>JALIZH010028084.1:0-41027 GCA_030522465.1 Rhipicephalus appendiculatus
TGGTCTTTATAACAGAGGAACGGCGATTTGATCTAGTTGGTTAGAGTGCATTTTAAATGCGAAGCATTTGTTTGCGTACTGTAAGCACTTTTGCGTTTCTATCTATCTATCTATCTATCTATCTATCTATCTATCTATCTAGCCGCCTACGTCTGGGTGCTCTCGTGATCGCCTCCTTAACTTAGGGTATACCAAAATTTGTATGGGAGGGTAAGATGTATTGACGAATACGTCTGGCTGGTCATAACATGAATGACGTGAAAATCCTCTCGTATACGTCGTCAAACCCTTTCCTGCAGACACGTGTGGCACATACCCGTATACCACGGGTCGCGGTATGCGGGTATGTGCCACATGTGTTTGACAATTTATGTCTACTCAGGAACGGCGAGAACAGACATTAGTAATTTAAAAGCGAGAGCGTTAAGAACAACTGACGTCGGCAGCGTTGACCCGACGAATGCAAATAATAAATATTAGGGTCCCAGCAGGAATCGAACCCAAGCAATCTGCGTGGCAATCAATTATTCTACCACAGAGCCACGCCAGGTCTCGGAACTGCTTTGGAAAATGACCCTATACAGGCTTAATGTTGGTGAAACGTCAGTTGTGGTTCCAGTCCTGGCTATCTAATTTTATAAACATTACATATGTACTCCTTTGAGGCAGGCGTCATGTCGGGTTAACGTCAATTGTATACTTAAGCGTCATCAACTGTTGTTGGCCCACGAAGCGCTATCCAGGGCTACAGTCCTCGCAAGCACAAGTGCTACATGTCAAATTACCGCTTGTGGTGTAGGTAATACCCATGTTTCTGTTGGCATCGTTACGCAACTGTAAACAAATGATTATATGAAGCATGTGCTGCTGTTCAACATATGTCTGTGCGTACAACATTTGTACACATGTGATTTGCGCGTAAAGTACTCATAGGGCTGGTCCGTGATGTGCGAGGGAGGCGTGGAAGAGAAAAGAAGAGCAAGAAGCCGGAGGGCAGACGGTGTTGGGCGTTCGGCGCGGTCGGGTTACCGGGCCCGTGTGTCGACGCTCTGGGGTGCGGTCCACGCGTTGTAGCTTCGGGCTCATCGTGGCCGCTGACGTCCCCTGTCTCCAAGGGTCCAGGTTCCTCGTCAGCCTCCGCAAGCCATCAGCGGCCTCCTCAAGCCAGTCTGCGCCTCTCGTCTCTGTGCCATGTCACCTCGCATCGGCCAAAGCGTTCGACTCCCCAACTGGTGAGCCTGTGTAGGCCAAGTGTGACTTTCTTTAGGGCAGGACACTTCTCTACTTAGAAACGTTTGTTAGTCTAGTCTTGCTGTTTATGTGTGTTTACTTTGCTTGCTATGTGCGTGTGTCTGCTTGTTTTTTTTCCATGTTTTCATAAGCTGATGTTCGAAACCTGCAAACAGCCTCGCCATTTTCTTACGGACGTTGTGGTCACCGACGCAACGCACTCCGTATAATTTAAATAATCAAAGAACTTCATCACAAGATATCTTTAAGGTCATTTCGCATAGTTTCGCTCACTGAGAAAATTACAACCCAGACACCCTGCCTCCGCATGCTTCGCATAACATCGACTCCCATGATACTTGGGATCTGCCAAATTATTTAAAAAGAGTTTGCAGCGCAAAAACTGAAGTGCTCAAGGAAAAGGCAACGAATTGAAGAACGGAAGGCAAAGAGGGACGCACACGAGCGCTGCCTACCAACTGATTTATTGTTGACGACGCACATTCACGTATTTATACAAACAGATAAAAAACTTTTTTTCAAACACAGGTCAGTTATATGTCAAACTTCTTTAGGTTGACTGATAAAACCAAGACAGAATGATAATGATTAGAAGACTGGGATAGATCTAAAAGTGTGAATTCCTTCTCATGTAAAGCAACCGAATGATGGCTAACGCATTGTCGGTAAATTTCTTAATATAATAGGCCTCCGCAATTTCCCGCGTTACTTGGTCTTTATGAGGTTCCAACACACACACAACCTGAAGCTGAAATTGAATGTGTGCTTGAAAACAAGTTTCTTTTTAAATGCGAACCATTTCTTAGCGAACTTCGGCGACTATGAGCGTATCTAGCTATCTATCTATCTATCTAGCCGCCTACGACATTGCGCTCTCCTGGCCGTATCGTTAATGGGATTTATACCAAATTTGGTATGGCATAACATGACTGTATGACGAACATAAATGACTGGTCATATCGTGAAAATCATGAATAACTTGTCATGAAAACTATGATTTACATGCAACGCTCATGGCGCGCTCGCGGCCGTTTCGTTAGCTTGATATACACCAAATTTGGGATTTAGTGACGTGACTGTATGACGAACATAAATGACAGGTTGTAATATACAAATAATGGCGTGCATGTCATGAACAACATGATTTACATGCCACGCCCATGGTGCGCTCGCGGCCGTTTCATTAGCTTCACATACACCAAACCTGGTATTGAGTGACGTGACTGTATGACGAACACAAACGTCAAGTGGTAATATGAAAATCATGACTTGTCATGTGCGACATGACTTGCTTGCCACGCTCATGGCGCGCTCGCGGCCGTTTCGTTAGCTTGATATACACCAAATTTGGTATTGAGTGACATGACTGTATGATGAAGATAAATGACCAGTGCTAATATGGAAATCATGACTTGTCATGAGCGACATGACTTGCATTCCACACTCATGGCGCGCTCGCGGCCGTTTCGTCAGCTTGATATACACCAAATTTGGTATTGAGTGACATGACTGTATAGCGAACATAAGCGGCAAGTGGTAACATGAAAATCTTGACATGCACGTCATCTACAACGCCATTTACATGCCACGCTCATGGTTTGCTTGCGTCCAGTTCGCTAGCTTGATACACACCAAAATTGGTATTGCGCGACGTCACTGTAAGACGAACATAAATGACAGGTCCTAACATCTAAAACATGACATGCAAATTATGTAAACCATGATTTGCTCCTTCCTGGCTGCTTCGCATTACATCGATTCCCACAGTGCGTAGGATCTGCCGGCTTTTTTTTCCAAAGCACCTGATCGGGGATCCGCAGCCCGCTGAGCTAGCCAACACAGCCACGCGGCATGCTTGTGCCGGCGGTATAACGGCGAGCTATTTATATGCACCATTTACCGCTCGCGGTACGCAGTTCTTGGAGCAGCTTGAGAGTGTTTTTATGACACAACGCTTTTACATTTTCTTTTAAATTGATAACTTCCCTTGAGACGCGCACGACACGAGAAAGTGGCCCCCCTTCTGTACCCACTCATGATGTAGAAAAAAAAAGAACACCGGGCACACTTGGCGTGCCCGGTGTTCTGGGGAGGCGCAAAGCACGCAGTGATGGAGCGGTGTTTTCTACTGGAACATGGCAATGGCTGCTAATGGGCAATGAGAGACGGAAGACTCTGACTGAACACAGAGACCCGCAGTCCGCTTTTAGTTAACGCGCACGCTGCGAATTTTTATTGTTCAACAACTCACAGGAGAAATCTCCCACCGGCACCACCTTGCAGGTCAAAATCCATTGCCATATATACGGAGCGGCCAGTGAACGGTTGTGCAGCGCGAGCAGTCGGTTATTTCAACCAAGGAAGTCGCTAGCAGACGCTGCCTGCGTCGGCTTCGCGTCGCGAGGCGAGAGAGGGGGGAGCGTAGGAGAGGAGAGAGGAGGGGACGCGCATGCGCAGTGGGAGTGTGGACGCCGCGGGTAGGGATGCCTAGAGGAGAGAGAGGGGGGGACGCGCATGCGCAGTGGGAGTGTGGACGCCGCGGGCAGGGATGCGTAGATGAGAGAGGGGGAGCGTAGGAGGGGAGAGAGGAGGGGAGGCGCATGCGCAGTGAGGGTGTGGTTGCCGCGGGAAGGGATGCCTAGAGGAGAGAGAGGGGGGAAAGGAGGTTTCTTTATTTATTTTTTTTGAAAGGGTTTGCGCATGCGCAGTAAGGCAGGGCACGCGGCACACCACCACCACCACCACCACCACCGGATTAAGCTTCGCCCTAAGATGCTTCACATCTAAAAATCTCAGCATATCCACGAAGTGAATGATGGTGAGTGGGCGAAGCTCGGAGGGATCATTCGGGTAACCGTGAATCCCCCCCCGTACATTGCCCACTCGATCATGCAAAGACGTGACAACACGTGTCACGTCTTAGCATGATAATGGGTGTTCGATCGTGAGGTGGGCACGAGCGTCGCTGACTTGTGTTCCGGGCGCTCCCAGCCTCAGCGACAACGCCAGTTCGCGTTCCACGACAGAGGAAGACGATGCCACTTACTCAGACGCCGGAGTCCACACCAGTGCTCGACGCAACCCCTCGCCTCCGCATGCATCGCCACAGAACGCTGCTGTGAGTTGTGAAAGCCACGCGTCCTTGGCTATGGATTGTGCCGCCGTGAGTACCGGAGCCGCCGCATGCTCCGTAGATACCGGCTGCCCTGGTTTCGCGACTCCAAGCGAAAGAGAAAGCGCGCCAAGAGCGAGCCCCTTTTCTTATTATAACAGCGCCATATATCATCTTTATTCATCAACGTATACAAAAACCACTAACGCCATCTAGTTATATTATTTCCAAGGACATATACACACAACGCCATCTATTGAGCAATTCATGAACTAGAGGTGGCTACATACATACTACTACAACTACTACAGAGGAGGGAATGACCCACACCCTCAGGAGCTTCGCCCCTAAAAGAAATATGAAACAGCGTCGGCCACTGCATTGTGGACACTTGTAGTGCGTTGCTCAAACACGTAACAACTATGGCACTTGTTAGTTCACGTTCATTTCTAGCGTCCTTCTTTGTGCTGGAGTGGTGCGCTGCAAGTATCGAGTTGCTTGTCGTTTTTCGTGTTACATTCTGATTTCTTGCTATCGCATTCATTGCTTCGACCTAGTGGCGAAACTGTGACATTTCTTTTTCATATTTGTCAATTTGCAACAAGTTGCCACGAATCCAGACGTTTATACGTTCATAAATGCTATTGATACTGAATGCTTTAGTAATGTTTTTAAATTGAAGTGACACCATGGAGATGCTTACTTCGTCTATTAATAGTTCATATTGGGCTCACGCTACTTCCAACTACACAAACACACCAGCTGCAAAGCTAATGCGAGCTCCCCTGAGGCCTTCACTGAAGATACGGTTCGCACAGTGTCGAACTGTACAGGCACAACCGAAATGGACGCTTCACGTATTACACTCGCGCCGCGTACGTTGTTTAATGTAGAGACGGACAATTTCTGTAACACGATCCTGCAGATAGCGCACTCAGTACGCTGATTTCGTTCAATCGCTTGAGGGAGGAGGAGGAAAAAAACATTTATTGAAATCTAGATAGCCTTTATCCCCACCGGGCAGGTCCACATCCCTAGTCCGGGACGTCATTAGTCGAAGCCGCCGCCCAAGCCCACTGGACAAGAGTTCGCTGTGCCTCTAGTTCTGAGCTATTCAGCAGGGTCGCCTCCCAGTCCTGTTTGGTGGGAGATGGGGTTAATTTTGGGTTCAATTGGCAGGCCCAGGCCGTATGGTAAATTTCGGCCACTTCACCATAGTACTGGCACTGCCCGCTTATTTTTGGGTCGTAATGTTTGAGTATGGCTGGACAGAGCAGCGTGTTTGTCTGTAGGCGCCGCAGGACGCGCTCCTCCGTTTTCGAGAGACTCTTCGCTGGTGCGGGATACAAGCGGCGTTGTTCAGTGTAGTAGTCTCTGATTTCTCGGAACCGTGTTAAAGGTGTGGGACGTTCAGGCCTATCAGGGCAACAGCGGGTCTCCCGGGAAGTAAGCGCGCGGGCCGCTGCATGTGCAGCCTCATTACCCCGGAGACCCTGATGTCCTGGAATCCATATAAGACCTTTTGGGGTGGGATCGCGGTCCCTGATACTCAATTTCAATAGCCTATTAGCCAGTGGTGCGATTTCCCCTGCCAGATAGCTCTCGCAGGCTTTTCGAGAGTCTGTAACTATTTGTTTTGATTTAGGATGGGACACAGCCAATGCGATGGCTACCTGCTCCACCTGATTTGAGTTTGTGCTTTGAAAGTGAGGCTGTCCAACTGTGTTCCTTGATGTAGCACGGCGGCCGTTTAGTAACCCCTGGGTGACGGTCCGGCCACATCGACGTAATAGACCCCATTACGGGAGGCAAGCCATTTTTCGAGCGCCTCAGCGCGCGCTTGCCTTCTACCCTCGTGCGCCTCCCTAGTCATATTACGGGGAAGCGGAGACACCCAGAGTTTGGTTCTCCAAAGTTCAGCGATACGCCCCGCATGCTCAGTTTCGCATTCGTGCCTGATCAATAGGCGGTCCAGTAGGCGCCATCCGGGGGCGGTTTACTTAAGACGCGTATGCTGATTTGTGAGGTGTGGTGCTATGAGCTCCTGTATAGAGTTGAAGACTCCCAGTGCAGAGAGCTTTAATTTGATGTGCTGATGGGTAAGTCAAGGGCGCGTTTAATTACTTTCTTTGTAATCGCATCGACTCTGCTCTCTTCGTGTTTAGTCATTCTTAAGTATGGCATTGAATAGAGAATCCTGCTAGTTACAAAGGCATGGGCGACCCGAAGCGCGTTCCTGCCTCGTAGCCCCCCCGCGTTTGTTTGAGACTAGGCCGATCATGTGCCCTACCTGTTCCCCAGTTTTCCAGAGCTTGTCTAGCGTAGTTCCGTTCTTGGTTCTGTTGTTTATCAAGATGCCAAGGATTCGAATTTCGGAAATCTCTCGAATGGGTGCTCCTGATACCGTCAAGTTTAGGGTCGTCCTGTCTGCTTGAGGGAAGGATTCGCCAACAACAGCGTCGTCCCTAGTCGTTACCCTCAGCGCATTATTCATTTCGTCCGCCACCCCCTGAGAACTGCCTCATTAAACTCGTAGGCGGACATATTTAGGCCGCTGTCGCGCATTCGGCAGACACAAAGACAAAGTGCAAAGGCGCTTCCGAGTTTAATGTTTCTTATTATTGTGTCGGACGGCAGATTGCGTCGCGTCTATGGTGCTTCTCTCTCTAACTCACAAAAAGCGCTGTGAACGCTGCTACTCTGTCGTGTCTCTTCAGCGCACCATATTGGAGAAGCTAGCCGGCCCTTGAAGAGCAACTACGACCCAAAGAGCCGAACGGATGGCTCGTGCCGGTGGGGTCTTGGAATAGGGGCACCACCTCGCCGGACAGACTACGCTTTTCTGCCCTGTATTCTCTGCGGGACACTAGGGTCCTAAATGGTATATACCGTAGCTAGTTGGTTCATGGCTAACCCTGGTTTTGATTTACAGCGACGTCCGTGTCTGTCTTCCTTCGTCTTTCGTACCAAGTTCTGCTGCTCAAAACCAAGGTTAGCTAGGGTCCTAGCCTGTCTCGTTTCTGTACATAATAAAGTTTTTCTACTATTACTACTTGTAGTAGTCGAGCATTTTTAGTATGAAAGTCCTTTAACGAGATTACGCACTTCTTATGCGCAAACAGCACGAAAATTCGGGCCCGCAGCATGTAGGACGAGTTCGGAAGTTTGAATGACGTTGTTCACAGTTAGATTAAGAGAACATTGGGATGACGAATAGGCGCCGGTGTTCCAGCGATATGAAGGGATCTGATGGTGTCTGCAAGTGCCCGTATTATTAATGGATGACGAATAATGTAGCGTGTGCCCGGCTTCGGTGACATTTGTTAAACACGGGCAAAATAACCTTAAAAAAGACTTCGTAATCAGTCACGCCACACTGATGTGACGGCTTTGGGCCTCTAGCGCATAATATGAAAAACAGAGATAATTTATAAAAATAAATTATATAATTATAAAAATGAAATATTTGAATCAATATTATTGAGGCCTGAATTGTCAGCCTAAAACGAATATTGTGCTGCACCACAGTGTAACTTTAAAAGCCGCTTTACGCTGCGAACGCGTGCTCCAGTTTCTCAACTAGCAAATCTGACGTTTGCCTACGATGCACGTAAACACGTATCGTGGGAGTGCCTTATTGTTCGTACACTTTTGCTTGCTCACTCAATATTTATTAAGTGCGACTCTCAATCACGTTTCTATGATTACGCCACCTTGACTGAAGCGGTCTCATCGAGTTATAAATGACATTTATTTAAGCGCTATATTAAGAAACCGAGTGGCCCAAATGAATCTCATTTGAACACTGCAGCGTGTCTCACAGTCGCATCGTGGATTTCCCACATATTACCCCACAAATTTAGGTAAGCAGTGATATCAAGGGCGTACCTCTTGCACAGACGCCAGGTTCAGCCCTCCAAGTCACCAACTTTTCTGATGCCGATCTTCAGTCTTTGATCGCAGTCGTCCGCACGACGATAAAGAGCAACCAACTAACCATCCAGCCAACATTACTTCCCCCACGCAACCTATATACCGACCAACATACCGACCAACCTGCCAGCCAACCTTGCCACACTCGTAGTACACGTGGCCTAACGTCACTTTACATAATTGCAAATGCCTGGAAAGCACAGGCATCCCATATTTCCTCCCACAAGTCTTATCATGTAGACGGGAACTTCTTGAGAGCATAGTTCAGAAACTTCTTTTTTCAATTCAAAGGCTTACAACTAAGATCTCTTCCTTGGCCTTTTAAAAAGATCCAATACTCTTGCCTTCTATGTCCTCCTGAGCCGGGTAGGACCAAGATGGATGAGACAGCCACTTTCTTCTTCGGTCGTCTGCTATTAAGCATAATGGACATCAGTCAATTTCGTTTGCACCTCATTCTAACTTTTTTTATATGTACTTGTTTCCGGATCAGCATACTTCGGAAATGACGAAAACCTCCTTTCGGCGTTCGCGGTTTTTTAGGGAGATCCCGCACTCCTGCCAAATATACCCTCCAGAGCCGGGTTAGACCATGATGGATCAGACGGCCACTTTCTTTTACGGTCGTATGTTATTAGTTATAATTGTCAACAGCCCTTTCGTTTGCACCTTATCCTAACATTTTTCTTATATATAGTGATTTTCTGGATCAACATAACTACCAAAAGGCAGCGTTGTTTCTATTTGAGAAGGATATACGCTGTCGTTCTTTTTATACAGAATGTTTACGTGACTTTTCAAATGCCTAAAACCTTCGCGCATTGACTGTATAATGTCTGATGTCTCTTTTGCAGCGCTTCTTCCACACCATCAGATACGCGCACCACACCACTTGCAAGGAAAGTCACATTGTGCATGTATTTTTAGCTTATTTTGTTTATTACCATTTATTAAGTGCAATATTATGATGACCCTTTCTCATTACGAGTGCGAGGATGGCAAAACGTTGAAGTCGCGTGCTACTGCAGCTGCATTAATGGACGGGGATGCATGTTGCACAATATTGGGGTAACAGGAATATCACCAGGTTTTCCTGAGCGACAAACAAAGACCAATTTGATACACTGAATGAATACACTTGTATTCATTCATAAGAGGATCGGAAAATGCTTCATGTAAGTATTGCCTAGCCGTCTCTTAATGCTCACGCGATTCTGTGTTACGTGGTGTCGTCAATACATGAGCATGAAGTCAACAACAAAAGACTGCACTGTGTATAGTTGTTCGCCTGTATTTAAAAAGGTGTTTTAAGACATGGGTCATTGTGTAGACTTGGGTAACACGAGCTTATTTTCTTGGTCCAGAAAAAAAGTACTTCGTTCAATAGAAAAAGTTTGATTTCTAGACACACACAACCTTTATTCCACCAACATAAAATTATGAAGAGTCGCAACATATGCAAACATAAAATACTGAGAACATAGAAAAATGCTTCAGGAGGATGAACAGAACTATTCGAAGCAATAGCAAATATTCAAGCGAATACAACTTTCTATCCTTGATTATGTAATGGCAGCCACACTTAATGAACTAGGCAAAAAAAAATGCTGACGATCTTAACAGTGCTAACAAGACCTTACTATGTATGTTGATGTAAATGTCTTGGAACTACTCATGCTTCTTGATGTGCAGTAGTTTCATACTTACATCTTTGCTTATGTACTCGTTTTACTAATGTGATCGTAAATTCGAAACATGCATTCCATGTTGGTTTTTTTCACCACAACCTTGTCGAATAAATTACTTTTGATAATAGCATTGTATATACTTTGGCTACATTCGCTGAGATTTTTCGTCCTGTCACTGCTGCTGTGCGGGTTACCAGGTATTAGTCAAGCCGCGCAAGCTCAGCTTGTTTCTCTGGTCCCATACTTTTGCATTTACAATGCACTGTATTGTAACAGCGAAAATATAATTTCGTTTGATTAATTGACTGAAGTACGAGCATTGAACGTAAGAGAAACTACTTCTGATTTCATGTAGTTACCTTCTCCGCTGCAGGTATCACCTCCTTTTCTCTTGAGCAAAATTTTTTATTCGCCCGTAGCAGATACTTGAGCGTAACATATCAAGCAATTAAATGAAAGCTCAGGCCCTCACCTAAGTGCAAAGACAGAATACTGTAAATTGCTTCAGTTACTGAAATTCGCTCACTAGTGACCGCGTGCAATCCTACATTTACCTACTCCTCCAATTTGTACTAATCGCCGTCTAAGCTAGAACTGCATGGCGGCTCACAAACAGTGTGATGCTACATGTAGTATATTGGCATGATATAAGAAGTTCCAAATATAGAAGAATTACTTTTATGTATTACATGTTGCTGATCTCGTGTGGAATGGCCAGTTCTTACAGTGTCGGTAAAAACTGTGTTCCATGACTAGAAATGAGGGTTAGCGAAGGGTTACTTTGTTTTCCCTTATGGAAAGACAGGAGCTGATTGGAGCGGCCATTGGCACCAGTATAGCCCAGCTTGGAAAACGAAGCTTCTGTTGCCGCGAAGTTACTCGCCCCGTTGCCTGATAAACAACTTTAATGTTACCTGTGAGCTCTAAACACACGTTCTGAGTACGCCGTGAAATTTTAGGTTTCTTTAAGATTTCTAAATGTGAAAGTGCCTTTCGGGCAGAACCGAGTGCTAAACTATTGGAATCAAATATTGGAGGCTCAAGTATTCGCGCACAACTAAACTGAAGCACACACACTAACTATGGTTTAAAGCTATCGAATGACGCTTCCGCGGTTATAGTTAGCTGCCGTTCCCGCAATTAAAGCTGTTAATGGTGGGACGGGGGGGGGGGAGGTCACGTGGCTCTCACGTAGTCATTGTCTAATGAACTGGGAAGCATCGACTGCACAGCATTAACGAGCCGAATGATCAAACTCGGGAAGCTTCTACGCCAAACACGAGATGGGCACCAGCTGGACAGCTCGAGGTGTCCATCGGTTTAAAACAACGAGAAATAACCACGGACAGGAAATGACGCAGGCAACTTCTTCTGTGTTTATTTCACGCTGTTCTTTTACCCATCTATTTTCAACAATTAGCTTGTGTTAGGACCCCATTAGATATAACGCCATCACAGAAAGGTGCACAGCTAACGGTCCGCTTCTAATGGATGGGTGGGTTGAGGCCGCATACGCTAATTGTGTTGGCGAGCTCGTTAGGCTTGTGCCATTTGCTGACAGCACGAGTCGTTTTGAAAAGGGCGGCTATGAGCTGGTAGGGAATTAGAACTCTTTACAGGCGGTTATTGACAGTCATGAGCTTGAAAAATGGCTAGTTAACGCCAAGCAAGCAGTGCCCAACGTTAACATTGTGCGCTATGCCAACACCGTTTCCTCTGTCCGCATGCTTAGCGGGCTCCCGTAGTTGTCGGCATTGCTTTCAGCGTGTGCGCTCTTCTATGTGTCTCCTACGAGCACCAATTAGTGCTCTTTGCCAACCTTGCGAGCGACATTTTGCTCGCTCTTACGTTTGCGAAGTACATAGCGCTGAGGTTGTTTCATATTTACTTAGTCTAATAAACAATGAGTGTGTCCCCTTTGTTCAAAAAGAAAGACAAAGGGTTGTTTTTGTCGTTGTGACTTCTTTCGGTGTTCAGCTGGACAAAGTTAGCACCATCATAGATTTTAGAGCCAGGCGACCGAAGTAGCAAGTTGTAGTAAGTGGGTACTTAGTTCAGAAAGTATTTACGAAAAATGGGGTAGGAAAAGGAAAATCAATAATTATGGCCGCGTTGTAAAAGTCTCGCTTGAGCATCTGACACCCGAATGACGGCTATCAGGGGATGAGAGAGGAGCATACGCTAGAGAGAGAGGGATATAACAGACTTGGAAGGAAAAACAAAAGTTTGCGCTAGTCCGTGTTTCCTGAGTCCGTGTCTGTTTTTTGTGTATGCGCATCAATATTTTTTTTTCCTTCCAAGTATGAACCAACTCGCCCAGCAGCAAGTTTTATTGAAGGATATAACAGAGGGGGAGTATTTACATATGTTGACCTTGTTCATATAACACATTGCAGTATTAGGGTGTAGTGCATGTAACACCTGTGTGTTTCGTTCGCTTTCTTTTCCTGTTAAATGCGTTACACCGTAATCGTACACTTAGCAAGTGTATGGTTTCTTTATCCTTGGACGCCAAAAAAATGTGTTTAATCGGTTACTGAATTGAGGACGAAAAACTGCGGCTACTGATATTCTGAGCATGTCTAAGCATATCATGTCACCTTCTGTAAGCGTTTCTAAGTCACTAGGTTTCATCATACGATCACTAACATTTGCTTCGCCCACAGCTAGGTTAATCGCATACGAAACTTTCATACGCATCAAAATTGAATACGCATGTCCTATGCCTCCATCAAGAGTACCTAACCCAGGTGTTGGATGCAATACAACATCGAGCTGCCCGTTTTAAAACTTCCGGTTATTCTTCTTTACTGAACGTCAGTAACATAGCAACTTCGATTGGTCTGAACTATCTGGCATCCCGTCGCGAAATACCAAGTGTATAAATTTTATCCAAGCTATATTACAGCTGTCCTCAATAACGCGACAACCTAATCCTATTGCCCATGAGGTCATCACGCCGTCTTTTCAGTTGCTACAGTGTTTGTATTCATGGTTCAACTGACGCCTTCAACGAATAATTTATCTCGACTGCCATATCGGAATGGAATGTGCTCGTCAATTAAAAAGATTGTGTGAAGATCAAGAGCTATTATTAGCCGGCCCAGTAGCAGCCCTTTTCTTTGTGTGTTTATCGGCCTGCTCATCTTCAAGTGTTTACTGTTGTTTCTTGTTTCTCCAAGCAGTGTTATGTGAATTAACCTTGTGACCCGTGGTTACCCATCCCCCCCCCCCCCCCTCACACCATGCCACATGAGGGTCCCCTAAGTGCAAATAAATAAATACATGATGATGATGATGCCGACCATCCGAGTCTGATTTGTTTTCGACGACCTTGTCCCCTCAGCCGCGTGGCCTATAGCCGAGTGAATTCAGGTGTCGGCTGGTAAGATTGTCTCAAGTTAGGATTATGCGTCCGAGAGAAAAGTTTGCAGCGTGCAACGAGTGTAAGGCGGCTTAGCGGTATGGAGCGGCGCGCGTCTCCTCTCTTAACACGGCTTTGGCAACACGCTAACTTTTCGCGCGGCTTAACGAGCATGCGCCGTACGTGAACCAGCCCTGTTTTCGCGGTAATTTGAAGCCGGTGAAACGGATGAGGAAAGCGAGATGGCTGGTGATTCTAGGTGCCCTGTTTCCCGCGCACCTCGCCTTGAAGTCAGTAGCGTGATCAGTTCTTGTCAGCAACAGGCTCCCGCGAGATGCAGTGACAAAGCTGTTTACTCCCTTCTCTGCGCTCGTCATCATGCCAGAGTTGCTGCAATGGGCGTTCGTGTTCAGCGTGTGGAAGATGTACGTGTTAAGCAGTTTCTAGTTGAAATTACCTTTATGACATCGTTATTAATTAAAGTTTATTGTAATTTATATACGACTCAGAGAAGTGCGTCCACTACATCAACTAGGTCTAAAATTCATTGCTATCGCGGTGAATGGTTCGCTTTCCGCATGCGATTGTCCTGTAATACAGGCTATTGATCGCTCCTGATTAAGCTTGACTAATAATGAAATATCACTTTTCGCTTCATTTATGTTTGAAGTATAGAAACATGCTGTGATGAAATGTCAGCAAACCAATCAGGTCATTATATATTGTATATGCAGGGTGTTTGGAGAATGGTGTTCGAAAATCCCCCCAAAATAAAGGAACTGTGATATTTGCCAGCTGACTTAATAATTATACTTTTTGTAGCGGTGGACATCTTAACATGACTAGATACATCAATCAAGGAAATAGTTCAGCAAATTAAAATAATTATACTTTTAGGTGTGAAGCATCTTAGAGGCTCGGCTTGTTGACGTCTGTTTTCACGGTGTGCTGTACTCTCAGTACATCATGAAAGCTTCACGCGATGCCTTCATCCTATCATGGCACCATGAAAAGACAATGTTGGCAAAATTTGTGACGCACTCATGACGTGACCATGACGTGGCGAAGCTCCTTAGGGTCTCGGCTTGGTAGCGTCTACTGTCGTCAAGGTGTGTCTTGTAAGTGACCGTCCTTCATAAAAACTGGTATGCGCAACAAAAATTCGGTAAATCTCTCTCCTCGCCACTGGTCTACTAAAAATGAAGAAGGTAACTGTTAGCCCAACATATAGCCGACGACGTTAGTGGAGCTGAAAAACCCTTCCCTATAAACGCTGTTCTTGGTAAGGGAATACTAGCAGCAGAAAAAGAAAGCAGAATGAACCTAGACAAGGTTCTAGACAATTCTCTGCCGCAAATATACGCAGCGTTCGAAAAGACAGGTGGAGCAGCTTGTGGTACCAAGGTGCCTCCGAGATTATGTTATAAAAAGGTGTCACGAACGCATTCTTTCGGGCCATCACGGAATTAAACGAACCAGAGACCATGTCCTGGAAGAGTTTTACTGGCCGGGTGTTCATTCGGACATCACAAGATTTGTTAAATCGTGCGCCACGTGCCAGAAAACCGTTCTCAAGAATCAAGTTGGTCGAGCATCACTCGAACCTATTCCACTTAAGAGAGTCGCTAACACTAATATCGGACCATTTTTTCGCATGTCACTGACAGCAGACAAGCGATCATTCGTTCAGTTCCAACGAAAGGAATCAGCTGGAGACGTCAACGTATCGGAATCTTTCTCCCATGACCGATGCTTTCAAATGAAAGGTCTTCAATAAGCCATAGATGAACCAGAAGAGTCCACTTATCACACGTGGAAACAAGCGACAGCATACGGGCCACAATGCTTCTACAGCAAAAAAAAAAAAAAAAGAAAAGTCAGATCATTGCGCCGCCTGATGCAACACGACTTCTCGACTGCGTGTATAAATGGTTATAGAACGTAGGCGTAGAACATATGAGCTGGATACCATGTCCATGAGCTAGTCGATTAGGAAAACTGTGTCCGTTATAATAATGTGTTTTAAATGGCCGTAAATGCATGCTGGTGTACCACGTAGATATCCTGAAAGTTTAGTTCTGTGGATTGTTTTTACTTCTACGTGGTGTGTACTTTTGTGACCGATTGTGCCCAGTGTGCGGTGATCGGAACTGGCATAACTGTTCCATGTGCCGAGTGTGTGGGGCTCGGAACTGCTGTGGTGTTTAGTGGTGCTTCTGTGTGTGTTTCCGTCAGCTTACGAACCCTCAGTACCCTCAAGTTATTCTAACGGAAGAACTTTCTTAAGTGGCGGGTGGTGTGTTGAAGTACCTGAAAAAATGCGAACGTAGCAGACGACAGCACTGCATCCCCCAGAAGAGGATGAAAATGAAAGGAGATTTGAAGCTCGCGCATCGAATAGAAAAAAAGAAGCGTGCTCGTGCAGAAGGAAGCTGACTGGAACGCCGGCAAGGCTAGGCGAGAGAGCCTGGGGCGAACCCGCAACTACGCGCGAGGTTCGGAAGGCCGGGCTCCTGTTTTCGAGCCGTTGGACCATTCGCGCCATGGCGTGACCTGGCACGAGTTAGGGCCTGTACACGCGCTTTCCGCACATCCACACCGCACGTGCCGGGACACCTGCCGCACGCAAGCGCAGGGCGAAAGAGCGTATCGGCGACGCTCTTTCGCCCTCCGCTTTCGTGCGGCAGGTGTTCCGGCATGTGCAGTGCGGGTGCGCGGAAAGCGCGTGTACAGTCCCTTACAGGAGAGCCTGCTGCCGGACATCTTCGAGACATCGAGCGTACTCGAGACGCCGGAGCCACCAGCAACGACGTCCTGCGAGCTGTGGCCGCCTACTGCTGGCGACTTCGCCTGAGCCTGGGGTCCGTTCTGCACCCTGACCTTCACCTGCGCTCACAAGCGACGGGTCACCCTGCAGGGAAGCAACGAGCCGCACGCCGCAGGGCACCGGGCTACTGCAGACTTGTGAGACTGCGCTTGTTGGTTGTTGTTTTTCTGTTTGTCGCGTGCACGGGCCCTTGGTAGTGTGCTGCTTGTAATGCGTCTTTGTGGTCAAATATAGCTGCCTTTTTGTGTCCGCACTGTCTCCATCCTGCTCGCGTCCCACGTCTTGCGACGTGACGAACCTAACCACCACACCTTCATAGCGAGTGTCTTGTTCTGGCGGACTTGAGACCTTCAGGTAGTTAACGAGGGATCATGGGTCAACTGCCAGCTCGTAAAAAGATCACGTGCATCGTGACGCCAACAGGCAAAAAGAGATAGTTACATACTCGCCGTCATGGCTACAAGCTGTGCTGACTGACCCTCCCACGTTTAAATTTGCATATATAGCCCATAAAGTGGACGGGGGCATGACCGCCTCTGTAGTTCAGTTGGTAGAGCATCGGACGCGTTATTCGAAGGTTGCAGGTTTGGTCCCAGCCAGCGGCAAGTTATCTTTTCGTCCACTTTTCTTTCTTCACGTTTACATTACAATTACTACTAATAACATCCCCTACACTTTTCTTGGCATCATTGCCTCTTAATTCTCATTGATAATGTAACTGAATACGCGACTTAAGGAATCGGATAGAATGTAGGACAGCATTGGCGATTGCAATCAGCCCACGTGGAAATCCGGTATGTTAGCCCCTGTTATGGTAGCTGCATTCAGAGGCCAGTTACGCTGAAAGCAGTGGTCGCCACGAGCTTACGCTTAACGTTCTCAGCGCGTAGGCTACTAGAGGTTGCGCACTGCTTAATACGTAACACGAAAGCTGCCAGCACCTGGAGATTACTGCGATCTAGTCATGCGCCCTAAAGAGACAGGTACGTCAGAGAGCACGCGCGTTCGTGTATAGGCTTAAATGGGGCAGGTCTTTCAGAGCGTGCTGCTGACATCGCGTTCTTGTGTGCACCTCTGGAACACGGCACGTATTCATTGCGATGGCACTTTCGCACCCCGACATTCTTTCAGGCCGTAGCTTTGGTTTCATCGGGAACGTGGTCCGCATTCGCGTTGTTGGCTTCAGCGGCCTCGTAATTACGAGAGAGCGCCGTTGAGCAGCGTAATTGCCACAATACAACAAGACTCGGGCCTGCTAGGCCACAGTAAGCCACAGTATACGAAAGTGCGAAATACAACTTCTGGCACAGCAGGAAGAAAGTATAAAATTAAGGACTCGTTTTTCTTTGTTAGACGCATGGTAATGAGAACTAAGAGACAACGTTGCCAAGGAAAGTATAGAGGATGTTATACGAAACACTATACGAAAAAAAAACTTGCTGCCGGTCCCTGCTGGCGGCAAGTTATATTTTGACTGGCGGCGCAGACTGACACCCTCACTCTTAAATGCGCGTATATAATGTGCCCTATAAAGTGGACGAGGGATGACCGCCGGCGTAGCTCAGTTGGTAGAGCATCTGACCCGTTATCCGAAGGTTGCAGGTTTGGTCCCAGCCAGCGGCAAGTTATCTTTTCGTCCACTTTTCTTTCTTCACGTTTACATTACAATCACTACTAATAACATCCTCTATACTATTCTTGGCGTCTTTGCCTGTTAGTTCTCATTGATAATGTCCATAAGGTCCGGGTGACTTTTTTTTTTAAATTGCAGGTTTAACAATTAATTGAGTACGTACAGGTACAGACATAATAAATTGTGGCAAACGTCCATTTTTTTGTGCCCCAAAAAAGTGCGCTTAGAATAACCACGGATTTGCTTTCTCTGCGAAAAAGATGTCTTTTTTTTTTTTTTTTGCGCTGTTGATCACTCCCAAGGTTCATAGGAGCGCCTTACTACACATTCGTCGCTATGACCACAACTTACACGTACGAAAAACCACTGAATTTTCTCGGAGATAACAGTGGCGCCGGCAGCACAATAGTAATGAAGCGTACGTATATTGCGGAAGTTGTGGGTTCGTTTCCCACCAGGGTCAAGTCGGTTATCGTTGATTCACATTTTGTGTTATCTCGGTGCTTGAAGACCTAAAAGAAAACACACGCGCACACACACACTCACAAATGACGGGCCCTCTGCGTTTGTTAGCACCCTTAGGTGTTGCCTTCAAATGCTCGTGCCTGGCGCTATTTGCTTTATTCGCCTTACTTTTCTATTCATTTACCCTTTTGTAAGCGTAATTAGCACAGTTAGAACGGCAACAACTACCTGTCTAGTAGCTTCATACCTGATACAGTCCAGTACTAAATATACAATTTTTGATAAAACTTCGTTGGCAGCATTGACGGCTTTCTCGTCGGCATAAAATGCGATTAAAAGTGTATCATATCGGCACACATAACGCAAATTTAATTGCAGGTGGTTCTGATTTTTTTCTGAAAGGCCATGTAAACAATAAATCAACTAATTCTGAAACGTTTTTACTTGTTCTATTGAGAATTGTGGGGAATCAATTGCGTGCTCACGCCATCACTAGAGAAGTATGGGAAGTTTGAAATGTGTATTTTCCTTTAGAATTTGTCGAGGGTAATTGACCGACATACTTAAACATTGATAAATTTTTATTGTCGGATATATACATGATATATGTAAGTTAGTTCGGAATATTTTTGTTTATTTTAGAGCAGTTTACATATTTAAATATATGATCTTACGGAGAGGGCAGCTTTTTATGGCCCGACAATTTTTGTATGAAATTTCAGCAAAGTAATTGACACACAGTTGAAAATTGGTATATAATCACAGCTGAAGGGATCTCGTATCAATTCAACATGCAGTCTTAGTTTCAAGCTATGACAAAAACACGCATAAGCAAGCAGTTGAGTCGCATAACAACTGCAAACTTCACGCACAGTGCAGTCACAAGAACAGTGCACATCTTGGCATTGATCGATGCGCTTTATAAAGGAAGTCTAAAATTGCCACTTGATGAGCCTATACATGTATATCATGCCATATTATCCAAACGGATAGCACAAAAAACGAGAAAAATAAATACACAACGGTGCCACTTAAGCACAAGCATCAAGAACGTATATACAGAGTAGCGCTGACTACTTTCATAGCAGCCATCCCTCCACACCGAACTACACTATGAGTGTTTTAGCGGACAGTAGCACCAATTGTACAAACAGCTCAGGCTTTCTTGACTGTCGCCCTTTCTGTACTTGATGAAAAATATCTCAACAATGCACTAGTGCTTCTACTGGAGAGGCACGCACGTAGAATACATCACGAAGTTTCAAAAGCGTACACGCCTGGAGGTCTTTCAAACTTGCGAATCTGTTATTGTTCATCGAGGACATCGCCCTGTTTTCACGAAGCGGCTTCGCATCGAACACGTGGGAATGTTCCCAACTCCACTTAACGAAAAGTGTACTCCGCAAGAAGCGCGTTCTACTTCCCCGCTTTCATTCAGCCTTGCAGGAGGAACTGAGGTACACTGCCACACAGTGGCCTTTTGAGCAAACATTGGTCCTCTTGTTTAAGTAAACCGTAGGAGACACGTGGAGGTAGAACTTATTAAATTGTTTTCTCTTGTCGGCAGAGCCTTGTCACGTCTTTCTAAAGCGTGGATTAATCCACCTTTTACTTTGTGTAGACTGCCCTTCACGCTTGCGAGAGATCTAACGAGGCTTGAGAGCTAGCCAGTCATACTTCATCGTCAATTAACATAGAGCGGGAAGAAAAAAAAAAGAAGAAACGAGCAAAACAACAGGCAGAAATCATCACTCGGTTTCTTTTCTCAAGCACAGAAATCAGCCCATATGAACACCAATATATTATATGGATACATTTCATATATGAATGTATTATGCATTATCAACAACAATCCCAAGTTTCCCTTCTAGTGTATATCTACATTTCTATTTACTATTAGAGCTGTGGTGGGATCCCATTCGGTAACCTAAAAATCAAGGTGTCGCGCTGCTACGCTCGAGAATGCGGGAATGGTTCCCCGCCATGGCGGCAGCATTTCGATTGGGGCGAAATGCAACAGCACTCCTGCACTTATATTGAGATGCGTGTTAAAGAAGCCCGGATCCGACGTCGCCTTCGAGCGTGCCTCACAATCATATCCTGGTAATTAGGCGGGTAAAACTCCAAGAAAACGTTCGTTAGAGCTGTATTAGCCCGCGTTGATCCTCGATATTTTTTGTGAAGCGGTATCTTTAATCATTGGCTCAGTCGATGTCGCGCACGCGCGCGTATGTTTGTCTGTTTGTACCCCGGCGTAGCTGCTCAGTCTGTGCGGCGACCAAGGCGACGGCACTTAATCTCACTCATTTCGGGAGTATTTTCAGGTAACTTCATAAGCTTAGGTTAGGTTTTGTCAAGGCCTAGTAATCTATTCGGCTTACAGAATAGGGGCTTCAATACCCTATCTTCCATGCTTTTGCAGGATGTTTCTGTTGCATACTCTTTCCACCACGTGTGTGTACCACTGACTACTTCTAGCCTAAAATGGAGGGCCCCAGTAATGCCTGATGATGATGATATTTCTATATTGAAATACCGTACCGTATTTTCCGGTGTATAAGACGCACTTTTTTTTCGATATTTTCGATGGTGCGTCTTATACAACGGTGCGTCTTATATACGCAAAAAGTCGTGGGATTCTGCGAGACTACTATGTCGATATTTCATTCGCGAGTACGATAAACTGAGCGTGAGAGCATTCGTAGAAAGATATCTTGTTATAGCAATGAAGCGGATGTGGTCTTAGATCCCAGCTACTTGCTGTTCAAGCACTGCGGCGACCATGGAGATTACGGGCGCAATAAAAGCCACCATCGTCCCGCAAACTATTGCATTGTTCGAATTGTTTGTTCTTAAATGAATCATGAAGCCCATGGGAACTGAGGCAAGAAATAAAGAACAGCACCACAACGTGTCATTGTAACGTTGTAGCACCCGCAATATCACCAGCTACGGAAACGAAAGTACCACTTCGTTATCATCATCAGTTTTCGCGTGAGGCATCGCTCCAGTCTTGCAGTAGTCGTAGCTCCCGGCTTCCGGTCGCATTAACGTTTTGTATGCGTGTGTGGTGTCAAACGTGTGGCGCGATCGTTCTTTGTGGGTTCCCGCCAAGCCTCATAATGCCGTAGAGATAACGACAACGATGTGCTCCAAGGTGCTTTCAACGCCGCGTAAAATGGTTAGTCAGAGGCCGACAACCGCAACCACATGATGCTGCCAACCGAGGCGGAAGAACTTTTGACAGTGCACCGGAGGATGCGGCTTCGAATTTTGTGGAAAAAATATTGATTTTCTGTGTGTCAGGACAGCGGTATTTACAAGTTTTATACTACTGCCTAGAGATATTGAACGGGGTGCGTGACTACGCATTTCGCAATGAACGTACTCTGCGTGCGTCATTGTGTTTTATCATGTTGACAGTGTCAAAAATAGGTGCGTCTAATACAAAGGTGCGTCTTATATATCTTTTTTTTCCCTGCCAAAGTCGTAAAATGTAGGGGGGTGTATCATATACAAAGGTGCGACTTATACACCGGAAAATACGGTAATCCTTAATTTTTGCTTTTGCCGCAGCCAAGGAAATACCTCTCCCTTGCGGTGAAAGTAAATCATAATCCTGTTTTCGAACAGATCATATAGCCTAAACAAAGGTGCATTTACACAATGTCAACAATGTTCACAAAGTGGCGACTGTCGAACTACCAACTGCCCAACGAATTTCTCTTCAACCTCGGTGCGGCCTCACGGCGGAGTATAATTGTTTCCAATTCTCATTTGAAGCCAAAGAGCGCAGGGGATTCGTCATTTCATTGACGCCGCAATTACAACGGCAGCACCGAAACGTATGCAGTTTCAATATGACTGGGAAGGTAACTCATCGTTAACACAAGCTCTGCGTATCGCTGCTGGCAGTTCACTCGACGTTTCTTCCTTCGTCCAACCCAGTCACCAGCAGTGAATGCAACCAATTCGTCGGGCATTCTTTGCCCTCCACGTATCTTTACTGGCCTGTCCACCCTGACCTCGTTAGTCAGCACAGTTCGTTATGCGGGGAAATAGCCAATCTGCCTCGTATTATCTGGTACTGTAGGAAAGACTTTGCTCCCCCCTAATCTCCTTGTCATTCACTCAACTCTGAAGTCACAAGAAATACTCTCATTCAGCATACTGAAGTTCCCGATTCGGGCCATATATAGAGCCGCGGAGGTGGCTGACAGGCACGGCCGGGCACATGTATTGATTTGGACCTTGTTATAAATATGTCGCTGATGTACAAATCAAAACTCAAATGTAGGTCCCTCCTCTGGGGTAAATGGTAACATAACGTAAGCGTAAAACAAATGTTAATTGCTACAATACATGCCAACAGAAATAGCTTGTTTCTCCATTTCAGGCTGAGCAAGGGTGAGTTGCTCTCATGGTTGCCGTTGGTGGCTACTTTGCGCCAAATTGGCTACTTTAGGTCCCCGTCTGCCTAACTAATTTCAGGTTGGCGTCAACGCTACCTTTTGCATACATAGAACATTTATTTTGGTGCATTTAATAGCAAGTTTTTTTTGTAATAATTGCAGGTAAAAGAATGAAGAATCCTAAAAACCACCCACTGTTTCCAACCTTTTCTGCCGCGTCAGCCGATGCTTGCGCATGTCCATGCCCTAGCAGCAGGTTTATGCGCATCGGGGCACCCCCACTCAGCGCACAGCGCGCCTGAGTAAACGGAGTGACAAAGTTGCGCGCATGGTGGCAAGCGCTTGGCTACTGCGCTGCTCCCGCTACGCGCTGCCCGCTATCTATTCTGACGTTAGTTTCTAATGCCCATAGCACAGAGCGTGTTCTTGAGTCAACTTGACAGAAATCGAAGATCCGCACCAAGATGAAGCTGGCTTGTTACCATAGCAAGTCTAGCAATCAATTTTAGTCTCCTGCTTCAAGGAAAAACTACTTCAACGTTTAACGTTCCCATTGACTTGTTGGCTGGAGTGTTCCAAAATGTATCTGTTTCTTTATCCTGCATAACTATATAGGGGCGCAGTGAGCTCATAGTAACCAATCCGATATAGTCGTTGGTGCAAAATATGGTTTACGGAACTCAATGTCAGAAAATACAAGGTCATTAATGTCGGCCAAAACGTTAACCGTCAGCCTATTTACCTGTTGCACAGCGTTGCATTACAACCCGTCACTTGTTGTGAATATGTATAGGCTCATATGTCGCGTAAAATAAACAGGAAGAATGCAACATTCTAACTACAGTTTACTGCTAGCATCACAGCCATGAACTTTACCCTTTCTGCTCCTTACCTCACACGCATCGAAATTTCTGCTGCTTAAACTCATTTCAAAGAATTTACCGCCGTGACGCCCTTCACGACACGTTTGTTTTATCACCGCACTGTATGTCCCATAGCTTTGGGTATCAATAACTATGAGGTAGGTATTCCATTCTGCAAACCTTGAAGCTTTCATACGGCGAGCACAAAACGAGCGCATGCAGTCATCTTCCTTAACAATGAAGTATTGATAATAACCGTTCTCGCATACAGAAACCACCTCTGCACAAGTACTAGTCTGTTGGAAGTCTGCTCATTGCTCTTTTTGCTGACTTTATATAGTCTGTTAGTTATTTGTGTGTTTTATCCACTCTACTCTGTAATACTCTTGGCCTTGTGGTACGTAAATAATTAAACATATAAATAAATAAACAAATAAATCATAGTAATTCACCTTTGGCTTGAAGACCAAGCAAGATAAATAAAATTATGCTCTTATTTCTATGTTTCTGCATGCTCAAAATCATATTTGTTATATAATAGTAGAATCCCTGGTCATACTACCGCTTTTGTTCTATTTGGCTACAAGTTTGTCTATAAAGATAAATGGCATGGCTACTTTGGCTACTATCATCTTGAATTATGCCTCCTTTTCAATTATACCCAACAACAACCCTGGTTGCTCTCTCCTGTCGGGTAAGATACAATCCACATTAAGGAAACTGCAAACAAGAACTTCCTCGGTGGGTGCAGGTCGCACCTGCTGGCTCTCTACTATGTCTGTGGCTCGAAATAAGTGTCAACATTTTCACCTTTATCGAACGTGCTGGAACATTTTCATTCTTCAAAATGAGTGGTTATCGATTGCCTCGCTTTAACATTTGCTACGAACAGCGATCTACCACATCTCACCGCGCACACGCTGATAGGAAAGTAATTAAGAATCAAACCGAAAAGATCGACAGGGCACCGCAACATGCGTCTTTTTTTTATGTTGAACATCACCTTCTTGCTTGCCCATCAGCGGTTTACTCGACAAGCATACGCCCCTCCCCACAAACATCTAACAAGGAGAGGAGGCCATCAAATGGAGAATAATTCAGACTGGGGTTTATCCCCACTTAAAGAGATTACACGCCCTGTGCCCAACGTGCTATCGAAATTCCTGCCCCTGGTGCGGAGGAAGTCCTACACTTCATCACATTAGCTGGGGCTGCTCCAAGCATCCCCCCATACCTGACAAACACATACATGACACCAACACACATGTTGGAGCAGGTGGGAGGCGCGACTGTCAAGCTCGGACCTGGCCGACCAGCAGGCGCTGATCCCCCAGGTTGAACAGGTGGCTAAAGCCAGTGGGGCCCTCGACTAGGGCTCCACCCATAAGAATCGCTTCTGCTTAAATAAAGTTTATCTCTCTCTCTTGCTGTTGTGTACCACAAGCTTAAATATTACACGGCTTACAATAGCCCGTTAAAAAGATTCGTGAATGAAAACAGTCACAGTTTCACCACAAGGGTGAAACAATGAATGCGATAGCAACAAATTGTAATGTTATACGAAGTGAGGCTGGCAGCTAACTCTTTTGGATCCGATCTCACGCAACTCTAGAAAACGCTGCTTTAAGGGCATACGGCCGCTCCAGGGACACTGCTCACCACATTCTCTTCGCGTTGAGAGCGCGGCACGTAGAAGGGTACACCGGCCCCCCCGTTGTCGGCCGCCGAGAAGGGGAGATGACGCGCGCGCCCGCGACGATCGCGCTCGTAAAATCGAAAGTCGCTCGAGGGACACCTCCCCCCCCCCTCGCGTCTTTTCAAGCGCACGAACGACGGGTGGGGCCGGTTATATATATACATATACTTATACGGGGATGACGGCGGCGACGCCGACGGCAAAAACCAGCCGAGAGTGTTCATATAATTGCTATCGCAATAAAATGTTATTACTTACAGAGTGTCGGCCTTGCAGCAGCCGCTTTGACAATGTACGTTTAGCGGTTAAGGTAACTTTTGATGGCTTTGAAGCAAATAGAATCGCACATGTACGCAAAATCGATATAGAGAAAATTTATCCCCCTGTAAAACTGCAGCCATGGCTCATCGGGATTGAAGCATGTGTACGCTTATTATGTGCCACATTTCGAGGCCAGGTAGAACCTTGGCTGACGGACGGGTGATATTTAGGAGATGGCAACTTCTTCTTGTGCCGAATGCTTTTTTCTTATGAAATTTCAGGACAATGAATTCCATAGGTATGAAAACAGGGACGTGAAGTGATCTCGTATCAACCCAACATGCAGTCTTAGTTTGAAGCTATACCAAAAAACACACATAAACACGAAGTCCAGTCACATAACAACACTGAAGTTTACGCGAACTGCTGTCACGCAAAGACTGAAGATGAAAAAAATTCCGTAAACAGGGGTTGGTGCTCGAGCCGACGTTTCAACAAGTGGACTTGTCTAATCCAAAGCTAGAACTGATTTGCTTAGCGCTAGCGTGTATCTGCTTCGTACCCTCTCCCCCATCCTAATAAAGGAGGGGGAGAGGGCAAATGTGGACACGGCAGCGGGGGGAGAGGGGGGTGGGGGGACGCCGTTGCGAATTGTGTGAGTGAAAAGTGAAGCGGTCTTCCGTGAATAAAAAAAAGAGAGAAGCGGGGCGGAGGTGGAACTAAAATTGTGTGCGTACAACAAAAAGTAGATTTGTTATGCTTTTTTTTACGTTTGTCAATGTATGAAAATTGCGAACAATGAATTTTTAATTATAAAAAATACAGATGCGCCTAGGCTACTGGTTCTAGTTGTGGTTAGGTGAGTGTCACTGGATTACATACGTGAGAATTGTTTTGCTTACGCCCGATAGCGTGCGAGAAAAAGGTACGCAAATGTCAAAAACGTTGTTTTGAGAAAAAGGCAGAAACTGCGGGGGGGGGGGGGGGGGGGGTACAGGCGCATTTACAGTCAACATGGTGAAGAAAAAGGACCAATAATTATTTTTGAAACAGCGAGTGCCCCAGTGTGACGTATTTACTGAACCATAAAGAAATATTCTATCAAGGGATTGCGAAACCCCAAAATTTATTTTTTGAGCAAGGAAGTCTAACCCTAACTTAATGACCTGTATGGTCTGAAACATCACGTGTGGCCCTTGTGCAGACCTTGTGCATCGCGCAGAAGATCTAATCAACGAACAAGCGTGCGTCATGCGCCGGCAAAATAGATTTTGTCTTGGCAATGTCAATTGAGGAACAATATTCGACGGCACGTGACACAACTACCCTAAGAAATACAAGTCTTGTAATATTTATACCACCACGCAAGCGTGGACTGTTCATTACATTTGATTGAAGTGTCGCATCGCCTTTATTACCACGACGAAGGTAGCTGGTCTTTTGTGAAGCGATAGAGATTAGCAAGTTTTCATAATACTTTCTCCCCGTTAAAGCGTTTATCTCGTTAGCACGCCGAGGATTCGATGACCCCAACGAGAGAGTTCACCAGGTGGCTGCTGAGGAAGGGTCGTTATCGCCTTTAGGAAAAAAATATACGACACGCAAACATCGATCGTTTCGTGAGCCAGAACGCAAGCGTAACGTTAAGCTAAGCCACCAGTGCTTTCGCGAGTCTAAATGGTCTTCACGTATCCTTGCCCTCTTGCTAAGCATAAAGTAATATGTAGCTCAACAAGAAAACAGCGAAACTTAGAAGTGCCTGACCACACTTACACTTACACATTTGGACATCGAGGTATGACCACCATTGACCTGTGACGAGCTGAGTAAGTGAACGGAAGCGTCCCTCCTCTGTGCGGGTAATCTCCAAGAGATCTTAGGCGGCACTTTTGTACATGGATGAGTTAGCCAAGAACTGCCTAAGTACCAACATTTAAGGTTAAGACAGGCGTTTTTTACCTCTGAAAGAAACTCACCGAGAACATCAAGGAGTGTTGACAGTGTTACTTAGGTAAGGTGCTAGAGAAGTTTAGCACTAGTACGGAATAGACTACCGGAGCCGATTGCGATAACATGATGTTTGTGAACACTTATTTATGCGGCGTACTGCAGTGAAGTATTGATGTCTGAAAGACTGCACACTGAGGGTTCTACGCGGCTAGCGCTAGTTCAGTAAATTTCCCACATCTGGCCACTGAGGTGTTTCTTTATTTTAGGTGAAACCAGAATAAATTTAAAAATTAGACATATGGAGTCATCTGAAGTTTGCAGCCTGCAGTTATAAGAGTGCACATCATGCTTTAAAATTAATAACCATTTGGTCATGTAAGGACATTATTACCTGACTAATAAACCAGATGCCGTTTTCGACAACGTAAGCGGCAATGAGCCCAATAAAATAGCCATGTTTGGTGACAGTATTATCCGAAGCCATAGCCGGTATGGGTCACCGCCATCACCAGGAACGATAGCAGAAGGGTTGTTGTAGCCGTCAGGGTAAGGCTGGCGCACTTTGCGTGAGCGCGAGCTATATTTCCTTTTAAGAACAGCAGGGCTTGATATCCGCTCCGCGAAAAAAAATGTTCAGGCATATTACACCGCTCCAAGGAGTGATACTTGTAGCTACGTAGGTGTACGCGGTCGTCTACTCTCGGCTGAAACACCGGAGTGCGTGGTCCCACTGTGAGAGGAGATGCAGACGTCCACCACTTTATGCATGTCCGTTATGAAATAAGGGCAGTGCCCCACCGTGTGACCTTGTTCTGCGCTGCGGGCTGCCAGCGTTGTTTGCGTCGTGTGTACAAAAATTGCCGCAGAATTACTCCGTAGAGATTGTTAATCAGCGAATCTGAATCGTGTGGGCCCAGCTTTAATTACTGGGTTCATCCTGCCTGTCCATTATAGTATTTCTCAATTATTCGTTACGTCTGTCCAGAAATATTGATCGGTCTTTGCCGTCTATCTGTTCCTTTGGTTTTTGTTAGACAAGTTGTGGGCAGTGGTGCTTGCGAAATGACTGTGGCACGTGCGAGCTAGGAGTGTTGGCGAGCATCGGAGCGAGAGTGAGAGGGAGGGCAAAGGAGAGAGACGGAGATGAATGGCAGAGAGGTTACGCAAGCTTTCCCTCCGTTGGCTACGTTACACATGCGGTGGTGAACGGGGAATAATAGAAGTGACACAGAAGAGAGGACAAGACTAAGCAAAAGAAAAAGCAATTACGATGGACGGTCGAATCTCGCTTTCGCCGAGTCGTATGCAGCTTCGCTGTGAAAGACGTGACTTTTTTTTTGTCATGACTCATGACCTTTGCCATGGTGTTGTTCGGGCATTGTGTTCATAAAGAAAAAGACGTTCGCAGGGTCACAATGGGCGTCCTTCGCAACGCAGTTCTCGGATGGCGAAGCGCACCGGACTGTATCGATATACGTGTGCACATTGAGGCCCTACTTTTCATGCTCACTACTTGTGGAAAGCGTACTCAAACAGTTGGTCACATGATCTCAAGAAGCCGACTCTGCTTACGTTGTGAGTAGCTTGCGTCTGTCAAGCAGGCTTGATAACATCCATTTTCCTTCACGATTACACATACTAGTATATTGTGACAACAGCTGAACAACAGCTGAACAGGGACAGTTAGTTGTAAGCATAAACTTTATTTTCTATGAACCAATACAGGTTTAACGGCGGTTCGACGAAGTAATATGTGCATTTCGTTCGACCAGACGACTGTGTAGCACCACAATATTTCCCACTACATATATATGTAGTCTGCGATAGCGCAGTGTTACAAGACATGAAGAACCGGCCAAGTTGTCCAACCTAGTACCGGTGAAGTGAAACGTATTTTTGATTTTATTGTGCAGAACGAACACTACAAACACTTGAGCGACATTTACACTGTGTTCTGAGGCCTAATCAAGGCACGTTTCTATTGCGAAGCTTTATTAATGTCTAAAAACTTGGACCATCTCCCCGAAGGGAACCCTGATGGGATGTGAAGCAGCAGCGGTGCGCACGGCGTTGACCCGGTTGAAACGGGCGTCGACGCGGGTGCTGGAAGAACGGTTTGAAGCGAAACTCGGTGTAGCATTTACTCGAGTAAACGTTTGTTTGAAATGCAAAGACACGGGAGGCGGGTCAGAGTTGTTGCGAGCGGGCGGAGCAGCCGGCAGCTGCGGGCGCTGCCGCGAGCATGCTGCGGGTGAGGGAGAGAGTGACGTCAACGCGCACCTGCGAGGGAAGCGTGCGAGGGGAGCGTGACCTACTTGGCAACGCTCTAACACCTACGGCGAGGGGAACGCGTTGCGGCGCATTCGTACGGACTTACGTAACGTACGGCGTTACACACGTGAGTCAAATAGCTGCTTCGCACCTAATAAAATGACCGGTGTTGTAGTTATTAGCGCGCGACAAGCCCTTTCTTAAAGGCGTGATTGGTGGGGTCCGCAAGGTACTGTTGACGTGAGGTTCGACCAGTATATGAATGACCGCTTAAAACATGTCCTTTCGAAAAAGAACGGAAGAGGGATATATTGGCCTTAAAAATCGCAGTTTGTCGCATGAATCGGAATAGTTAAAAATTTTACCGGCAAGTGTTTGCCGCGTTTTTCCTGATGTGTCCGAAAACACGGATGCCTATAGCATGGTACTGATTCCGCGAAACCGGTGTACATGTCCCGCTAAGAAGAAAAAAAAATAGCCTAGCTTACATGTACAAAGTCACGCAAGGCTTGGTCACAGCATAGCTGGTAGGCACATAGCTGGTTCTGGCTTTGCTAGCCTTTTATCCTCTGAGCTCTCTCTTTCCCATCCGTTACTATAGTATAGTATACATGGCTATAGTGTTCTGGGAGTGAAGTGGAAGAGGAATAAGAGGACGAAGATGCTGAAGAGAACATAGAAAGCGCTTGCCGGTTCGTGATGATGATAATTTTCAATCTACAGAACACGGCAGACCACCAGCATAAAAACTCTGCGCCAGTAGAAACCCTCGAACTATCTTGTTTGCCTGCGATGTACTATGCCATGCGCTGCATGTGTTGGGGTCCGCAAGAATGAAAGATCGAGTTTCGAAGACATAATCAAACGCTCGTGCACCGGTATATTTTTTGCACTTCTCGGCTTGTACCAGTGAGTAATTTTTTCGTTCCCCATTACACAGGGTAGAGAGGCTAGCTAGGCTCATCTTTTACGATTGACCAACGCTACCTCTATCACATTTTTATATGCCTTTTGATGCTGCTTTCATTTTCACCATCTAGTTGGCTCCATAAAAAATTACGAACAAATATCCTTGTTGTGGCACGGCATGTATTATCATTTATTACACTTCAAAATCATATCATTATCGTTTTAAAATGTAATGTTAATGGGGAGCACTGCCGCATGCCGTACCTTGGAAAAAAAATTTCACGTTAATTTGGTGAAGGCAGACTATAACTACAGGAGAGTGGTACAACCATGCAAAACAATGTTTCATATATAATTACCCTGATGTACCTGGTGTCCGAGTCATTTCCTGCGCTTAAGAGGGACAAACAGTTGTGCTTCTTGGCCTTGCATAGCTAATAAAACAGAATTAACGCAACGAATATGCTATACACTAGAAGAAAATGGAAATACCTTTCAAGTATCCGTGTCTTTCGTTGTGTTATCCGCATCCCTTACACCGGACCAAGAAGCCCAACACTCTCTTTTTCGTTATTATCTTTGTCGTGCACCATGCCCACTCTTCGATACGTTTATTCAGACCACTTCACTCGCAAGAATTTTCGCTGACTTGACCTGCCCTTCTGCCTACGGTGCGTTTGTTGTCTTCTGTGGCGAACTGCGTCCAACAGAACAGGCTGAATTTTACGCTAACAAAAGCCATTGTACATAGCTATGTATGTTATACAGACATTACAACACAATTAATGCCTTTACCTAACGGGCGCACTCAAACAAAAGACATGTCTCAAGCTACCTCTGCTTTTGACAGTAGAAACGCACTGCACCTTTACGTGGCAAAGATTGCTGCACATAATCAATCATGTATACTCGTTTTTGCAACCCGTGTTGCGACTTAAGTGAAGGTCTTACGAGGTTTAGTTGTTTTTAAGGCGAAATGCTTTAATGTCTCATGCTCACGTCCGTCTGTCCATCCGCCCCTCCGTCCGTGCCCAGGGGGCTATTTTTATAAGCGTTTAAGTGTAGAACGGGGGAGGGATCAAACGGAAGAGCGAGAGGGAGCCGCACGGGATTGGTCGAGGCTAGTCTGGCGGTCGAGACGTGAAAACAGCCACGAAATGTGCCTAGAACGGACGCAGGCCCCGTTCTATCGATGGAATAGATACAAAACGGTCTCCGACCGACTTGGATTGGATCAAAACGTAAGTGCTTGAGACCTGAGAATCGAAATTAACCTGTTTCGTGCCTGTCTTATCCCGATCCCACGCTAATAGTTTGGCAAAATGACACCGAACGATGGATGGATGGATGGATGGATGGATGGGTGCTATGAGAGTCCCCCCTTATTACCAGGCTCGTCAAATAAAGAAAAAAAAAATCTGTTTCGTTTTTTTTAGTTGGCCTATTGCCTGAATTGTCTATTTCGATTAAATCTATTTTACTATAGGAGAAGAAAACGCAAATTCATAGCCCAGTTCTCTACCCTTTACGGCAGAATGGCCTTATTTTTCCCAATAAGTATTTTTGTCCCTTCTCCCTAGTTTCGTGCCACCAATACTCTGACCGTCTCTCACTTATTTCTACCGCGCGCGTGTGCAGCTTTGCATTGTCGTCCCTAAAACCCAAGTCTTCATGTAGGCTCGTGCCTAAGCGTGCACCTACACCTGGGAGTATATCTGCACATTCAATCAGAACATGCTCCGTCGTCTTCTTATCCTTCCCGCAGCACACGCATTGTTCCTCTTCTTTACTAAATCTCGCTTTATAACTTCGCGTTCTAGAGCAACCCGATCTCGCTTTAAACAGTATAGAAAACCAGCCCTGCCCAGATGGCGCGTCGAAAATGCACACGTGGCGCCCCCCAAACGAGTTGGCTGAAAAAGCCCTAGTAGGACAGGGCTTCTGGGCCACGTTTAAGAGCATACGGAACGTTGCGCGACATGCTATCGGCTGTGTCTGCTTTTGTGCCGTGTGCGTTTTTTCTGAAAAAATTTACAGCACAGAACATCGAGTTTATGCGCATTGTCGAAGGCAACAGATCGGAAGCTGCGACTGGAGAGCGAACGAGCAGTGATGCCACCGGTTTTCTTGCAGTACGGCTTCGGCAGTGTCGTGTTCGCGGAAGGGTGCTTTCTCGACAGTGCGCTGCCGAAAGGACGCAAGCTCTGCACGGTAAACTATGTTTACTCTGTCGAGGAAACTGTGTGTGGTATCAACTCACATTCCCAAACTTCAGCCAAATGTCACTCGCAAGTCGAACAAACATCGTACGACGGGAAAGTACAGGTAAGTGTTTGTTGGAATTGCGCATGCAAAAGCTCGACCCATTCGGTTGTCTGCACGTTATGTTGCCGCTGTAAATGATGATTATCTCAACACAACTGAGGATCCGTTCGGCGAAGTGGTAGCTCATTTGAGCGATTATATCACTTATGTTATCGGCAGCTACAGCTTTCGTGTCGTGTTAACACGCAGGTGAGATGCCGTTTCTTTTCGCGCTTTTGTTTTCAATGTTTTGAGCAGTGCTTAGAGCAGAACACTCGTGCATAATCGGTAGTTAAAGTTTTTGTAGTTCGTCAACTCACAGGTGAGAGTCTCTTTCGTATCGCGCATTTCTTCGCGGTGTTACGAACAGTGTATGAGTACTAAAAGCAGATCAGTCTTACACAACCAGTAGTTACAGCTTTCGTAGCGTGTTAACGTGCAGGTAAGAAGCCCTTTTGTTTCTCGATTTTATTTGCGGTGTTTTGAACAGTATCCTCCTAATCAATCTTCATTTCACTTTTTTTGTAGATAACAGCGAAGCGCGAGGTGTCCGCGTCAACCTGTACTTGCAAGGCCGGCGTGAGTGGAAATTCACACACGTTGCAGCGGTCGTACTTTGGGTAAACGATGCCGACTCGCCGTCGTCAACAGAATGATTACAAACTTGGGGTCGGCCGTCATCTAAACCTGACACGTCAGTAAAGGAGCCCGTTGAGGAACTTTTTGGAGGTAGCCATAAGAGGTATCCGAGCCATGTGTTCATAAGATACTGTGTGCGCGAAAAGTGAATTGCTTTGCCCACGCGATTTTTTCAGTATTTTCTTCTTGCTTGCATATTTAGAACTGTGTACGTGGCAATTTTTTGAAATGAAATGCGTGATTCTCAACGCGATTCTACATACCTAAGATGTTACGTGCTTGCTAAGTAAAAGTTTTGTTGTGTTTTACAGATCCAGCGTTGCCGCCGCTCTTTCTCGTACGGCCTCGACGGGAATGATTAAAAGATTATGTTTGGGTGGTATCATTCTTCTGTGTGGCACTTGTACACGCACCAGTACCTTCGGTCCCAGCGTTTTTTGGGGCGCCGATCCCCGCAGTCGACCGCGGTACTGATCGCCGTCCTACCGTCCTACTACCCGTATTGCAACAGGGCCGCCAGGGCGGCGCTACGTGTCAACACAAACTCCAGCGCTGGAAGCCTATAGGCCTTACCCTTGCGACGCCACCTAGCGTCCACTCAATGCATTAACGCAAAGAAATTGTTGAAGTCATCCCGCTTTTCAATTTCAAGCTTTCAAGCACAATGCCCGCCAATATTGATATCTAGCTATAATTATTTTGTGTTTATGCGTTGAAAGCATTACTGAATTTTTTTGCGCTCGGCTACTAGCTCTTTGGTCCCTCTAGCACTACGACCACTTTTCCGTACTACGACAAAAACGCTTACAAACTGCCCCCCCCAGCATTTCTGTCGACGCTCACAAACTGTCTCCCAGCATTTCTGCCTAGTAATGATACAGACCAACAACGTTGTCCCTGGTTTCATTTCGGAAACCTGAACGTCGTGGTAAATTTCATACGGGGTTCTGACATAGCTGCTTAGCCAATCATAATAGTATTAACACTAACGACGAACCTTTAATTAATCATTTGCGTGTTGCTTATATTCGCCGACAAACAGTACTTGCGGTTTGAGCGGAAACCAGCTAGCGCAACGGTCTTTCACACGATAAGGGCAGATGCACCGGCAGGCGATTCCACGGCAATCTGTTCGGAATGTGGATTCCCCCGATACCAAGCGTGTTTTCGGATTAATCCGAAAGAATCCAATAAACACCCGCCTGTAAGACAATGGACCTTTCCAGAAATCGCAGCGCCGCGCCTTCCCCTGGTGGATCGGCGCTGGGGCATTATGGGAGAGCGGAGCGCCGGGCGGGCCGAGCAGACGCCTGCTTCTCGCTTGCGCCTGCTTTCTTCGCGCGTCGTGAATGGTTTTGGATGGTGTAAGGTGCTGCTGTTGTGAAGAAAGGGCTACTTTTGAGCGCTCCGACTTTCATGCACGCAAACTAGACTGTATTGTCCCTTCCAAATAGTCAGAATCGTCACTGAACATGCCGAAGAAGAAGGAAAGCGGCGGACAAACTTGCTCTGTTCTTGGATGAAATAACAGGCGAAAGACACTGGACGTTTCGTTTCATTGCTCGGTGGCACTTCAGGACTTGAATTTTTGTGATGCTGCAGTTAAGTTTGACCTTTGTTAAGATGTTTGTGTTCTCATTCACTGTGATTACGGGGCTGGGATTTTACACTGCTGGGTAACTTCGCGAATTTATTAAGGCGAAAACCTTAGATGCATCATTAAAAACTCACAGGATCCCCTATGCATTCAGCTAAGACGACTCGAAGGCTAAAGCCATCTTATGTTTCTTCTCAGTCGATGTACTGATCCTACTCCGCCAGTCCATGAGTGTCAGCAGGATTTTGTCTTGGGTGGAAAGCCGTCTTCTATCGCGGCTGAGGGACGGGGTGAGCACTAGTGTAGCTTGGGTGTGGGCGAGTGCTGGTGTGGCTTGAGGGGGGGAACTGGTGCCCCTTTGGACCCCCCCTGCCGACGCCCATGCCCGTCACCATTCCCACCACCCTTCGTTAGGTGCTTGCTGCACCTAACGAGGTTTTGCACTGCCTCCAAGATCGGAGGCGCCTCATCTGCTTTTGCATTGCCTCCGTGATCAGAAAACCTTTGACCAAGCTAGGAGGTCATGCGATGATGTGATCACGTCAAGTCACGTGACGACTTAATGGCGTCACATTTTTTTTTGGGCGATCTTTGACGTCATATATGGTGTCACCACGTGATGACGAATTTTCGCATCACTCGACGCCGCCGACGCGGGACGTCAATGGTCAAATTTCACGTTCGATGAGGCATCTGAGATTGTCGCCTAAAAACACAAAAATTGACCATCGGTGGCAGGCCCGTAACCAGAGGGGGGGGGGGCTAGGGGGCCCGGGCCCCCCGAAATTCGGATGGAAAGGGGGTGTTTTACCGAGGAAAAATAGTACAAATGGGTGTTTTTCAAGGCTTTGAACAAGTGCCCCCCCCCCCCCCCCCCCGAAAAAAATTCCTGGCTACGGGCCTGATCGGTGGCTTTGGCATCCCGCGGCGGCGGCGTCAGCAAGAGTGATGCAAAAATCGTCACGTTATGGCGTCACGATATGACGTCGTCGTGACACCACAGATCCCCAGAAAAAATATGTGAGGTCATCATGACGTCGCATGATGACGCCATCACACGATATCGTCGCTATGCACTGCCTTCGTGATCGGCCCACCGATAACGGAGGTCGAGCAAAACCAGGTAAGGTGCTGAAAGTTTGGAATGCTTCCGCTCATAGAACCAGTGCAAAACCACGTTACGTGCAGAAAACGTTCGGAGGGGGGTCGGGAAGGACCAATACATCGACTGAAGAAAAAGAAGAAGACGGCTTTCGCCTTTAAGTTGCGAATGCATAAGAGACCCTGCGAGTTTTTTATGGCACTCCTACGTAGTGTTTAATTTGCTATTTACTGCTTGGTTATATTCAATCGGATCTGCTTGTTATGCACCATAAATCTAGAGGCCTCACATATTGGCTTCGCGCATCTCATTTTTTGGTTCCCTGTAGAGTGCTAGTTGTTTCATTGTTATCGATACAAAATCGACACTCGAAGCCAGCTTCTTTCACATTGCCAGCTGATGTAAGCTGACCATTGCTTTTAAAACCACGGTCTCACCATTAACAGCCTTGCACAGCAGGACTTGACAGCATGTTTTACGTTGTTTGAAAACAAATACAGGGAAGTCAAATATGCAAAATATTGTAGCTTCATGTAGCGCGACACTGCGCCTTGATTACGCGATCTCCGCAGCCGACAGCACTCACTTGATGTCCATTCTATGAGCATGTTGGTAGCAGGTTTTTACTACTCTCAGCGTCCCAAGTGCAAAGTTTCTAACACGCAGCATTTGAAACAGGCAATTAGTATCCCAATCTACATAGCGTAGTTGGGCTCGAACCCATTTATAAGGGTGCCATTTTGACATCGGTTATCATGCGCAAAGTGCTCCGGTCCTGCGTATCGCACGGAAGCATATCACGAGCCTCGGGGTATGCTTCCGCGCGACGAGCGATAGTGCCGTACACAAAGTACTAATAATAAAGCTGTACGGTCATGCTGATAATAAAACAAACGAGGAAAGCTTCCGCTACTTGTAAATACGAAAACGCAGGGGACTCGCCGCGAAAGCAGTATAAAGTTTCCAATTCAATGGGCCTTTCCGCGGGTACGTGAGCATTTTCCCGGGTCATTAATAAGTCAAGGATACTGACTGTTTACTATCTATTATCCACGTTGCGTTGGGTTGTGCCTCCTCGGTGAGTGAAGATTGAAGCAAGGTTATCACGCGCGATATTCCTGCAACGACGCGCTAGTACGCACGCACTCTGGAAACGAGGTGAGCGAACGCTTCCGCGAGCAGACGACACTCGGCCGGCGCTCCGGCTTCCCATAACGCTTCGCGGCCGCCGTAGGTGGCGCGCGGGAATTTCTGGAAAGGTCCATTCGGATTTATCCGAGAAGCTTATTATTTTAAAAGAGCATTTCCAACGTCCAAAGAGCATTTTCAAAGCTGAGATTCATAATTTGAATGGAGCGAAAATCCATCAGCAGCAGCAACCTCATAAAGTGTGCTTGCGTCTATTAAAACAAGCTTTAAGTTTGTAACACAAACAAACGTACGTGTTTTGTATTCAAGTATTTGTGCTTGTGTGCATGTGCTTGTGCGTTCAAACCTTAGAGACATCTAATATACGTGCAGTGTGTTGGCACATTTGCGTGTTGAGATATAATTGCATCTACGATTTCGTAGTATTGAGAATAATAATATTAATAGGTCTTTCATTTCTCATCAACATGAGAGAGGACAAGCAGCTTGCCTAGCTCCTGCCCCCCCCAAAAGTACACTTCGGTGAGTTCACATTAGTGCAGAGCAGTGTTACATCAGTTTTTTAAACAGGATGAGAGAAGAGCAAGTGAAAAAAAATGAAAGGATGGAAAAACAGGATCATTAGCAAGAATGCAACGCCTTTGCATTGGAAATATAATTAACAAGAGCACATTCGACAGTTTATAATGCAAGATTAAACACCGAATTTCGAAGAATTGGGTATTCATGAGAGAGTAACTGTGATAAACGACCAATTTCCTACAAAAAAAGTAAACTCCGAGAAAAGCCCTCCAAATTTCAAGAAAAATAAATTCCGAAAACACGGAGCCCTAGCTATAATGAGCGCTACACAAGCACAAAAAAAAACAAGAAAAATACTTGACATATTCAGTCGAATGGCCACAGGCTTTTGCCGAGCACACTTTGGAATTTACAAAGTTTCCTTTAATTTTGGTTGCTTCTATTCAGAATTTTCGCTAATCAGTTCAGAAGCCAAATAGACTTCTGAGTAGATTACGATTACATTTTTTTTCTGCAACCCGATACAACAATTGGTGAACTATAAGCAGTCTCGAATTAAGGTGCCTGCTTTTGAAAAAAAATGTTTTTGTAGAGTGTTTTATCAAGCAGCTGGCGGAAATAAATTATGTGGGGATAACATCTTCAAAACTGCACATCCACAATGTCAAAGTTGAGCTTACTCTTCAGCAAGCCTATACCACTTCCCTAAAACATTTTTTATTAAATATGCCTATTATTCATAATTTATGCGCATTTCCTACTGCAGCTGAGCTGGTGCTTAGCATTGGAGTTTCCAATGTGAATTTTACTGTAAAGCAAGAAGAAGCCGGCGGTAATAGACTCTGTGGCCACCACAAAGTCTATTGTGGGCGGCCCCACAGAGTCTGAATGTGTACTTTTCAAAATGTTATCTCAACAGTTTGGGGATAACATTTTGAAAGGTTATCATCCACAATGACAAACGTGAACTGTAAAATCTTCGGCTGGCGCTTTTTTCACTGACGACTTTGTGAAGACCATCTCTCATGGCAATGTGTATAATGTCATTATTATGGCTGTAGGATGCAACATCATGCTTTCAGTATCACATCAAAAACTTACCTTCGCGTGTCTAGAAATTTAGGTTGAAAATGACTACCCGGAAAGCAACTCTAGTAAATCAATGTGGGAATATATAAAGTATGTGCGCACGCATCTGTGGTTACAAAAGCACTTCTTTTTGGGCTAGTTGGTGCTTAACTTGCTTAGGTGCAGATGACTGAGGCGCAAAAAACATCTCGTGAAAAAGGGAGGAGCAGAAGAGAAGAAAGAGCAGCGCCGACTACCAACTGTTTAATGACAGTCAAAGAAACGCACAGGAAAAAAGAAGACTTTTTCGCGCATGCGTGAACAGCCAACAGATGACGTACAGCGACATGGTCAAGACAACAGGCTATCGAGAAAGCGCATTTCTGTCGAATACAACATTATAGATGTGTCACTGATACAATTAGATCCTTTCTTTTTTATAAAGAATGCTTCCAAGAGCTCTCTAGCTGTTTGTATGTTGTATTCGACAGAAATGCGCTTTCTCGATAGCCTGTTGTCTTGACCATGTCGCTGTACGTCATCTGTTGGCTGTTCACGCATGCGCGAAAAAGTCTTCTTTTTTCCTGTGCGTTTCTTTGACTGTCATTAAACAGTTGGTAGTCGGCGCTGCTCTTTCTTCTCTTCTGCTCCTCCCTTTTTCACGAGATGTTTTTTGCGCCTCAGTCATCTGCACCTAAGCAAATCTGTGGTTACGGTTATACGTGTCGTTCCACAGGTTGCCTTTAACAACACGTTTCCTTCATGGCTGAACTTTTCGTAACCAGGAGTAACGAAAAACACGCGAGAAATAACGGTCAGCCTGTGAGCAAGCGCTGTCACACAGATCAAAACCAATAGCATCGAAGTTCATTAGAGTGTCTTAAGGCGCCAAGGTGAAATAGAAAATGAGCACTTTTGATGAAGCTGCAGCGTCTACCATCCAGTTTATGATCCAGGCAAGCGTCAGAAGGTTAGCCGGGATTCTCTACTGCTACATCCATACCTCCGTCTCTTACGCGTAATCTATGGACTGAGCCCCATCTGTCTCAGTCCGAGCTGTCAGGTCGCCAAAAAAAGACAAAAAAAAAAAACGACCATACGCACGATCAAAAAATAAAAAATAACGACACTGTTTGAGAAGCAACAGCACAGCGACGAAATGTATTTTCATTTTGCCCAGGGACGCGTCTGATGACGTAAATATTGTGCACGATGGGAAATAGCCGGGCTGAACGTGAAGTGTACTGCCCAGTCTTGAGTTCCCTGGATGATTAACACTCGTTAGCCGTTAAAGATTACTTGCTCACTAGAATCCATCCAGCAGTGCCTGCTCCCTAGATGTACGTACAGGCTGTTTCACACTTAGGGGAAATCTTGGAGCGCGTGGCATCGTGATGCGGCCAGCGCTGCAACCACGCGCCGTCAGCAGCTCGCGCGTGCGCAGATGATTCAGAAGTGTATTTTTGAACCTTGTCGTCTACTACGGCGGCTCTTGCTTGCTGCACTGCTGGCCAGCGCGCGGATATCATTGTTAGGACAGGAACTGCATGGGCCGATAATCTGCACTAAACGTTTTGTGACGCCAACCTCTCAGCCTTTATTTGTGATAATGGGGTGCTACAAGCAGAATTTGACAGCATACCTTGTTTGCTCTCTTGAAACGCCGTGGTGCTCTGTGCGTTCATGGATATTTCTTCACTGTGTGTGCACCGCAGTACGCTGGGACGAGGAAGACACGACAATCAGCACGCAATGTGCGTTGTCTTTATTTGACTTTAAATAAGAAAAAGCACTCAACAGTAAGAGTCGTGCTGCTGCGCTAGCTTAACACGATAAAAAGAAATGGGAACAAATTCAGGAATGTTTTAGGTGAGGACAAAGTCTGAACGTGTCTCTTTACGACGACATTTCATTACCACAAGATTCGCTAGCCAGCTCCGAAATGCGCCTGTGGCGCATCCAACTTAGTATCTTGTCATGTCACCAGCGGCAGTGATGACGGCGCTCATTC
>JALIZH010028085.1:0-26469 GCA_030522465.1 Rhipicephalus appendiculatus
AATCGGGAAGTGTTCTGTATATTTACCCATGACCCAAACAGTCGTGTCCATACGTAAAACATTTTGGGACAGCCAATCACTCGTGATTTCCAACGGAACGCAGAATTCGCAGTCATTAACCTATTTCTGTACATCCATGAGACACGCGAATACATATGTGTGGGCCTGTATCAGAAGATTGCTAGTGGACGTGTTTCACTGCACAGCGATATACAGAATATGTTGTGGGCAGTCTTTCGCAGACGTAGCAGGCAGTCGTCATCCATAAACACCCAATGCAAACGCGACAGCTTTTTTTATACGTTGCTTACGAGATGTTGGGCTACTACCGCCGACTGCTCCTTGACTCCTTATGCTAAATGACATCTATGACGAAAAATTACATGAGATCGCACCTAAATACGGCTTGCAGAATTCACTCAAGACAAAAATACACATCAGCACGAAGTCCATTCATATATCAACACTAAAGATAACATAAAAATGGCAATCCAGGCACATAACACTACAGTTAGATTATTTGCAGATGACTGCGTAATATATAAACGAATAACTAACCGTTCTGATACTGACGCTTTGCCAATCGGAGATAGCGAAAATTGCCGAGTGGTGGTGTAAGGGGTGGCAAATGTAAATGTTCCAAAACTAAGGCTGTAGCTTTCACTAGAGTGTCTAATACCACGCTTACTCATTATTCAATAAGTGACATTACAATTGCGCATGCGCATACAATAAAATACTTGGGCGTTCCTCTATTATCTTACGTTTCATGGAATGATCGGAAATGGATATATACTGATGTCAGCACTGTTATAATATCAGGAAACAAGATGGTCAACTTGACCGTGCAATACGATGAACTACTAGGGAAGTTATCTAGCTGGTCTCAGCTAAATCAAATTAACATCAACGCGAAGAAAACTAACATGTTGATTTTTCGCTCCAAGAACAAACAACTGCGGCTGAATAAAGCTATCACTTTTGAAGGTCAGAAAATTGAAATAGTTGAGTCACAATATTATTGCCGTGTACTTTTCCTCACAGCTTACGTGGGACATGCATGTGAATTCACTTTGTAAAAAAGCTCTCCTCCGTGGCTGGCATTTTATCCCGATGTCATAGGCCCTACAAAGGCTAAAGTGCAGATTTACAATGGTTATTTAATGCGCATTTATATTATTGCGCTTTAGTGTGGTGCACAACCATTAAACTAACATATGTAGACTTGTAATACTATAGAAGAGGATTGTTCGCTATATTGGCAATCTAGACTTTTGTTCGAGTACCAGACAAGCGTTTCCGAAGTACAACGTTATTCGAATTAACAACTTATATACCTTTCGTTTGTTACATATTGCACGATATGCTTCAGAATTCCTCAGGAATTACATAAGGCAGTTGGCATCATTAGAGCGTCGCCGAATTAACGCGAACACAATGAACCCTGAGACATGGTCAGTTCCACATTTCAGGACAGACTACAAACATCAATCATTAGTACATAATCTACCATCTGCTTTGAACAAATATGAAAATAACGACATTTTCAGTGAAAAAGAGTTGCGCTCATATTTCGTTCATTTGCAATGTGATGTAATGTTATAAGTACATAATCTGTAGCATATTTCGTTTCTCTTATAATTTTTATTCTACTAACATGAGTTTCTTGCTGTGTTACATAGCTGGCATTTTGATTTTTCAAATGCGAAGCATTTCTTAGCGAACTTCGGCGACTTTGAGCGTATCTATCTATCTATCTATCTATCTATCTATCTATCTATCTATCTATCTATCTATCTATCTATCTATCTATCTATCTATCTATCTATCTATCTATCTATCTATCTATCTATCTATCTATCTATCTATCTATCTATCTAATCTATCTATCTATCTATCTATCTATCTATCTATCTATCTATCTATCTATCTATCTATCTATCTATCTATCTATCTATCTATCTAGCCGCCTACGACTTTGTGCTCTCCTGGCCGCATAGGCGGAGAGTACGGGGGGGGGGGGGGCTCGGGGGCTCGGCCCCCCCCCCGGACGGCTTCATGGGGGGGGCAGAGCCCCCCCCCACCGGCGCCTGCCCGAGATATTTCTTAAGAGCTTGGCTTAGGTCCCCATGCATTCACAACGAGCGTTTGGCCTCCTGTCTGGCAGCTATTTATTTCACAGGGGGCTGTTTATACCCGCTTTTAAATGCGAATGCATTTCATAGTCGGGCTATGTCAGGCATTTGGCGTTGGCGTTGTGTGGCGTTGTCCGCGGAGGAGGAGGAGGAGGAGGATAGGTTGAGGAGGTGTGCGCGCCGGCAGGTGTTAGATGTGAAGCATCTTATGGCGAAGCTTAATCCGGTGGTGGTGGTGTGCGGCGTGACCACCCTTAAGCCTGTTTCACATGCGAGCGACTGAGCGGCGGCGGGCGCGGCGATGAGCGGCAGCAGGACGCGCGGACGCGCGTTCGTTTCACATGCGCCGCTGCTTTTGTGCGACGCCCGCCGCTCTGGCGGGCAGTGTTGCCCGCGGAAGGCGCCGGTTAACCGCTGTTTTCATTGGTATCCAAAAGCCACGCTTTGCTCCAAGTATCCTTCCTTTGGCACCCTTGTGCTGCGAGGTTCATCATCAATAGCCGCTCGACTTTGACGCGTCTGTACACTGATTGAACTAAGTGTAGCGTGAATCTTATAATACTTAATAATAATAATAATACTTTATTAACCTTTTCAAACAGGAACAATGCAGTAGAGAATTGGCCTGCCAAAGCCACATTGGGCTTGAGGGGCAGAGCCGACAGACAGCGGACAACAGGAATTGCTTAGCCTAAGACCACACGAATACACAACATTTTTTTTTTCATTTAACCTGCAAAATATAGAACCGCGTGTACAGCAATGCATGCGGAAATAAAACTTGCTATTACATGTGACGTCACATAGCCTTGTGAGAGTTAATTCGTACTTGCAATAACCACAATACAACACCATCAGATTTTCAGTGGTATAGAGGAAAAAAAAATGAAAAGAGATAAGCGTAAAAACCACAAATAAACAGCGTTATCACAAATAAACAGCGTTTGCAGTCGCTTTTAGTTTTGTCCTGGCTTTTTAACGTATGGTTATTGTTGCGCGCCCATATAACTGGCCATGGAGAAGCAAAAGAAATAAGACGTTTCACTACTTCTGCAATGAGCAACTCGTTGAAGGCAGCGCGAGACATTTCTGAGCCGGGGAGTGGACGGATGTCGTCTGCTACTCAGTCGGAGCGAGTTCCTCGCAGCGCGCGCGCCCACTCCTCGACCCCGCCCCTGGCGTCACGTGCCATCCACGTCACTGGACGCTCTGCCGTGAGCGAATTTTTCCAACTCTGGCGATGTTCGCCGCAGCGTCTAGTAGTCGCTGTAGAAACCTGTTTTGGGCCCGCGCGGCGGCCGCCGCTCCGCTCTTGGGGCAAAATCGCTCGCATGTGAAACAGGCTTTACTGCGCATGCGCAAACCCTTTAAAAAAAATAATAAAAATAAAAAACCTCCTCTCTCTCCTCTAGGCATCCCTCTCCGCGGCAACCACACCCTCACTGCGCATGCGCCTCCCCTCCTCTCTCCCCTGCTACGCTCCCCCCCTCTCTCCTCTAGGCATCCCTGCCCGCGCCGTCCACACTCCCACTGCGCATGCGCGTCCCACCTCTCTCTCCTCTCCTACGCTCCCCCCCCACTCTTCTCTAGGCATCTCTGCCCGCAGCGTCCACACTCCCACTGCGCATGCGCGCCCCCTCTCTCCTCTCCTACGCTCCCCCCCTCTCCCTCTCTCGCCTCGCGACGCCGACACAGGCAGCGTCTGCTAGCGAGTTTCTTGGTTGAAAAATCCGACTGCTCGCGCTGCACAACCGTTCACTGGCCACCCCGTATATATGGCAATGGATCTTGACCTCCAAGGTGGTGCCGGTGGGAGATTTCTCCTGTGCGTTGTTGAACAATAAAAATTCGCAGCGTGCGCGTTAACTAAAAGCGGACTGCGAGTCTCTGTGTCCAGTCGGAGTCTTCTGTCTCTCATTGCACATTAGCAGCGATTGGCATGTTCCAGTAGGAAACACCGCTCCATCGCTGCGTGCTTTACGCATCCCCAGTTTTAAATGCGAATGCATTTCTTAGTCGGGCTATGTCAGGCATCCGGCGTTGGCGTTGTCCGCGGTGGCCTCGGCAGGTGTTATAGTGAGTGGAGAGGAGGAGCGCGCTCTGAGGGCGCTCACATCGCGGGAGCTCGGCGGAGCTATATATGAAAAAAAAATTTAAAAAAATAAAAAAAAAGAAAAAAAAAGAACAAAAAAAAATTAAGAAAAAATAAAAAAAAAATAAAAGAAGAAAAAAACAGAAAAAAAAGCAAAGAAAAAAAAAACAGGCGCTGCACCGTGCTCCCGACCAGGCTGCAGAAATTAGGCGCCTTTTCCTTCTTCGAACCACAACCACCATATATAAATGGAGTGAAGCGCGCGCGAAATGCATTCGCATTTCCTCACGATTCCCTTCGGGGAGGTGGGGGGCATTTTTCATTTCAGGCTTTTAAAATTCCGATCATGGACCAGTGACAAGTGAAATGCTCAGTTAATAATTCCCCGCAAAGAGATTTGTATGTGCACAATATGTTGTGTTAACAGACGATTGAGGCGACCTCTTAGTGTTCTATAGTGGTAGAAAATTGTATTTTCTACCACTTGAGAATTATTTTTGGCCATCACGAATTGAAGAATAAAGCTTCCTGTACCAGCATTAGGCCACTGTCTTATGTCTGGTGCATGTTTTAGCAAAGTAATGCATGTCAATAAAGAAAATAGGCGGGTCCCACTCATTATGTGATGTAGTCACCGGGTAGCAGCCTATACGGCATTTTTCGCTTTGAGCCAAGCGTTGCGAGGAGGATCGATGTCTTTGTGTAATTTGAAAAATAAATCGGGATTCATCACAAGAGATATTCACACTGATATCGCAGTGTAGGCGCCAAAGAGAATAAGGTGGTATTAAAGTGTTTAATTATATTCTTTAATTTAGGAGGCGGGCATGCTCTCTCTCTCTCTCTATATATATATATATATATATATATATATATGTCATTCCATATCAAGTGTACCAGGTCAATTTTCTACCATCTCCCATCTTACTGAAAAAAATTGTCCAGGTATATGTGAATGTGATAAGTAGTTATTGAGGCGTTATTTTTCGTAAAAATTTTTTTTGTTGCCTAGAGGGCGCTTCGAACTTTGGGCACCCAAGTGAAACTGTGTCGCGCTAAATAATTTGTGTAAAATTACTGTTCTGAGGAATTACTACGAAACAATTTTTCCCATAATCTTAAGGCGCTGATCTTTCATGACAATGATAGTTTATTCATTTTAGTCTTAACTTTCTTTATTTTTGGTTTTGGCGAAAAATGGGAATACGCTGCGTGTTTAGCGTATTTTATAAAAAGCACAGAATTTTCTGCGAGTAATATATTCACATTATCGTTTCATGGGTTCCTATAATAAATGATGAAAATACTTCGGGAGCGAATGAAGCAAAAAAAATTACCACAATATTGTGACAAAGTTGGAAAAAATGCCATTTTGACTCACATTGAGGCTTCATTTTCTCAATGTAGCGGTCCAAGTAAAAATATGGCTTATATATTGTTGCATAGTATGATATGTTGGCAAGGCATATAGACAGTTTCAAAAGAGTAGTTTTTGTTTTAAGGGAGAAAAAAAAAATTTCAGCTGCGGCTGAAAGGGGGTGAGCGTAGGAGAGGACGCGCATGCGCTGTGGGACGCGGGAAAGAGGGACGGACTAAGCCCCCCTCCAAACACATGCAAGCAAGATCAAGGAATGGGGTCAACCTGAGCGACAGACACCACCTGCCTAGCCATTGCTAAGCAGGCTCTCTGTGCTCTCGGCCATGACTCAAGGAATGGGATCAACCTGGGCGACAGACACCACCTGCCTAGCCATTACTAAGCAGCCTCTCTGTGCTCTCGGCCATGACTCTGATGATCGTAGTAGGGTTGACGGCCTTCATATTACTACAGTGTTCTGGTTCGCATAATGGGTGCTTCCCTATTTCATGAAAGTGGCCGGACGCGGGACGGGGGGACGCGGGAGGGACGGACAGAGCCCCGAGCATAAGATGCTTCGCATCTAAAAGCCAGTACTTTGCTGGAAAAAAGTGGGACACATATGCCACATTGACTCATGAAGGCACCATCATGCGATCACATCGCCGTGTATTTGGGATGAAACAGCCGTAACAAGTGGCGCAGAGGAGCACTGATGATGTTGTTACAGAGGAAAATGTGACAGTTTCGCCACTAGGGCGAAGCAATGAATGCGATAGCAAGAAATTAGTTTGTCACACGAAGAACGACAAGCAGTTCGATACTTGCAACGCGCCGCCGCAGCACAAAGAAGGACGCTCGAAAAGGACGCATAGGTATACACAGGACAAGCGTGAACTAACAACTGTCGAAGTTTTACGTGTTTGTATTTGAGCAACGCGATGCTAGTGTCCACAATGCAGAAGCCGACGCTGTTGTTGTTGTTGCCTCTGACATGGCTCATACCCACTCAGGGGGATTGGCCTAGGATTGATTATATGATTATATGACTTTTCGACGCTGTTTGATACTTTTTTTAAATGCGAATGCATTTCATAGTCGGGCTATGTCAGGCATCCGGCGTTGTCCGGCGTTGTCCGGCGTTGTCCGGCGTTGTCCAGCGTTGTCCAGCGTTGTCCGCGGAGGAGGAGGAGGAGGATAGGTTGAGGAGGTAAGCGCCGGCAGGTGTTAGATGTGAAGCATCCTATCGCGAAGCTTAATCCGGTGGTGGTGGTGGGCGGCGTGACCACCCATACTGCGCATGCGCAAGCACTTTAAAAAAATATAAATAAAAAACCTCCTCTCTCTCCTCTAGGCATCCCTCCCCACGGCAACCACACCCTCACTGCGCATGCACCTCCCCTCCTCTCTCCCCCTCCTACGCTCCCCCCTCTCTCTCCTCTAGGCATCCCTCCCCGCGCTCCCACTGCCCATGCGCGTCCCCCCTCTCTCACCTCTAATACGCTCCCCCCTCCCTCCTCTAGGCATCCCTGCCCACAGCGTCCACACCCCCCACTGCGCATGCGCGTCCCCCCCCCTCCCTCTCCTCTCCTACGCTACCCCCCTCTCTCGCCTCGCGACGCCGACGCAGGCAGCGTCTGCTAGCGAGTTTCTTGGTTGAAAAAACCGACTGCTCGCGCTGCACAACCGTTCACTGCCCATCCCGTATATATGGCAATGGATCTTGACCTCCAAGGTGGTGCCGGTGGGAGATTTCTCCTGTGCGTTGTTGAACAATAAAAATTCGCAGCGTGCGCGTTAACTAAAAGCCGACTGCGGGTCTCTGTGTCCAGTCGGAGTCTTCTGTCTCTCATTGCCCATTAGCAGCGATTGGCATGTTCCAGTAGGAAACACCGCTCCATCGCTGCGTGCTTTACGAATCTCCAGTTTTAAATGCGAATGCATTTCAAGTGCGTGAGGGCGCTCGCATCGCGGGAGCTCGGCGGAGCTATATATGAAAAAAATAATTTAAAAAATTAAAAAAAAATTAAAAAAAAGAAAAAAAAGGAAACAACAGAACAAAAAGCAAAAAAAAAAAAACAGGCGCTGCGCCGTGCTCCCGACCGGGCTGCAGAAATTAGGCGCCTTTTTCCTTCTTCGAACCACAACCACCATATATAAATGGAGTGAAGCGCGCGCGAAATGCATTCGCATTTCCTCACGATTCCCTTCGGGGAGGTGGGGGGCATTTTTTTTTCGTGCGCATCTCAAGAGCAGTTTTCAATTTGAAAGAAACTGTAAAAGCGTTGCGTGATAGAAAACACGCTCAAGCTGTTCAGAGATCTGAGTACCGCGAGCGGCGAATGGGGCATATGAATAGCTCGCCGTTATATCGCTGGCACGAGCATGGCGTGTGGCTGTGTTGGCTAGCGCAGCAGGCTGCGGAGCGAGGGGTCGTTTCGAATCCCAGGTCAGGTGGTTTGGAATTTTTTTATAGATTTATTTTTCTTTATGCCCTTTTTATATATACACATACATATACATATCCGGGACATGACGGCGTCGACAGACGGCGACGGCGAAAATCAGCCGGGAGGGTCCATATAATTGCTATCGCAATAATATTATGCGAAATTTACTTCCAGCATGCGAATAGCGCATGACTATTCGACTTACAAGTTTTCATAGGGCTGTAGTCTTCCTGAAAGCTTTCTTAACCACAAATACAACCCATTCTTTGTCAGTTTTGTTGTCCCTTCTTCCGCTGTCGAAGTGATTGAGTAGCGAGGTTGTCCCTGAATATCTGTCCACTTTTCAAGAGGTATATGATGTCAAAAAAAATTATTCTCATGCAACGTTATCCTCAATTAGGCCTAGCGAAGAGCGTGGAAATTCCGCAGAAGACTATCTTTCGATGCATTTATCAATCAATTCAACGCCCAAATCTGCATAAACACATGCTGACAGGCAGCTTAAATCGCCTCTCTAAATAACCAGAAAAGGAGACGACTGTCTGGCATTTTTAATGACAGGTTTCTTTTATCTGAACAGGACGAAAATTCAGAAGCTTGCGTAAAAAATCGAACAAATTTCAAGGACATTGTGGCACCACTGCCACCTTTCAAAACCGCGGTAGAATAATTTTTCTGGAACGTAGACTTAGGTGAGATAGCAGGCACTTAGCGTTGTGCTTATTGTTACAGCTGATGTGGGAGAAAAGTTTTTCTGCAGAAGAAAAAGTGGGACGTATGGATCTCGCTGTACCACAATAGGTTAAGGCATTTCAGGGTGTCTATAAACCAGGGTGTTTATGAAAAAATGGAGACGATCGCCCGGTCCGAGGGACCATGGGAAATAAGTAGTGCTGACATTTGCCGTTTTGAATGTGGAACACTTTAGAGACCCGGCTTGTCATCCCCCCATGCATCTCATGTGACGTAATCACGCCCACAGTAAAGTGCTCTGTACAGGACAAGGCTAGCAGTGCTCAAAACCGGGTTAACATGAACGAACAAGGTCTAAAGGAAAAATCATGTAGGGAAGGGTGTTTCAGCTCCACTAACTTGAAACCTGAGAAGGGGCGAAGCACGCAGTGTTTTCACAAACATTTCTTTGATGAGGCACTAGTGGTGCAAAGACTGAAATCGGGCATATAGGGAAGGATGTTTTCGCTTCACTAACGTCGTCGGCAAACTGCGTCGGAATGCAGCTTACCCTAAGGTGCTTCTCCTCCTTCTTCCCTACATGCCCGGTTTCAGTTCCCTACGGCATGTAGGAAGGATGTCTCAGCTCCAGTAACGTATTCGGCTATTTGTTGGGCTAGCTGCTGCCTTCTTCATATTTAGTGGACCGCTGACGAGTAGTGTGATTTAACCAATTATTTTGGCGCATACCAGTTTTTTGATGGCCCGTGACTACATGACAAACCGTGACGACATTCGACGCCGAGAAGCCGAGCCGAGGTGGTCCGCACCTAATAAACAGAAATAAAACCAAAAGGTGATCGGAATAATTAACTTAAAATCACTAGAAACGTTTCGGAAACACGCTCTTGACTCCCGTGCCGCACAAAAGATGGCGCCACCACCTTGCCAAAAGTTTGGTAGCTCCTCCCACGTGCACTTCGCCGGCGCTTGGTCGCTACATCTAGTGTCCCTGTATATGCTACCGCAGGTAGCAGAGTTGCGCATAACTTTTCCTTGCGCCGCTCGCACCGCTATTCGGCGAGCGCCGTCACGTGGTGGAAGATGACGTCAAATGTTCAATTTCGCCGCGGCGAAGCCAACTTTACGGACACGACGGCGCGGCTCCCACACCGACTTGTTTTCGTCAGTTTCATCGTCATTGTTTTTTCGAACAGAGAAGCAGCCGTGAATGGTGGTTAATCATAGGCGTGCGCACGAGGGGGGGCAGAGGGGGCGGCCGCCCCCCCCCTAGTCACCTGAGAGAGGGGGGCGCAAATTCTGCCCCATACATTGACTTAATAGGAAGGGGGGGCGCTGCGATGAACCTTCGCCCTTCCCTGCCCCCCCTGAAGGGCAACCCTGCGCACGCCTATGTGGTTAATGACGAATGTTACTTTGTCGGTGGTCACTAGCGTAACCGTTCGCGCAATGGTGTTTTGGCGACGGTCACCGAGCAGCTTGCTTAGGCGGCCAAAATACACCCACCTGATTGTCGACCATAAGTGCGCGAAGTTTCTTTAAAACGCCCTTAAAAACAAATAGTTCGGGCCTTCCGGCGAGGCTAGAAAAGGTCGTGAGCGTGCTGAAAATAATCGCACCATTTTCGTTGCAAGGTACCACGCGGTAGCAAGCGAACTTTTGAGCCGTTCGATCATGAGAAAACTGTGGTGGTGGGATCGGCCTCCGCTGTAGTAATCGCTGTGCACGCGACTCAGACGCACTTTTTGTCAGAACCTAGCCATATACAGCTTCCTACCTTCTGTTCACATAGGGCACCTTTGAATCAATTTAACGATCACTTAATTCACGTTCAATTAACTCCGTCACCTTTAGTTCACTAATGGGCCTTACGCTCACTAATTCTCACTCGGTTCACTTAGCTGATGGTTCCTGCACTTCCCCCGGGAACGATGTCAAATTGCTGCTGTACCGTGTACGCATCGTTTTCTCCGCGGACGCGATGCTCGAGGACCTACAGCCATATGCAGCTTCGCTGTAAAGGTGCAATATGCTGAGCGCGTACGAATAAGTCCGCGGCACGTCGCCCGCGCCGGAACGTCGCGCCGTATTTGTCTCCTGCGCGCGCGACGAGTGTCTTCACTGCACAGCCGTTGAACATAATGGCGGACCTATGCGCAACTCTGCTCCCGTAGGGAGCATATACAGTAACTCTAGCTACATCTGAAGGGGGGAAGCAACCTGACGGAACTCGCCGCGGACGACACGCATCTAAACTACCGTTACAATCAGGCAGTCAAAACGCATAAAAAAGAAGTGCGCATGTTGCACGCGGAGTTTACGAATCTCCCTAACAAGATTGCACTCAAGCCGGGTAAACGCTATGCTTACATGAAATATTAACGTCATCGTCGGCGTGGTAAACGGACGAAGGTTACTATTTAGGCCTGTTGGTTTACCATTGGTGGTTATAACGTTGCGCATAAAGGACAGGGATACAAGAAGAGACGACGTAACACACAGGGCGGCCTGTGTGTTACGTCGTCTCTTCTTGTGTCAGCGTCCTCTATACGCAACGTTATACCCACTCACGGTAAATGGAGCAGTGGGAAATCTACGAACAGGAATCCCTGCGCCACCGTGCGACGGACATCCTCAGGTTTCATAGCAGGGGAGCTGCGTTTGGTTTTTTTTCTTGAAAAAAATGTGCACACTTTTGAAGATCTACAAATAACTCACCGCGTAGGACATGCACTTAGGGCGGCCCCAGAACAAGGACAGGAAAAATCGCTTGGGGCAAACACTGTAAACTGAAAGATTGCTGAAAACGTTTTGCTTAGGCGACCTTTTTTTCCGGCTGTATTAAAACGAGAACAGGACGTAATTAACGGAACGAAACACATGACAAGCAATGCATAAAGCAAATGTATGCCAGAAGAAACCATACAAAATTAAACCTTTGTACTTAAGATTAATACGTGAACAATTCTGAAAGGTGTGTTGGTTAAATAATTGGAAACCTCAATTACGAGGATGTTTGTTATTTTATTAGATGCATTTAAGAAGAAGACGGCACTGGGGGCAGTAAATCAACAAATCGCAATGTGACCGGTCGCTCAGTCCTTCCTGTGGATTGTGTCCGAAATCCGATGACACCATGATGACTTTCAACTTGGTAGCGCTTCAGCACCTGATCACGGAAACAGAAGATACAAAATGCACAAATTAGGCATGCCACTCGAGAAAGCTTTCCAATGTAATATTTTCTTGCTCAATGCAAACTTCTGCGCCGTGTGAGGCCAAGGGGTTATGTGTAGAGGCCGGCTTTTTAGGCACTAAAAAAGAGCGATTTAGGCGCCAAGAATAGGCAGGCGAAACACCATTTTAGGCTTACAAAATCGTAAATAGAGACGCAATAAATTTTTCTATAAATTCAATATATTGTGACGTAGTACTTTACACGCCTTTATTAGGCCTGGAAGACGATGCAAAACAGTCACATCCAAGGCACAGAACAAGCTCAAGATGTGGCCCCATAAACGATGAATATGATGAACACAATGTGATGATGGTTATGTACAGGTGACGATGAAGTGTCTTATGAATGCCCACACTAATTTCCCCTGCGTGAGAGCGGCCATCCTGGCCGAAACCTAGAGGTGAAAGGCTTCATACGCGAGACAAGCAGTATTTCGGTACCGCGACGGCGCCGGTCAGTTGGAGCAATAACAGGTTCTACGCGATAATGAACGGGAGAGGTCTGCTCCAAGACTGTGTATTGGCCGAGGAACCGAAACTGAAATTTGTCGCACAAGCCAGGAGTGCGAAATGGTGTCCGGAATGGCACCTTGTCGCCGGGGTGGAAGAACACAGCGCTGTGATATGCGTCATGCAGATTCTTACGGTCTTGTTGTCTTGCCTCAATGTTAACTCTAGCGAGCTGGCGACAGTGGAGAAGGCGGGACACATTGTTCACAGGAGGATGCAGATGGAGTAACAGGGGCGGTCAAGAAGGAGACGTCAAGAGGGGAATACGGCGATCGGCCATAGACAAGGTAGAATGGCGAGTAGCCAGGTGTGCGTTGTACGGCGGTGTTATACGCAAAAGTTACGAACGGCAAATTTGCGTCCTAGTTTGTGTGGTATGGCTCAATGTACATGGCCATCATATCGGAGAGTGCGCGATGAAATCGCTAAGTGAGCCCATTGGTTTGGGGGGTGATAGCTGGAGGTTGTCTTGTGGGTGATGCCGGAAGCTCTCCGATACTTGTCCGCAGTGGCGGCAATATCTTGGATGTCGCTACTCAGCCTCCGTTATGCGTGCTTATCTACCGCAGTGGCTTAGCAGGCAAGGAGTCACTCCGCTAAGCTCGAGGACAGGGGATTGAGCCCCAGCCACGGCGGCGCCATATGGAAGGGCGCGAATTGTGAGAACACGCGTACACTTAGATTCAGGTGCACGTTGAAGAACACCAAGAGATAAAATCCACTCCCCCAGAGTACACGGCATGCCTCATAATCGTACCGTTGTTTCGACATTAAAAACCCTAGCAATCAGCTCTATTTGCAAATGAATATGCTATGTCAGCGCTGGTAAGCTCCAAAAGACTATGAAATTTGATGGGAATGTTGTCAACCAAAGGGCAGTGAAAGTGTTGCACACTCGTGTTTCATTGCAATGATGCCACATAATGTCACGTCACAGTTTTCACACCAGGAAAGATACAGAGCCAAATGCGCGTCAAGATAATGCAAGGCCTACCGCACGTGTCCTCAATAAAAATATTCACGGCAGTCATTAAAAGAAAGAATGTAGACTAGCCTTAAAATCATAATTGTTTCACAGTTAAAACTGCTCGATCGGGCACATTAAAAGTCAAGCGATATGTCGAAGTGGATGAAGTATCGCGAAATGTATCGCCGCAGAGTCTACTTCAGTTCGACGGCAGTTACACTTGGCAGGTTTGAACCAAATGGCAGGTTTGAACAATTTGGGAAAGAAAAGCTTTTCCACGGTCACTCAGGATGACACGAGGAGCACCGTGACGCAAGATCAAGGCTTGAAGCATAAATGTAGGCACTTCAGAAGCGGAGGCCGAAGTAACGCAGGATGTTTCAGCGTAACGTGTCAAGTGGTCGACAGCTGTCACTATCCATCGATGGCCAGTGGGAGTCGTGGGGAGAGGACCATACAGATCAATGCCAACGACTTTGAATGGTGCCGACGGACACGGAAGTGGTTGCAGCTCTCCGCTTTGTGGTGATGTCGGAAGCTTTCGGCGCTGACAAAGGTTGCAGGAGGCGACGTACTTTGTTACGCTGGCGGATAGACCGGTCGTACGTTTAGATGCGGTCGTACGTTTTCTGGAAACCGAAGGGACCAGCAGTCATGTCGTCGTGATAGGCCTTAAGAATATCAGCTCGAAGAGCGGCAGGACAGGCACCCAGTGTTGGCCGTCAGGGTGATAGATGTGACGGTAAAGAACGCGGTTATTGAGTTTGAACTGCGTCAGCTGTCGATGAAGGCGGGCATCAGGCGGCCGCGAATTTCCCTGGAGGCGGTCTATGATGCGTCTGCAGGAAGAGTCAGAGAGTTGGTGCGTTATGATGGAGCCGTGGTCGTCAGGAGGAAATTGGTCAATGGCGGCTAAAGACGAAACAGATGTGAAAGGACCGTCTTAGTGTTTATCGCTGAAGTTAGTAGCGGGACCAGTGGACGGCGCCGTAGGAAGTGGGCAGCGAGAAAGCGCATCTGCGTCCTGGTGCTTCTTACTGCACTTGTAGATAATATTAAAGTCGTGTTCTTGAAAACGTATAATCCAGCGACCAAGGCGTCCTGATAAGTTCTTGAGTGTGGAGAGCCAACATAAGGCATGGTGGTCTGTAACGATGGTAAAATGATGACCATGTAGATAAGGTCGAAACTTCTGCACCGACCAAACGACAGATAGGCACTCCTGCTCAGTGATGGTGTAATTCTTCTCGGCGTTGGTCAGGACGCGGCTTGCATACGCGACGACCCTCTTATGTGATGACACATCTCGCTGTAGGAAAATACCACCGATGCCGTCACCGCTAGCGCCAGTATGCAGGAGTGTGGTTGCTGTTTCGTCGAAATGGCGAAGTACTGGTTCAGATGTGAGGGCGTTTTTCAGATGGCTAAACGCTGCTTCGCAGTCGGGATACCACTCAAAGCGAACACCGGAACCGAGTAATTCGTGCAAAGGTCCCGCTATCGAGGCAAAGTCTCGTATCAATCGGCGGAGGTAGGAAGCCAGGCCAAGGAAACTGCGCAAGTCTTTGGTCCTTTCGGGACGAGGAAAGTGAAGAACGGCTGACACCTCATCGGGATCAGGACGAATGCCGTCCTTACTCACAATGTGGCCTAAGACCTTAATCGTCTTGCTGGCAAAACGGCACTTTTTCGTGTTCAGCTGAAGGCCAGCGTTAGCGAGGCACGTCAGTACTTCGCCTAAACGGTGTAGGTGTTGAGAGAAGGTTGACGACAAAACAACAATGTCGTCCAAATAGCACAGGCAAGTCTTCCACTTCAGGCCGCGCAGAACGGCGTCAATCATGCGCTCAAATGTTGCGGGCGCATTGCAGGGGCCGAAGGGCTTTACATTGAACTCGTAAAGTCCGTCTGGTGTTGAAAAGGCCGTTTTTTTCTTTATCGACCTCATGCATCGGTATCTGCCAGTATCCCGAACGTAGATCGAGAATCGAGAAGTACTCGGCCACCTGTAGCGAATCCAAGGCATCGTCTATACGTGGCATAGCGTATACATCCTTGCGCGTGATCTTGTTTAGCGCCCGGTAATCTACGCAGCACCGCACAAAACCGTCTTTTTTTCGAACTATGACGACAGGAGATGACCAAGGACTAGCAGATGGGTGTATTATCTTCCGTCGCAACATGTCCTCAACGTTTTCTTCGATGACCTTCCGTTCGGCTAGATATTACGCGATATGGTCGACGACGAATGATGGACGTACCGTCTGGGTCGATCCGATGCGTGGTGACGCACGTCTGTCCCAGTACTGAGGAATGTGCGTCAAACGAAGCTTCATGCTTGGTCAGCAAGGCAAACAACTGTTGTGTCTGCGAAGAGGTTCGGTCGGAGCTGATGGTAGCTTTAAGGGCGGAGATGGATGCGCAACCTCCGACAGAGGGATCTTCAGGGAAAGCCTCTTGAAGAGTAACCACGGAGAGAGGTTCCAATGTAGTGACGCAAGCCAACGTTATGCAAAATGGTATCTTGAAGGGGCAGTTGGTACATGATGCTGCGTGCAAACAGCGCAGGAACGGGTAAGTAAACACTGAAGAACCCTAGAAGTGCACTTGTGTGAAGAACCACAGGACTCAATACGATGAATTTGTCGTGTGGCCGCTCTTACACGGGACAAACCGGCCGCTGCTTGAACGACCGCCTTAGAGAGCATGCGTGCACTTTTAGGTCTTCGACAAGCAGCACCCTGGCAGATCATTGTTCATCGTTTGGTTGCACCCCGCTCTTCAATCACTGTGAGGTGCTCTCAAGATATTGAAATCGCGTTGAACTTGAAATCAATGAAGCCTTCCATATCAAGGAAAAGGGGAGCTCGTGCGTCAACGAACCTTCAATCGCCCTTCTAGAGAAAGAATTTGAGTTTTTATCGAGCTGATTGGGATATCTTGACTCGTGGCTGACTTTCACGGTTATTTCATCACCGTTGACGATCCAAGAGTGAGGAGCTGCGGCAGTCGCAGCCGGGGTGGTAGATGAAGAAGTGCCTGAGAGTTCATCCTGCGACATGCTGGTGGACAAGTGGCCCAAACGGCGACCTGAGCGAAGCTCCAGGAGGTAAAGTGGGCGAGAAGGGAAGGGGAATCGAGACGCAACCTCAACCACTTGTGACGTAGTACTTTACACGCCTTCATTAGGCCTGGAAGACGTGGCAAAACAGTAACGTCCGAGACACAGAACAAACTCAAGATGTGTCCCCAAAAACGATGAAGATGATTAACACTATGTGATGATGGTTATGTATAGATGACGAAGAAGAGGCCTATAAATGCCCACAATATTTCAAACAAAGACGTACCCGACCTGTATTTACGAGAGGAAAGCAAAAGTGTTATTGTTTATGATGGCACGAAGGCGCCAACGGTTGAACAAAACCATGCAATTGTCCTTTTAAATGCGAATGCATTTCTTAGTCGGGCTATGTCAGGCGCATCCGGCGGCGTCCGCGGAGGAGGAGGAGGAGGATAGGTTGAGGAGGTGTCCGCGCGCCGGCAGGTGTTATCTCTCCGCTCTCACTCCCTCTCCCATAGCAACAGCTGCGGGCGCGCGCGCTTATCCTCGCCCCTAGCAACCGGAGCATGTGGTGCGAGAGAGTGTAGGAGAGGGTAGGTGCAGTTCTTCGCCGCTCCTTCTCTCGCCGTTCGCTCTCTCTCCTCCCTGCGCCCCACTCTCCCGTCCGCTCGCGCCTCACTCTCGACCGTTCGCTGGCTGGGCGCCTCTCAAGGCGATGGCATAAGTCGGTGTCGGCGCAAGAAATGCATTCGCATTTCCTCACGATTTCCCTTCGGGGAGGTGGGGGGCATTTTTTCCTGCACGGTTCGTAGAACACGGTCTCTCTTTTTATTCTTTATTGCGGTGGGTCAAGTGTCCACCGGGGAATCAGAGCATTCCTGGTCCTCTTTATTTTGCGGCATGCGCAGAAGCAGATAGACTGCTAAAAGACCACAAGGGAAGAATCCCTCGTATTGGCCGGGTCTAATCGCTTAGGGTCAGAGTCTTCTCTGTCGGTGAACACCTTTATAGGGCCCCTCACCAGGTCTGATAATTTTGAGCTGACAAGTGTTTTGCATGGACTGGGCACTAATGATCACGTCTGCCAAGACTTGCAACGATACTCGCCGCGGAAAGATGTGAAATTTCAAAATGAACGCTGCTTGCCCTTCTCGCTGGCGCGCGACCCAAAAAGGAGGGGTTGACGTACAACAACTGCGTAATTATCTGAGTATCTGACGTCACTACTCTACGTAGACATTGGTGCTCTGATATCACTCGCAGTAGCGCGTGACACTGCGAGAATTATTTGAGGCTACATGTGTAATTTGTGTAATCTGTTACTTGAATAGATGAATGAAAGTTGAGAGAAATAAAACACACACGCGGAATGCGCGTGCATTTTATTTTTATTTATTACTTCGAATTGTACCGAGATATGAGACTGATTTGCCTCCATTTCGTAGGTGTTCGTGTTTTCGCCGTTCCCGTGTCGCGCCGGAGCCAGCCCTGACAACGCTTGGCGCGTTTTTGGTGCATCGTCCCTAACAGCAGGTCCGGTGCGTGACGCGGTTTATCGGGGTCAGGATACATGATCCGTGCCAGCCTCTCCAAACGTGCGCGCACTCCATCCCACAGAAACAGGCAGTACACGACAGAGAACGCCGAAACGACACAACACCGCTCGCGTGCACGACCTGGCTCCGGCATGTCATGCGCACATGCCCTTGCGTGCGCATGACGCCTCCTCGCATCATGGTTTTGCGCCCCGTAATGAACCAACCTAAAAAATTATTGTGGTCTAAGGCTCTTCATTGGGCACGCAACAACTTCCGGTGTCTAACTACAATTTCTCATGCGACCTGGTGAAGGGCCCTTTGAGAAGTAAATTGCAAACAAAACCAAAGCCGCGAGCACATCACATTTTTCTTACATTTGATCTACTCTCTCCTTTCCTCTGACAGCACTCCACGGTTTCGCATTCGTTCGCCACCTTCCTGCGGCTGCACAGAGGGACCTACTATTTCCTGCCCACTGCCACACCCATGTCTTCAAGGTTGTTGACTTCCTTGAGGACACTGGAATGGACAAACGGCTGTAGAAGCCACCCGCCGCATCCTCGGCAATGGAAGCCACTCTCCTCGTCTTCTTTCCTCCTGCCATACTTATTTCTCTTTCCCAGTTCCATAGCACACGCTGAGACGTGCTCCCATTTAGGGTTGCAGAAATAGCGTCTCTTCCTCTACTGAACCTTTCCTCCTCCAGCCGCTCGCGACGTGTCAACCCTTTGGCGTAGGATGGCCAGCGCGTCCCATTTTACGGCTGCTTGCGGCTGTTTTCCGGAAGTTGGTTGAACTCGAGGGCTAGTTAGAACTCCATAGTGTTCCTAATGGTTAAATGGCCACTAAACCACCTCCGATATTTTTTCAAACATTTCAAGTAAGCACGCGCATCGTGCGCAGAATGCCGTCACGATCGACGATGCCACACGCGGCAGCGCTACAAAGCCGCGGGCGCGCCACAAATTCCAAAAAAACAATCCCTCCTCCTTTCCGAGCCCTTCCGGCCTCCGCGTGACGTCAGGATGTGAATAGGTGACTTAGGGCGCAAGTCATGCGCGATTGGTCGAACAGGAATCTAAGACTTCCGGTAAGTCAGCAATCAGCTGGCCGCGCTCCTTGTTGTTGTTCGTCGTGTTGCCCGTGCGGAGGTGTTCTGGCACGGCGTGTCACCGCATGGATCCATCATGTTGGCGATCCTTTGAAGGCGAGAGCGCAACACAAGGTCCATGCCGGCACGATTCGTATGAGCACGGGCCGGCACGGCAGCAGCGGTTAGCCAACATGCGCGCAGTTGCCGGAGTGCGGAGTGGCGGCAACCGGAAGTAGAAGGTGTTTCGACCAGCGCGTCGGCGGTGACGTATGCCACGCGAGATTGGAAGGGGCACTCGGCGAGAGGAGGCGAGAGGGCAAACCGGCTTTGGGAGAGGATACCAACGGAGGGTAGCGATGGAAAGAGCGAAATGAGCGATCGCGGCGTTTCGATGATCAAACGCGTATAACTCCGCTATTATGGCACCATTTCGAAAAATTCTCGCGGCTCCATGTTCGTTGTACACTCGTGCACAACTTCCCCACCACAACTGAATTTCGACCTCTGGGTGGTTTAGGGGCCCTTTAATGTTGCCCGGTAACATGAATAACGGTGTCAAACTGCACTCGAAAGTGAAATTTGAGGTGAAATATATAGCGTTCATATAGGAACCGATTTGCAAAATAGGCATTTATAGGCACTATAAAACACTATAAAAGCTCTTCGTAACCTGTAATTCGTGCTCATGCATCAATGTGGCACGATAGGAAAGCAAGAAACAAAATAGGCATTTGACTAAAATCCAGTCTCTAGTTATGTGCTAACAAGCATCATCATTGCTGCTTCTCATATTTCCTCCCTTTACGCCTCCTTTTGGTGGAGGGCGTCCAAATTATAGCTAACTTTTGTAGGCTGCAGGCTGTAACCTGCTTTGTTGGTTTTGTAGGCTGTAGAAGCATTGCAGAAGTATGTTGCAGCGTACGCGATTTCGTTGCGAATAGTGTTATCGACAAGCTATTGCACGGTTGTCAGAAGTAACAGAAAATATTGAAGGAGCCATGGTATTTGAAGGCTGGTTTACAGTTGGAGTGTCTGCACATTTAACATCGAAAAGATAAGTTTTAATTGAAGGAAAAAATACAGATTTATTGCCGGCAAACTCAAAGTAAGGGCAAGAAATGCTGCACGTTAAAAAAGTTGCCTATTTAAGAGCAAAGCGATTCTTTTTGCTGATTCGACACAGTTTCACATTTACTGCTACGATCGTTCAGCTTGTAAAGGAAGTTACTATGATTCGTCACTTTTCAAAGACGGTCCTTTCTGTTTTATCAGCATTGTCACGGGGATCCCGAATGCACAAGAGAGAGAGAGAGAACGAGTATAATTACAATGTTTACAAATGTGCCACCGACATGCTGGCAGCCATTGCCAGCATCTAGCGCGGCATTCCAGCTTCTTATTTGTCTGTTTGTGTCCAACGGTGTGCTCTTGTACAATACCTTGTAACATCACCCCCGACGGACAGAGCGTCGTCACGGCGCCTCGTAAGCATTCAGGACTGGCAGTGCAGTAGTTTCTTAGGCGCGACACATTAGCGACCTCAGTAGACGACTCGTGAGCGAGGTGGCGTCGGAGGCTGTTGTCGGATATGCGGCGGCATGGGGTCCTCACGCGGGCGCGTCGTGGTGACGGCGCGGCACTGGCGTAGCTCATCGCTTCTGGCTGAGGGTTGGGGAATTTCAAGCGATCGCCTCGCGGACAGTGTCGGTGATGGAATCTAACTGAGGCGGCGGCGAAAATAACATCTTCCGCAGATCCTTCATCAGAGTTCCTCCCGAAGGAGCTCTCATGGTTTCTCGTCGGTGCCTAACGTGTGCGCTTCGGCGTAGAATGCAGACAGGGTTGAGGCGTTATTCGTCCGCATTGCGTGTCATTTTCCAACTGTTGCAGCCTCCGTGAGAAAATCGGTGACTGTCTCCGGCGGGTTGCTGCAAGCAAGTCTTGTTTCACTCCCCGAGTAAGGAAGCGGACTTTTTACTTCTCAGGCACCGTAGCGCGGCTAAGTGGATAAGTCGCGGCATCTCTTCGTGAAGATGGTGACGTTTTCATTCGACTCGTGGAGTTTGGTGATTTAATTAGTATTAAGTACCAAAGTGTGTAATGATGATAGGATCCATAGCTGTGTAGTTGTTACCGGGTGTAAGTATAGGTGTCACGTCAGCAGATCTCGGTGAAGATGCTTCAGAAAACGTTGCTTAGTATTTCGGTGCAATCAGATTCGGCAATAGGTGGGCCATTATCATCGACTAGGTGAAGCTTGTTGTTATGGTTAGCATTTGCGTCGCGCCAAAACTTTCGTGGGTTGTCGGTTAACACGGATGGTAAAATATGTGGCTGGAAGTTAGCCTCGCTTGTGTGCGGGCTAATACATAGGTGACATTTCTGTTTTGTAATTATTCTGCCGTGTGATGGATGACGAATTCTTCGCAAAGTGATAAAGCCAGTTTTTTATTATATAACCTTTAGATGGTTAGTTTACCATTGCAAGCCAGAACGGCATAAAATCTCACGCAGCGGAATGCTCTGACCCTTTAGTTTATGAATTTTGCTCACAAAAAGGTTCCATTTAGACATTATGATTTGGTTTTAGAAGCCAATCATGAAAGAGCTGAAATAATGAGTAATCTCGTTGTTAATCGCATCAAATTCAGCTCTATCATAATTTCTAATGCGCATTGTCAGTTTTATTTTCTCCTTAGTGCTAGTAGAAATGCATATTTCAGCAGCCAAATGATCACTTAATCCAGGTAACTAAGACAAATCAGGAAAAAGGTCGGATTGAGTAGTAAGAATTAGATCTAGTAAATTAGCACTCTCATTAATTACGTGAGTGGGCTGAACGACAAGTTGCGAGGAGAAATAAAATAGAACAAAAGTCAAGAAATTCTTGACTTCGAGAAGGATGTGGCGACGAGGCTGGCGGATCAAGAGCCCATGATATGTTGGGGTCATTAAAGTCACCGAGTAATACTATCGCCAACGAGGAATATTTGTTAGAACGCAAATGAGCACGTCGAGGAAATCTGAAACAAAACTAGGAGGGTTATTGCGGGATCGATATTAAACGCCTAGTATTGTTTTCTGGTGCCCGAATACAACGCATGTCCAAACAGTTCCTATATAAGTCTCGATATTGATTTGGAACGACTTGAAAGTGTTAGATATGGCGAGACTTCCCTGTGATGGTCAATGAAAGTAGCGGAGCTGTCCATGTATACACACAATTTCGCAAGCGGGCTTGGAACGCCTTCGACTAAAATGTTCCGTAAATATAACTGCGAAAGTTGCGCTTAAAGTCGCGTGTAGTACAGATGCCTATAGCTTCATTGTTTATAATGCGTGAAGCAGTAGATAAAAAACGTGCAAATTCACATGTTACAATGCATATACACACGGCACATCACCACAACATCTACCTGTTCGTGATGAGCAGCTTGGTTAAGTAAAAAACGCAAATGTACTTTAATGAGCTCACCATTAGCAACCGCACCAATTCTACCAAACAACTCCAGCTGTAAAAGACGTGATCGTTTATGCCACCTGTAAACATTCAATAGAAGCCTATGTTCTTTGCAAATAGAGGTGCCACGTACGCAAAGACCAATTTCATGGGGCGTCCAGTCAACAAAACCTCCGAGTAAATAAAACCACACATAAAACTAATGCGAAGCATACACAGGCAAGAAAACGCAAAAAAGAGTCCTCCGTTTTCTTTTTTTTTTTTGCAAGCACAATATTCTACTGTGCAACAGTAATACAAAACCCCGTTGTTTCTAATGAATGGCAATACGCTGTATTCAAAATAACGGACAATAACGTATGTGCAGTCTCTCCAATGCAACGCCCCTAGCGAACAGGTTGTACTGATCAAAACGGAGAGAAAAGTAACGGGGTCTCCGTTTTACAGAACTTGCCACTCTCAAGTTGCGCAAAAGTGCTAGGAAACTTTTTATTTTCAGCTTCGTCCTTACGGGGGAGGGACCCTCCCCACCCTGAGCTCAAAGACGAGGAAGTGTTTTTTTTTTTTCTCGTTTTCGCTACTCTTCCTACAGGCGATATCTCTTCCTCGCCTCTTATTTCTTAAAGGCACGCCTACAATGCCAGCACTAAGCGTGGAGCCTATCAGGATTTCGCGCTTGTCGGCTACGCGCTGTTATCGCTGCTTGCGCAGTCGAAAACACACAAGACGAAGAGAAATCAGTTGTTCGCGCACGATAGCTATGCGAGGAAATGAAAAACGGGTGGGCGGCTGCATGACAAAGCAGTGTGAGAGACAATTGACAACTGATATTTCACGTATATAGACGAGTCGAGAGTATGTACTGTAATTACGTCACGTCAATCACTGTTCATGCGCACGAAGTGCGCCAGAAAGACGAGACACGCCAGGAAAGAATAACGCGCTCGTTTTTTGTGTTTTCAGAGGCTGGTGAGGTGCCCCGTAAATTGAGTCAAATTTTTTTTACAGCGTACCTGTGCGAGAACTGAGCAGAGCTCCATCTCCGCGATCCTTTTTCCTATGCACGTTCGTGGTCCAGTGCCAAATGGCAACGACGCGAACGGGTGCATGGCCCACGCTCGAGCTTTCCCAGACTGCTCCTCGCTCGACTTCAGCCACCTCTCCGGGCAGAAACGTGGAAGCTTGAGTGAAGTTATCTTCCAGTCTGCCGGCTACGAACCACTCAGTCCTCAGCACCACCTGAGGGGCTCGAAAACGTTGCGGACAAAGATTTAATACATGAGCCAGACGTGTGCACAAATTTCGCCTCTGAAATGTACTATGTACCCTGAGGGTAAAATAAATAAATAAATAAATAAATAAATAAATAAATAAATAAATAAATAAATAAATACCAGAACTCGCGTAGCAGGAATATTGTGGTAGCTGATAGGTTCGGAGTTCTCAGGGCCAGAGGCTCAATTAGGACAGACAGCGCAGAAGCGACCAAAGAAGCGGCAATGAGTTCAACGCAAACGATGTGTTCAGAACAGTGTGTCGTTGGGTTCAGCATCTTGCAAAGGGGAACGCAGAAGCGGTTCAGGTGAAAGTGGACATGACAGGAAAGGGGCCTTCCTACCATATCAATTTGCTTGGGAAGCGCTTCTGCGCCACCCTTTTGCAAGAGAGGTGATCAGCGATTTCAAAGCAGCATATAAACGATGTCATAGCGCTGGAAAGACAGGACGACAGGGCGGCGCTGTCTATTCGGCGCTGTCTAATCTATGCTCCAAAGCATCAGTTGGGAATTTTGCTTGGGCGATTCTCATCCGAAGCACAAAGAACTTTGGCCACCCTTACATGCACACTCCTATCTCCCTAGAAATGAGGCGGCGGACACCGTGAACAGGTCTATACTATCAAATTTCACATAAAGCAACCTACTTTAAGTGACGCTGCGTCTGGGGCCAGAGCGCCAGCTAATCTACGCATGGGAAACCTAATTTACAAACCGAGAATACTCACATTAGCCGGTATGTGGTAACCAGACATGACGATGTCACGCTTCAATTTCAGATTTACGCCAGGGATAATGGGGTGAAGCCTGAAATGTAGGCAAAGCAAAACTTTACATTAGCACTATGTGCTTCGTAATTCTGCCCCGTAATTTGGTAGCTTTCTATTTTTCCGCCGATTGGCAGTGTTCTCAATGAAGCTTAGCTTCTACGGGCTCAGTTATTTGGATATGTTGATGCAGAAAATCGCTTTTTGCGCGCGGCAGATTTTACGAAGTACTGCAGCGGAACTTTATGCAGCATTTTTTTGCATATTACCAAGAATGCTAAGTGGTTTCAGGTGAGAATCTTTCTAGCAGAACACTAAGTGTGTTGTTACGATTGAAGCGCTAAGGAATTGCTTAAATTGATTGTAGGTGGCCAGAAAAATTCTAGCAACAATGATGATAAGTTCGAAAGGCACTGGGAACTAGCATGTCCTTAGTAATGTGGGAAGGACAGCGATCTCAAAGAACGATCACCCTAGTGGCTGCTTGAGCGTGCAGAAAAAAAGGACAGCGTCTATCGCACAAAGGCAAAAGAAAGAAAAAAAAAAAGCGTTTCGAAACGTGACACCGAAAATGAGTCAGAAGAGCTTTAATGGGATGCGTCTCAAGTTATTATACCTCCCATTATTCAGTCTCAACCCTTCCTAAATTCCTCAGTCGCCCGAGCACTGTCCTTCACGCGTTCTCCATGTATTTTGACCATGAGGTGCTAGACTATGCTGTCGAGCAGCAACTCTTTACGCTGAGCAGGTACACCGCAAGAATGAATGCCTTTAGCACACGACGAGCTAAAGCTTATATTCCGGTGCTAATCCTCATGAAAGCATACTGAATGCATCAGCTTCTGTCAAACAAATTGCCCAACTATGACATACTGATAAAAGTTAACACTCAAGAGCACAGCGGGACATATAGGTCCAACTTGATCAATGTGGTGCAAATGGACAATGAGACTAAAAATAAATACCCATTTTTTTCTCAGTAATAAAACACTTCTTGCCTTTGGGGATTTCTTTTGTGGAACGCCAGGCCTGAGCGGAAAGCGCAGCACAGTCACAAAAAAAAGCTGCAAGAGCGGCATTTCTAGAATCCGTTGTAAACTATTTTGAGGCTACTAATACAAGTACGCTTGCAAGGTACACACTACGCCATAAATCATAATTTTCATCAAGTTGGGAAGCACCCACTACGCCATTATTCGTCATTCTGCGGAGAAGTGAGGTACCCGCTACGCATTTGCAAGGCATTATGTGCACGTTGTTGATGCGGTGGCTGATGACGATGAAGAATTATGGCGGAAGCCCTTTGTAATATAGGCTTGGAAGCATTCAACGACCCACTCGTTACGCAATTCGTATTGTGTGGCGCCTGGTTACGCAATTCGCATTGCGTGACGCCTGGGCGTTATTTTGCTCTTCTACCACGATATATTACACATGTTAACGTGGTTCCTTCCCCAACGCAACGCCTTCCTAGAGTCTTCTTGCGAAGGGGTTTCGAGCTTCTGCATGGCTCTGTGGTAGAATACTGGGCCGCCACTGAGGGGACCCAGGTTCGAACACCGTTCCATCCTGGATATTTTTTTTCTTATTTCGCGCGATAGCCGGTTACAGACACCGGTGGCGGTGGACAACTATGGCGCCAAAAACAGCCCTTCTTGTGATCTCATAACAGCTTTCGCTGTAAAAGGAAATCGCGACTCACGAACTTTTTTCGGCAACTAAGGAGTTGCACATACACACATGCACTTATGCACATACGTGGCGATGTGCTTCTGGTTGCCCACGAATTCGCGCAGCAAATTGCTAGCTTCCCTGTTAGCTCAGTTGATA
>JALIZH010028086.1:0-13198 GCA_030522465.1 Rhipicephalus appendiculatus
TCTTGACATGGCCTGTGCAACATGACTTGCATGCCACGCTCATGGTACTCCCTGGTCCGTTTCGCTAGCTTGATATACACCAAATTTGGTATTCAGCGACGTGACTGTATGACGAACATAAATACCAAGTGATCATATGGAAATCATGACATGTCATGTGCAACATGACTTGCATGCCACGCTCATGGCACGCTCAGGGTCGTTTCGCTAGTTTGATATACACCAAATATGGTATTGAGTGACGTGACTGTGTGACGAGCATAAATGACGAGTGGTAATATGAAAATCATGACATGTCATGTGCAACATGACTTGCATGCCACGGTCATGGTACTCCCTGGCCGTTTCGCTAGCTTGATATATACCAAATTTGGTATTCAGCGGCGTGAGTGTATGGCGAGCATAACTGACAAGTGGTAACACAAAAACCTTGACATGGCCTGTGCAGCATGACTTGCATGCCACGCTCATGACACTCTCGGGGCCGTTTCGCTAGCTTGATATGCACCAAATTGTTATGGCGAAAGCCTTTAATGTCTTATGCTCAAGTCCGACCGTCCGTCCGTCCTCCAGCTGTGCCTTGGCATGGTGCCAGGTGGGCGCCGGGGCGCCAAACGGACACCGGTCGCCTTGGACTCTACAGTGCTGGCGCTTTTCTTGCGTAGCGTCGCTGTGCCGGGCGTTTCTAATCATGCAAGGAAGGAGGCGTGCGCATCAGTTCTATTCTGAGCGACCCCGTCTCATTGGGTACAGTCGTTCGAGGAAAACACTTTGGAATTAGGGAGTTTTCGAATAGCGTAAGAAAAGCTTTCGGGCGTTGCTGGCGTAGCTTTGCGGGTGTCACTTAACGGGAGCCCGCAAGAGGTGAGCGTACGACGCATGCAGCGCAACGCCCGCAAGCTTTGCGTACGCTGTTCGAAAACTCCCTATTGACAAAGTGTCCGTCAGTTTAAACGCTGGAACGCAGATGGCGTCTGCACGATGCGCTAAGCGCGAGAATACGAACGCATGCGAAACGGAGGCAGATTGGTCTCGCGTCTCGCTGCGATTCGAGGTAAAAAATTAAGCGAACATAAGTGGCAGGTGGTAACATGAAAATCTTGACATGCATGTCATCTACAATGCCATTTACATGCCACGCTCATGGTGCGCTTGCGTCCAGTTCGCTAGCTTGATATACACCAAAATGTGTATTGCGTGACGTGACTGTATGATGAACACAAATGACAGGGCCTAACATCTAAATAATGGCATGCATATTATTACAGCATGATTTGCTTCTTGCTGGCTGCTTCGCATTATATCGATTCCCACTGTGCGTGGGGTCTGCAGGTTTTTTTTCTTTCAAATTGTGGCACGTGCAATGACCCCTCTGCGTCTCCTGCCACGCGGTGGCGTCTGACTCCAAGTGTGCCCGGTGTTCTTTTTTTTTCCTTCTACATCCTGATTGGTACATAAGGGAGCCACTTTTTCGTGCGCATCTCAAGGCAGTTTTCAATTTCAAGGAAACTGTAAAAGCGTTGCGTGATAGGAAAACGTGCTCAAGCTGTTCCGAGATCTGCGTACCGCGAGCGGCAAACAGTGCACATGAATAGCTCGCCGTTATATCGCTGGCACGAGAGTCCTTGAGTGTATCGACGGTAGTATGGACCAAGTAGCCCTTCTTCAAATAGACCTCGCTAAAGCCTTTGATAAGGTACAGCACGCTTTCTTATTCCGGCTTCTAAGACACCTGCAGTTGGGTGATGTACTGTACAATGGTATTTGACTCTGTTATAAAGAGTGCACAACAAGACTAATTGTAAATTGCACACTTTCGAATATAATAGAGTTCAATTCATCCGTACGTCAGGGATGTCCGCTCTCACCTTTGCCCTTTGCTATATACCTGGAACCACTATGTTTAAGTGTTCTTCTAAATTCAGGAATTAGAGGATACCGATATGAGACTGAGGAAATTAAATTCTAGCTTATGCCGACGACATTGCCTTCTTTTGCGTCGATAAACCCAGCGTTGAAGAAGCAGTAACCATTACTTGACGTTTCTGTGAAATCGCTGGCGCCAGCATAAACTTCGATAAAAGCAGCGGATTCTGGCTGGGCATGTGGGCTCAAACTCCGTCGGTGTTCTCAAACATACACTGGAATGCGACTCCTATGCGGTATCTTGTTGTGCATCTTGATAACTGTCGCAATAGTGGCCCACATTGGACATCCGCGTTAACTACTATACGTCGAAAGGTGTCAACATGGCAAGGACGAGACCTTTCCATTTTTGCGAGAGCGAAAGCATGCAACATATTTCTTGCAACAAAAGTTATTTATGTTCTGCAGGTGTTGCGCTGCTCTCGTGTGCACATTCAAGCCTTTCACAGGATATTTGCTTCTTTTATTTGGTGCTCTTCATGGGAACCCATGAGAAGAGACAACCTTTTTCTTCCGCTTGGAGAGGGTGGCCTCAGCCTAGTTCATTTGTTTGTGCGACAGTTGGTATTGCGAATTTTTTACCTTAAGGACGTGCGTCACCCCTTTCTTCTAGCGGTTCTTCGAAACCGTCTATGTTACCACCTTCCTTTTATCTATGTCACAACAAACGTTGCTAAAGAATCGCAGTTGTGGGGATTCCTAAAAAAATTGTCGATACTGTCAACTTTTTGAAAGCCAGGTTTTCTTTAGAGTATTTATATAACATTGACAGAAGAACACTAACCGCTGCACTGTTGAACAGCCTTTTCCCTGAACCTGTTTATCGACGGTCATATTCGCTTTTGTCTGGTCGTGATGTATTATTCTGTGTACGTAGAATGTGTATATCTGCAGCAGCTAAAACGTTTTTCTTTAAGCTACACACCTCCACTCTACCAGTGAAGACATGGCTTAATGAAAAATCAATAGATGTGCCCTGGACTGTAAATTCATTGTCGTGACGCATTTTATTTTTGGGACATTCTAAAGAGAACAATCAGAAAACACCTCCCTATCACAGCTCATGGTATTAGGTTCCTCGCTTTCAAAAAAGAGCCTCACCAATGATACGCCATATGATCTGTTTATGTTATTAGGACTTTATTCGCTGTGGAAAAGTCGCATGATTGACAGACACGCCGAGCCACCACGATCGACGAGGTCTGTTTTCCGAGAAGAAGCTACTCAAGTGCGCAGTGTTGTTGAAACCTTTGATCCCGTTCCGGAGTGGCTTGCACTTCTGGGCGCTTGTGTTTGTTTGCCTGACTTTTGAAGTGCCTCCTACTGTTTGGAACAACGTAGGTGTTGTGCATGTTAAAATAATTCTTATGTGACAAATTATGATGTGCGCAGTTCGCAACAATTGCAAGTAATGATTCCATGCATTAAAGAGAGAAAAAAAAACATGGCGTGTGGCTGAGTTGGCTAGCGCAGCAGGCTGCGGAGCGAGGGGTCGCTGGTTCGAATCCTCGGTCAGGTGGTTTGGAATTTTTTTCTATTATTTTTCTTTATGCTTTTTTTATATATACACATACATATACATATCCGGGACATGACGAAGTCGACAGACGGCGACGGCGAAATTCAGCTGAGAGTGTGCATATAATTTTATCGCAATAAAACCAATTGAGAAGCAGTACACTTGCTGTGGACGCTTCAAATGAATGTTTGAAGCCGCATGCAGCCGCTCACCAAACGGAGAGTGCCTGCTCTGCCTAAGTGTCGCCTTTGGGACGCATATTAAGGCGAAAGCCTTTAATGGCCCGCACTCGCGTCCATCCGTTCGTGCCCTGGAATGGTGCCAGCTGTGGCCTCTCCCCCCTCACACTCTTTCAGCAATCACGTGATTGCACAGCGACGCATAGCAACAGTTGCGCCGCCACAGCTATGGCCTCTCCCCCTTACACTCTCTCAGCATAAACCTGATGGCAAAGAGGCGCGCGCGGCAACGCTCCTTCGTCAGACGTCTCGTTGCAGCACCTGAGTTAGACGGATGGCTCCCACGCGCACGCGTCTCCCTGTAACCCGTCCTCCACCCGCCCACCCATGCAAGAAGGGAGATGCGCGCATCGCGTTCCATTCTTACCGACGCCGCCTCTATGGGCGCCGGCTTTCGCTGAAGACACTTTGGAATTTACCAAGTGTTCTTCAACTTTTAGTATCTTTGCAGTTCTGTTCCTTTTAAGTGTTGATTATGGTCTCTTTTAAAAACGATACCGACGAAGAACTCCCATAGATGAGCAGAAGTAGACGAGACAAAGCGCTTTGCCTCGTCTACATCTGTTCGTCTCTGCGTCTTCTTTGTTGATGTTGTTTTTAAAACAGCGCATAATAAAGACTTCGACATAAACCAACTAGCCGCGATCATCGCCTTACTGTTTTTTTTCTAAAATTTCTAACAACAAACCAACCGGAAAAAGTTATTTTGGTAAAATGTTTGCCAGGTGGCATATCACAACTTCCAGTGAATTCCAAAAATTTCAAATTGGGCGTGATGAGTGTGCGAATTGCAGTATACAACTGCGAATGAGACGTTTCTTGAGTGCACTAAACATGCGATCACTCCAGGGCGTCTAGGACGTGACATACACCGGGTGTCCCAGCTATCTTTAGCCAAGGGTTAAAAAATACAAGATCAGAGGCAGGCGAGTTAAATCTGTTGCATATTGCTAACAGTCACCTTGAACACTACAGGCAATTTTTTGTTTTGTAATTAATCAATTCGTTAATAAGGATTATTTAACTAAATTAATAAATATTGACTTTAGGCAAGAAATGGGACTTGCAAAGTTCGAGAGCGTCTTCAGAAACCCCCCATTGCATTATTTACGATAAAGAAAGTCACACGTGTACCATTTGTTCCAAGCTGTAAAGAAAGCCCGCGAAATACAAAAAAAAAGTTCCCCATCTCCCGCTAAAGGGAACCATGTGTGGATGCGAAGCAGCGGGGAGATAATTAGCTTGAGCGGGAGGAACGTCGCCGCTCTCATTTCACGGCAGCGGTCCGTGGGCTCATCGCGGCGCTGCACAGGAGAGAGAATGAGGCGCGCGCTCTCCGTCATTTTCATACCGCGGAACCCTCAGCGGAGTATGCAGCTGTCACACCACCTGTCGTGCGCGCCGCTCCGTAGAGGATCCGTAGAGGAAAGGATGGGGGGGGGGGGGGGACCATAGGAGAGGAGAGAGAGGGGACGTGCATGCGCTGTGGGACGCCGGAGCCACTCCGTAGAGTAGAGGATTCCTAGAGGAGAGGAAGGGGTGAGTGTAGGAAAGAGAGGGGGGAGGGGACGCGCATGCGCTGTGGTGGTATGGGACGCGGGAAGGAGGGACGTACTAAGCCCCCCTCCAAACACGTGCAAGCAAGATTAAGGAATGGGGTCAACCTGGGCGACAGACACCACCTGCCTAGCCATTGCCAAGCAGCCTCTCTGTGCTCTCGGCCATGACTAAGCAGCCTCTCTGTGCTCTCGGCCATGACTCTGATGACTGTAGTAGGGTTGACGGCCTTCATATTACTACAGTGTTCTGGTTCACATAATGGGTGCTTCCCTACTTCATGAAAGTGGCCGGACGCGGGACGGGGGGACGCGGGACGGACGGACAGAGCCCCGAGCAGATGCTTCGCATCTAAAAAGCCACATGACTAGCGCATGCGCGCGCCGCGACCGTGCTGCTCGCAGCCGTGGTTTGAGCGAACGAAATCAGCTGCTGCCACGATTCGCCGGGTGCATTGCAGTGGTAGGCCGAGAAGTTGAGGATGGTTTCTTTGTCCTTTGCCAGCCATTTTGCGCGCGTGACGGTGCATGCTGCAGCGAGTGCGGAATCACCCGCAAATGGAACTACTTCGCGTAGGAACACATGTGCAGCAGCTCCGCCCACGTAGCTTTGGCTGTGCTGCCACAGAAAGTTGTCGCCAGGTATTGAACACCAACGCTTACAGACGTTTGTTTTGGGGCGAGAGCTCTGTGCCCTGTCGGAGGTGATAACATTTAATGTAGTGCTTGAAAATCCGAAGCTACAATAAAAATTAAAAAAAAGAAGTGGCCCAAGCACTGAACCCTGAGGGATTCCCGATTTCACCGGTCGTGAATCGGAGTGGCACGTTATCGATAGAAACTATTTGATTTCGACAAAAAAGGTAGGCCTCAATCCATGAAATTAAAGAATCGTTTTTCAGTATAGGTTTAAGTTTCGCGAGAAGTTTTGGATGCGACACGCGATCAAATGCCTTTTCGAAGTCCAGGAAAATCATGTCAATCTGGCCTTGCTTATCTAGAATAGCTGCAATGTCATGAACGGTTTCCAAGAGTTGTGTGACGGTTGAGAATCCTTTTGGAAAGCCCTGTTGTCTCTCATTGATTAGATTGTTTTCCTCGAGAAAAATTGAGAGGTGCTTGAATATAATGTGTGCTAACACCTTCGCGCATGAGCAAGGCAGAGAAATTGGTCTATAGGCGGAGACGAGAGAAGTGTTAGCTGATTTGGGTATAGGGATGATTTTTCCAAATTTCCAGTCATCTGGAAGCGCGCACTGTGATAGTGATTTCTGAAAAATGATGCACACAAACTTCGAGTACCATTCAGCATACCTCACAAGGAACGCGTTAGGTATGTCATCAATGCCAGGAGTCTTTTTGGGATCTATGTTAAGGAGCAGAGACAAGATTCCTTCCTCAGATATTGAAATGTCACTTATTGGTGGGATATCATGGATCGTTTTTGAACATGGCCTTCTACCATCGTCTTCAGTAAACACCGAGCAAAAAAACGTGTTAAGTGATTCGGCGATAGTTTCTTTGTTAGTAACGATGGCCCCATTTACACATATACCATGAAAACGCTTCTTTTTCGGGGCGAAATGCTCCCAGAATTTCGCTGGGGACGACAGCAAGAAGTTTTCTAAAGTGACGTTGTAATACTGATCCTTTGCTTTCTTGATACTGTCTTTTAATTCTTTGCGCACAATGCTGAGTTTATGAATGTTCGTCGAAGTGGGGTTCTGACGATGCTGTTTTCTTATCTTCCTTGCTTTACGTCCCAAGCGAACAACTGGCATAGTAATCCATGGGCTCACATTTTCTTATTATTTTAACCTTTTCTGGCACAAAATCATGAACACACTGCAACACAAGGTTTTTCAAAGAACACCAAAGGTTGTTAACAGTAGAAGTACTACATTCAGAAAGTAAAGTGAATCGAGAAAAATGCAAGTCTAATGTGTCCAGTATGTCTACGTCATTTGCGCGCGAGAAGACAGACACCACGCGTTCTTCCCTCTTGCCTTTTGGGACTTCGTTAAGGTTAACGTTCATGTAAACCAATTTGTGATCTGATATTCCATCAAGCACATTGGTGTCCGCCACGCGACGCAGCATGCTGTTACTAACGAAAAAAAGATCGAGAGTTGAAGCAGTAGTATTCTGTATGCGGGTGGGTTGCTTAACTAGTTGAGTTAAATCATGAAAAAGGACTATATCGACTAAGCGTTTCGCTGCATTTGAAGACGGCACAGGAAAATCAGTATCCCATATAACTGAAGGGACGTTGAAATCACCGCCAATTATTATATTACTAGAGTAACCATGGACCGTGCAAAGAAATTCGTTAAGCCTATCAAAGAATGCTTCGTCTGTACCTGGGGGGGGCGGTAAAATGCGCCGAATATGAACTTAAGATTGCCTGAGTCTACCTTCACGATTACACATTCAAGATCGGGTATATCGGCTAATCTTTCAACTTGTAAGGTTTCCTTAAATATGATTGCTACTCCGCCGCCTCGACTACTCCTATCTTTGCGATAGATTCGTTAACCCTGGGGCGTGATCTCATCGTCAGTAACATCGGTGTGAAGCCAGGTTTCAGTAATTATCAAAAGATGAGGGTGATACGTTAACACAACACTGTCTAAATCATCGCTTTTTGCTAGAATACTACGGGCGTTAATATTTAAGCATCGAAAAAGTCCCCCCGTTCTTGTCGTTTCATTTGTTGCGAGTTGCTCTGGTAAGCGGTCTGCTCGCAGAGGCCATTTCACGCTGGGCTTCATCTAATGTTAACAATCGATTGCCAATCTTAATTTTGTCGTGTACAAGCTTTACCTTTGTGCCTGATTTCCTAATATCTGAAGTGCTGTTCCATGGTAGCTTCCTGACGTTCCGAGTGCTTTCAGAAAAATCCTCCGAGATTGAGATTCCCTTCCCTTTTAATTTGAAGCAATTTTTTGAGAAGGTTAACTTTTTTCCTGTGGTCGAAAAACTTCACGATCACTGGTCGACTTTTACCATGCTGCCTACGCCCTAGCCTATGAATCCGCTCGACAGAGTTTACGTTCACGTCTAAGGTATGGCCGAACAGATTGTTAACTACACTATCCAAGAGGTCGTCAGAGGCGTCATCATTCTTTTCCGGTATGCCGAACACAACAAGGTTGTTACGCCTGCTTCTATCCTCTAAATCAACGAGCTTACGTTCCATGTTTTGGACAGTCTTTTCCAGGTTGTTAAGTTTATCGCTGAATCCTTTAATTATCTCAGAAGCTTCCTCCACAGTTTTTAATTTCAGCTCGATATCATCAAGCCTTTTTTGGATGTTGTTCCGACCTTCAATGAACTGTGACAACTCCGAATTGGAGGGTCCCGGATTAGATTCAACATCCCCGCATAACATCAGCAGGGACAAAAACACTTGTTGAATGTTACAATACAAGGCATACAAACTACGTGGGCACGTCAGCTGGACGAAATAAGGATCGCTAGTTCTAAGGGATGATACTTTGTTACTAACCTGCACGTAGAAAAGAAGCGGCTTGAAGATGGTGCCACAAGATGACCAGCCAACGTGCCCACTGAAAGAATCCGGGGATGGGGGGGCGTCTTTTATCCACTTGAGTTGACGTTGATGGCGCTGGAAGCAGCGTTGCCCAACCTTCGTCGATGATGGGTGACGCTTGCGCGGAAGTAGCATTACGCGCTTCGATGACAAAGTTGGTCACATCTTGATGTGCGCTGGCCCTTGCTGTAGCACCGCACAGGAGTATCTGCACGTAGAAAAGAAGCGGCTTGAACATGGTGCCACAAGATGACCAGCCAACGTGCCCACTGAAAGAATCCGGGGATGGGGGGGCGTCTTTTATCCACTTGAGTTGACGTTGATGACGCTGGAAGCAGCGTTGCCCAACCTTCGTCGATGATGGGTGACGCTTGCGCGGAAGTAGCATTACGCGCTTCGATGACAAAGTTGGTCACATCTTGATGTGCGCTGGCCCTTGCTGTAGCACCGCACAGGAGTATCTGCACGTAGAAAAGAAGCGGCTTGAACATGGTGCCACAAGATGACCAGCCAACGTGCCCACTGAAAGAATCCGGGGATGGGGGGGGCGTCTTTTATCCACTTGAGTTGACGTTGATGGAGCTGGAAGCAGCGTTGCCCAACCTTCGTCGATGATGGGTGACGCTTGCGCGGAAGTAGCATTACGCGCTTCGATGACAAAGTTGGTCACATCTTGATGTGCGCTGGCCCTTGCTGTAGCACCGCACAGGAGTATCTGCACGTAGAAAAGAAGCGGCTTGAACATGGTGCCACAAGATGACCAGCCAACGTGCCCACTGAAAGAATCCGGGGATGGGGGGGCGTCTTTTATCCACTTGAGTTGACGTTGATGACGCTGGAAGCAGCGTTGCCCAACCTTCGTCGATGATGGGTGACGCTTGCGCGGAAGTAGCATTACGCGCTTCGATGACAAAGTTGGTCACATCTTGATGTGCGCTGGCCCTTGCTGTAGCACCGCACAGGAGTATCTGCACGTAGAAAAGAAGCGGCTTGAACATGGTGCCACAAGATGACCAGCCAACGTGCCCACTGTTTTTGCAGGCGACTTGCTTAAGCCTGCCGCCGATCGACGAAGCGTGTCGGCGATCGCCAGTCGACATGCCTGGCGTGCCAACGACCGGCGATGAAAGAAGAAACACCTGCTTTCGGGACTGTGCCACGAGAGTACAAAAGGGTTTTTTAGTCTATCCGATAACGCAAAGGCTAGCGTAGTGCCCAATAACATGCGCCGCCACCGCCGCCAAGTCAAGTGGCGCCAGCTATGGAGGATGAAAAACAACTGACAAACACGTAATACATGTCCTTCGAGATTCCGGGAGCGCCCATATCGCCACTTGCTACGCCTACAGCATCGATTATTTCAGTATGTTTTTCAAAAACAGTGCTGAATCGACGTAAATACTTTGCTGTCGAAGCTTAAGGACATGAATCTAAAGCAAATGAAAGCACCAGTTCGTAGCTAACGAGCTACAGAGTCAACGACGGTGACTTGATAGATTATAGGTGAACGGCAACCGCTTTCGGCGGCGCGGCCATGTTTTCCAGGCATCGCCTGTGCATCAGCTTCTCCGCAATGCATGGTCGCTAGCGGCGTTTGGAAAACAGATGCGCAACTCTGCTACCTAAATGTAGCATATACAGGAACTCTAATCTAACCAGCAGAGCTCATCACGTCTTCAGAGGCCAGCAGAGTTATCTTGCAATTTCACGGTAGGCGAACAGTAGGAAACGCTTTTAAGCACCGTTGCTTGTTGGAGCATACTGTCAGTGCGAGAGAGCGCAACGTATGACGCTGGAATGTGCAATAATTCAACGAGAAATAGTCTGAGGAATAAAGTTCGCGGTTAATGTGCGCTCTGTCCTATCTTGTTAGCTCTTTTTTCAGCGTTTTGCACCCTAAACCTTTCTTGCCCTTGTCGACGAAATGTAGCTGACCTTTACGCTCTAAATAAAGTTTCCAGCAATGTCAGTAAAGTGAAAATATCAAAATATTCACACCAACCAAAGATGGAGATTTAAGTACACTTTAATGAACCCCAGGTGGTCGAAATTTCCGAAGCCCACCCCTACGGCGTCCCTGACAGTCATATCGTGGTTTTGGTATGGTAAATGCCCACGCAGTTGTTAAATGCGAAGCATTTTTTAGCGAACTTCGGCGACTTTGAGCGTATCTATCTATCTAGCTATCTAGCCGCCTACGACTTTGTGCTCTCCTGGCCGTATCGTTAATGGGATTTATACCAAATTCGGTATGGCATGACGTGACCGTATTGCGAACATAAATGGCTGGTCATATCATGAAAATCATGACTACCTTGTCATGAAAAGCATGATTTACCTGCCACGCTCGTGTCGCGCTCGCGGCCGTTTCGTTAGCTTGATATACACCAAAATTGGTATTCAGTGACGTGACTGTATGATGAACATAAATGGCCAGTGGTAATATGGAAATCATGACTTGTCATGTGCGACATGACTTGCATGCCATGCTCATGGCGCGCTCGCGGCCGTTTCGTTAGCCTGATATACACCAAATTTGGTATTGAGTGACGTGACTGTATGACGAACAAAAATGACCAGTGGTAATATGAAAATCATGACTTGTCATGTGCGACATGACTTGCATGCCACGCTCATGGCGCGCTCACGGCCGTTTCGTTAGCTTGACATACACCAAATTTGGTACTGAGTGACGTGATTGTATGACGAACAAAAATGACCAGTGGTAATATGAAAATCATGACTTGTCATGTGCGACATGACTTGCATGCCACGCTCATGGTGCGCTCGCGGCCGTTTCGTTAGCCTGATATACACAAAATTTGGTATTGAGTGACGTGACTGTATGACGAACATAAATCATCAGTGGTAATATGGAAATCATGACTTGTCATGTGCGACATGACTTGCATGCCACGCTCATGGCGCGCTCGCGGCCGTTTCGTTAGCTTGATATACACCAAATTTGGTATTGCGCGACGTGACTGTATGACGAACGTAAATGACAGGTCCTAACATGTAAAACATGACATGCAAATTTTGTAAAGCATGATTTGGCTGCTTCGCATTACATCGATTCCCACAGTGCGTGGGATCTGCCAGTTTTTTATATTTACCATTATTATTATTATTATTATTATTATTATTATTATTATTATTATTATTATTATTATTATTATGTAGGAGGTATAAATGTGTCGGAAAGGCAGGCACTATTGCCTTTGTTTGAGCACCGGTGTATGTCCTTGCAAATAAACAACAACTACAAGAAAAAAAGATAACGCTTCAAGTTTTATGACATTCCATCAGGTCGTGCTGCATATTGGAGGTTCGGTTACTTCGCTGACCAAGTTCTTCGTTGACCGCGCTCTTGAAATCGCTCTTTACTAGCTAAGAATATAAAAAAAAAGATCACCAAAAACGCCGTGAGCACATTGTCTGTGAAGCTTGTACACGGTCTTCTGGGTCACCGGGCAGGCCGTGATTGTGCTGGATATAGTCTCCAGATGTGCCCCATCTTAGAAACCTGTATGGGACAGCTCAGCCATGCGGTATAATAGGTCGTTTTGGCAGACTCCCGCTAGCCTGAAACAAAATGATAGCAAGACAAGTACAGGACGCACTGCGGACGTTCACATAGCGCTGGCGGTCACCACTTTTTAAAATGCGAATGCATTTCATAGTCGGGCTATGTCAGGCATCCGGCGTTGTCCAGCGTTGTCCGCGGAGGAGGAGGAGGATGATAGGTTGAGGAGGTAAGCGCCGGCAGGTGTTAGATGTGAAGCATCTTATGGCGAAGCTTAATCCTGTGGTGGTCGTGTGCGGCGTGACCACCCTTACTGCGCATGCGCAAGCCCTTTAAAAAAATAAAAATATAAAACCTCCTCTCTCCCTCCTCTAGGCATCCCTCCCCGCGGCAACCACACCCTCACTGCGCATGCGCCTCCCCTCCTCCCTACCCTGCTACGCTCCCCCTCTCTCCTCTAGGCATCCCTGCACGCAGCGTCCACACTCCCACTGCGCATGCGCGCCCCCCTCTCTCTCCTCTCCTACGCTCCCCCCCGTCTCTAGCCTCGCGACGCCGACACAGGCAGCGTCTGCTAGCGAGTTTCTTGGTTGAAAAAACCGACTGCTCGCGCTGCACAACCGTTCACTGGCCACCCCGTATATATGGCAATGGATCTTGACCTCCAAGGTGGTGCCGGTGGGAGATTTCTCGTGTGCGTTGTTGAACAATAAAAATTCACAGCGTGCGCGTTAACTAAAAGCGGACTGCGAGTCTCTGTGTTCAGTCGGAGTCTTCTGTCTCTCATGGCCCATTAGCAGCGATTGGCATGTTCTAGTAGGAAACACCGCTCCATCGCTGCGTGCTTTACGCTTCCCCAGTTTTCTCTCCTGCGCAACG
>JALIZH010028087.1:0-16596 GCA_030522465.1 Rhipicephalus appendiculatus
CGTTTTCGTTCTGTCTCGGATAAAAGAATGGACCGTTGTGAACTTCGTGAGCCGATTTGAATTCGTGAGCCTAAAAAGGTCAAGGTGGTGAAGCGTACCTGCTAAACCTTTGCTGAACTTCATATTGCGGCAAATCGGATTCAGGCCAGACGGAGCCAAAAGAACTAAGACTAGGCAAGACTAGGCAAATTTGTGTACTACCCATGATTCCCATGCTGGCCGAAGCGCCGTGTGTTGCAGCTCCCATAGACACTAGCGCCAGAGTTCCCTCTAGTGTATTTATAGAAAACTCTATGGTGCCTGCATCTCCCGGACATGGAGCCTCCCATGTGGGTGTGACATGGGCGGCTCCATGTCCGGGCCGCCTTTCGACCGCGCTTGCGGGCTTTTCACACGCATTGTGCTGTTAGAGGCAAATACTATGCCGCGGTAGCTTTTTGGTGCCACATCATTACATTAGTAGATTTCTAAAGGGCGAACATCCTTTTTTCCATTTTACGAAGTTCCAACTTGAGCGAAATAATTAGAGTGTGATCATCACTTCCTTAAATTGAGTTTCAACTGCATTAGGTCAAAGGTAGCAGCAAAGGTAGGCAAACCCGCCTTTCTCACAAAAAATGAAGATTAGCAGTACAAGAAAAAAAACACCCTGGCCCGAGGAAGGAATCCGTGATGAGCGCCTCTAGCGGGCAGTCGCTCGGTAATCTCGTTTCTGTAGCTTCGCGCAACAATTGGGCGGCAGTGGATATTGCCTTTAATAATCATCATACACTTCGGAAGCTTCCACAACAGATTGGCCCTGAGCAGTCGTAGGGCTCAATTCCCGACGTGATGCCCACATCGCGAGTACAATTATGAAGAAAATGTGAAGTGCGATCAGCGTCGGCTTTCAAAAAACAGCATATCCACGGAGTGAATGATGATGTGTGGGCGAAGCTCCGGAGGTTCATCGGTGAAAACCGTGAATCTTTCGGGAATCTTGCCCAGTACATCATCCAAGACGTGACAAACACTGTGGGTATAATTCAGAAATTTTATTTATTCGTGAGCCGTGGTTTCCGTTTTCGTACTGGAGCCGTGTTTTCTTCGTTGGTCGTGAGCCGTGGTGGTTACCATTTACATAAGCCGTGGCTTCCGTTCCGCCTTCATTATAACGGCTTTATGGTCGGTGAAGTGGAGGGATAGGGGTACTTGGATGGGTCGTAGTGGGAAGTTTGCAAAGACGAGATCGATGCAGGTTCCTCGGATGGTGATTGGTTGCATGTGGTCGAACGATATGCATGTGAGATCATCTCGCGATGCCATGTGTTGTATGAAATTGCGATCGTCATCGTCATCAGCGTCACCAGCGTCATCGTACATTGCATGTGTTGTGCCGTGATGGCAGCGTCATCGTCATTGCCATCAGGCCGGTTACGCCTGACGCGTGACAGTGTTAGACTAAGAGGAGCTTCGCCCCTAAAAAAATGAATCAGTGCTCCATCGCTTTACCAACATTTGACATTCAGCTTTCCTCCCTTGGTCATTGCATGTCTGACAGATAACGACACCACTCTTCTTGCCCGGGCTTTCTACTACTTTCCTGTTGTAAAAGAACACCTCCCCGTTCCATGAACAAATTAACTTGAATGCAAGTGCTCTTTCTGGCCTATCGCTTCCTTCGCAATCATTGTCGCGCTGTACTTACATCAAGAATGAACCAACTCGTCAATGCCAAGTTGTCCTCGCCGCATTTGCGTTGAGCGATTTTAGAGCGAAAGGTATACTACGCTATGTCTACCAAAGTCATCGCGTCGCCATGACCTTGAGTCACCGGAGCGCAAATGTGGCGGGCGTGACGCCATGCCACGTGATCCGCTGAGGAGAGGCAAGATCTGCGCGTTATAGGCAAGATCAGCACGTTATAGAAAAAGCTTACAAAGCGTGTGAGAGTGCCGAGGTCGAAGCTACTGCTGTCGCCGACACCAGGCAGCAACACGAGCAGAATGAAGGAGAAGGAGCGTAACTTTAATGAAACACCGTGTGCACACTCTTTGAAAAACCAGGCCGAACATAGTTTCCGCTCATGATAACTAGGTTTGCGAGAGTTGAATCTCAACCATTTTTTCCCCGAGAAAGCTCTATGCTGTACAAAATCATATGGCACGCACCTTCAGAGTCGAAAACCTTGCACTTTCCGTCCTGCGACAGCATACCAAGCCGCTGGAAGCTTTGGGATATTGTGGGCTCCAGGGTGACGTTGCTCCCTCCAACGATGGCCGCTTCACAGCGTCCCGAGCGAAGCGCCAGCACTGCCTCATGCAATGCAGTCATGGTGGATGAACAGGCCGTATCAACAGCCATGCTGGGGCCTGGGTATTGTTGGTGAGTGAACGCGTTTTAAAGTGAAACGCCATTAGCATAACCAACGGACTGCAATTCCGGCATGAACGTGGGCTAAATATTACAACAGCACGATCCCATGAAGCATGTAACATTCAACTCAGTTTCGCATCGCGTCAACCATATTTCTGAAAGCGGAGTGTGTCAAAAGTTCGCTTCACCAAAACTTAAATTTGTATGGTAAAAATTAATAGTTTTCTGAAAGTATTCATATCTGGCTGTTATGATCGGACCTTATTCGCAACTTTCACGGCTTAGAGGTGGCGCTACGTTAATGAAGCCTCATGGAAAGCGCCAACTAGGCCAAGAACACGGTCTGGAACATATTGGCAGCTGTGCATGCATTTGGCTCACTTAGTGCGCAACACACCTGTGTGCACTAGTGCTGATGCTGCCGGTCTAAATACTTCGCCGAGTCAATTAATTCAGCCTTTCTCTTTACTATCTTTTTAAAAGAAGCATGCTTCGTTCAGTCAGCAGTAAAATATAATCCCTATTACCGTGGAAGTCCAGGGCGTACGATATCCGGTTGGCGAACAGTGCGTGGCAGGAGGCGAGCAATCCGTAGGCGTCTGCCCGCTGTGCGTTTGCCCTCCAAGCATCGCTCGTCTCACTTGTGGAGACGCCCATAAATACGCCGATGTTGCGTCCACGCAGGCTTTCGGGGTCGTATCCCGCATCCACGATGGCTTCGTAGGACGTCTCCAACAGGAGCCGAATCTGAGGATCCAGCAACTGCGCCTGCTTGGGGTGCGTGCTGAAGAACTGCGCGTCGAAGCGAGAGAGGTCGCGGATCTTGCCGTGTCGGGTAGGTAGCCCGAGGTGACCTGGGATTAAACCACCATGTTTGTTATGCGCCGTATATCTGATAAACCTGTAGCCCCAGTCGCACCGCTGTGGCGCTTTATGCTCAGTCCGCGCGGATTTTTAATACATTTTCATTGCAATAGCAATTATATGGACACTCTCGGCGTCGTCGTGTTTGGTATATATATATACAGTCGAACCCACTTATAACGATACCGGTTTTAACAATATATCGGTTATAAAAATGAGAAGCTGCTGCACCGTCAACTTTTGTATGTTTTCTGTGGTGAAAAAACCCGCTTACATCAATGCCCGCATGCTGAATTATCCGTTATAACAATGGATTCTGGCGGTTGGGTGTTCGTGCCGAAAGGTAATGGAATGCGAAATCCTTGAAAAGAAGGAACAAAATGAGAAATTTAATCTGCTTAACCCCCGCCCACAACCCCAACGTCCCCCAGCGCTCCTTCGAATTCGCCGTAAGGTATACCGCATAGCAGTGTGGCACTGCGGCTAAGCTGACTTTTGAAATCTAATACGGCGCGGGAGCAGTGGTGGCTTCTGTTAATACACCTTTGGATATCCAGTCTGAGTACAAAAATGGCGATTTGGAAGACTTTCGGTGTCCCTAACTTCAGACGTTATCCCACATTGGCTCTATGTGGCTTGTCACTGCCCCGTGAAAGCGTCGAAATTTTCAAGCATGCCCGAAAAATCAGCTGCTCTGTCATCCTTATCACTGATTTCCATTGGCATATCTCATCTGATAACATAGTTTTCTCACAACAGCCTGCCATCCTCCTATTTTGAATTTTTTTCGTGCTACCCTGTCATCTTTAGTAGCAGCTGAATACCTTACACAGTAGATATGCTTATAAAAGAAAGGGGGGGGGGGTTGGCGCCATGCCTGGGCTTTACTGGGGGCAAACCTTAGCGTAAAGGCCAGCCCTGGTGAAAGTGACAGCTGCCATGAGAGACGGTGAAGGTGGAGCGTGCCGACAGACAAGGAGAAAGAAAGATGGAATGTTTTGTCATCTTATTGCTACACCACTAGTCCGTCTCAAAAAGCACAACTACCTGCTCTACGTAAATGTTTAGTTTCACGTACTTTCGACGCTGATGTACGGCATCCTCAATGTGCGCGTAGGTTTATAAAGAGAAAAAAGCAGCACGAAGTTTGTAAAACAAGTATATGTAACCTTAGTATTTACCTAAGTATTTACTTCACTGCAAACAGCACGTAGGCTCCTAACAGGGAATGCATTCTATAGCCTCAAACACATTAGAATTAAAGCACGAAGTTGCATACATGATCAGATGGTTGTAGATACTGCAGAGCGTTTTTACGTCACACACGAAAAAAAATCGGCAGATCCCACGCACTGTCGGAATCGATGTAAGGCGAAGCAGCCAGGAAGGAGCAAATCATGCTTTACATAATTTGCATGTCATGTTTTACATGTTAGGACCTGTCGTTTATGGTCGTCATACAGTCACGTCGCGCGATACCAATTTTGGTGCATATCAAGCTAGCGAACTGGACGCAAGAGCACCATGAGCGTGGCATGTAAATGGCGTTGTAGATGACATGCACGCTAAGATTTTCATGTTACCACCTGCCACTTACGTTCGTTATACAGTCATGTCACTCAATACTAAATTTGGTGTATATCAAGCTAACGAAACGGCCGCGAGCGCGCCATGAGCGTGGAATGCAAGTCATGTCGCTCATGACATGTCATGATTTCCATATTACCACTTGCCATTTATGTTCGTCATACAGTCATGTCACTCAATATCAAATTTGGTGTATCTCCAGCTAACAAAACGGCCGCAAGCACGCCATGAGCGTGGCATGCAAGTCATGTTGGACATGACAAGTCATGATTTCCATATTACCACTTGTCATTTATGTTCGTCATACAGTCACGTCACTCAATACCAAGTTTGGTGTATATCAAGCTAACGAAACGGCCGCGAGTGCGCCATGAGCGTGGCATGCAAGTCATGCCGCTCATGACATGTCATGATTTCCATATTACCACTTGCCATTTATGTTCGTCATACAGTCATGTCACTCAATATCAAATTTGGTGTATCTCCAGCTAACAAAACGGCCGCAAGCACGCCATGAGCGTGGCATGCAAGTCATGTTGGACATGACAAGTCATGATTTCCATATTACCACTTGTCATATATGTTCGTCATACAGTCACGGCACTCAATACCGAATTTGGTGTATGTCAAGCTAACGAAACGGCCGCGAGCACGCCATGAGCGTGGCATGCAAGTCATGTTGCACATGACAAGTCATGATTTCCATATTACCACTTGTCATTTATGTTCGTCATACAGTCACGTCACTCAATACCAAGTTTGGTGTATATCAAGCTAACGAAACGGCCGCGAGTGCGCCATGAGCGTGGCATGCAAGTCATGCCGCACATGACATGTCATGATTTCCATATTACCACTTGTCATTTATGTTCGTCATGCAGTCACGTCACTCAATACCAAGTTTGGTGTATATCAAGCTAACGAAACGGCCGCGAGCACGCCATGAGCGTGGGATGCAAGACATGTCGCACATGACATGTGATGATTTCCATATTACCACTTGTCATTTATGTTCGTCATACAGTCACGTCACTAAATCCCCGATTTGCTTAAATCAAGCTAACGAAACGGCCGCGAGGGCGCCATGAGCGTGGCATGTAAATCATACTTTTCATGAAAAGTTAATCATGATTTTCATGATATGACCAGCCATTTATGTTCGTCATACGGTCATGTTATGCCATACCAAATTTGGTATAAATCCCATTAACGATACGGCCAGGAGAGCACAAAGTCGTAGGCGGCTAGATAGATAGCTAGCTAGATACGCTCAAAGTCGCCGAAGTTCGCTAAGAAATGCTTCGCATTTAAAAAAAATGCTTGATTGTACCATAAGGAGAGGCGCACTTGCCTTTCTTATTAAATTAACGACGATGTTTTATTACATATTTACTTTAAACCACGAAGTCAGCAGTTTTAAAGGCTGCGATGCGCCAGCAGTATGAACAATTTCATATGTACGGCTATGTTCACGTGCAAGGCAGTGTCCTCGTGGGTGCCTTCGAGATTTACTCGTTGATGAAATAAATGAATGGTATTCATGCGAAAACCATGCATACACTGCATACAGTCAAAACGCGACAGTTACATGCTGTTTCGAATTGACCGAGGCATTTCGATATACCGCAGGTCCAGGTCGCTTACACATGCTACAATAAACAGAGAACGCTACAATTACAAATATTCTGTCGAACACTTTGCGAGCTTGTGATTCACTAGAGATTAACGAAACACACCTGGCGGCCAGCGTAAGTCATCCTCGGTGACCATGTCGACACCCGCGTACAACTTCTCCTTGAACTCCGCCAAGTGATCCGCTTGGGGGAAATAGGCGGAAAAGCCGGAGATCACGATGTCGTCCTCCGCCATGGTTGCCTGCAAAAAAGCAATGAGAAATTCAATGTCTTCCTCATTTGAATGTCATAGAATCGCTCACGGATACCGTGCTGCGACAGCTGGTTGGCGTGGGTGCTGTGTGTGTATATATATATAGCGCGGCGCGTGTTTCAAGAAATGTTTCCAAAATCCTCCTCAAAATCAGGGAAAAGCGATATTTGATCGATTCCTTCACAATTACTTCTGTAGGCGCAGGCATCTTCAGATGGCTAACGACATCATTCAGGACAATAACTAAGAAGGTTAAATTAACTTCTTAATTAGCGGAGTTCGGCGGTTATGTGTATCATGGATCACCAACTCGCCCGATGAGCCATTTTGAAATGAAGACCACACATGTCCAGCATATTCGCGAAATTAACTTCTGCTTGCTATTTACAGCCAAAATATAGGGAATGCCCTAATTTCAAAATACTTAATTTCCTTTTTTACCTTTCAATACTCTACTGTCACGTCATATACTGTTCTAGATCATAGTATGGTATAAATAAAACATTCTTGACCTCATTCGGTTTCATAAAAAAAAAGTCAGCAGATCCCGCGTACCTTAGGAATCGGTGTTATGCGAAGCATGCGGAGGGACGGTGACTGTGTTCTAATTTTTCATTGAGCGCAACGTAACGAAATGACGCTAAAGATGTGTGCAAATCTTGTACGCGCAGATATATGTTGAATAGTCACATATGTTTTATATAACCAGTTTACAGTTGCGTAACGATGCTAAAAGCAACATGAGTATTAGCAACACCAGGAGCGGTAAGCTGATATACAGCGCTTTTACTCGCGAGGATGGTAGCCGTGGACACTGCTACATGAATCGACTTCAGTGGATGGCGCTTAACTATAATTGACGTTAACCCGACGTGACGGCTGTTTCATACGACTACATATGTAACGTTTATAAAAATGGATAGCCAGCACTGCAACCACAATTGACGTTTCCCGAACATTTGGGTCTATTTGAAAAGCAGTTCCAAGACCTGGCGTGGCTCTTTGCTAGAATACTTGATTGCCATGAAGGATGCTGTGGTTCGATTCCTGCTGACACCCTGACATTAATTATTTGCAATAATTGGGTGAGCGCTGCCGATGTCAGCTTTTTTCTTAACGCTCTCGCGTTAAAATTACCAACTTCTGTTTACGCCGTTCCTGGGCAGATATAAACTGTCAATCACATTTGGCACGATATCACACTGTTTTATCGAAATTCCCGCCTAACGTATCCCCCCACCGCATAAATCTCTTTCCAGAAGTGACCAGGTTTTGTGGCGCAGACTTCAAACGGCCACAGTCACGACTCCTTTTCTTCTCTCCCTTATTACACATGGCGAAACCTCTCTTCACTGCAACCTGTGTCGTAGCACCAGAGCCGACTTCAATCACGTCTTTGTGAATTGCCCCAACAAACCCAAGCCCCCGTGGCAAGGGTCAGAACACCAGGAGCGATGGGAGGCTGCTCTGCGCAGCTCGCAACCGGGGTTACAGCACCGGACAGTGGGCTGGGCCAGAGGGGTCGCCGAAGCACAGAAGTGTCCGGCCATCTAGAGCGGCCCGAGGGCCCATCGTCTTCCTGCTTCCACTTCCCCCCACACCCCCCCTCACATGATTCTTTCATGGATCAAATAAAGTTTATACCTACCTACCTACCTGGCACATACCCGCATACCTGTGGCACATAGCCATCCGTGGCGTACGGGTATGTGCCACGCGTGTCTGGAGGAATGGGTTTGACGTCGTACGCGACGGGATTGTCCCATTATTCATGTCATGACCAGCGAGTCATATTCGTCAAATCATCTACCCCCCCCCCCCATACTAATTTTGGTTTACCCCAAGCTAAGGGGGTGATCACGAGAGCACCCAGACGTAGGCGGCTAGATAGATAGATAGATAGATAGATAGATAGATAGATAGATAGATAGATAGATAGATAGATAGATAGATAGATAGATAGATAGATAGATGGACAGACAGACATGCTAAAAGTATCTGCAGTGCGCAGAAAAATGCTTCGCATTTAAAAAAACGCGTCAGACCTGCACGGAAAGCGCAGCACAGTCACAAAAAAACCTGGAAAAGCGGCATTTCTAGAGCCCTTTGAGAACCCTCTTGAGGCTACGAATAAAAGTACACGTGCAGGGTACCCAGTACGCCATAAATCATAGTTTTTGTCAAGTTGGGATGCACCCACTACGCCATTATTCTTCATTCTGCGGAGAAGCGAGGCACCCGCTACACATCTGCGAGGCATTATGCACACTTTGTTGATGCGGTGGCTGATGACGATGAAGAATTATGGCTGAGCCCTTTTGACGGGGTTGGAATATTTAAACGACCCGCTAGTTACGTAATACGCATTTTGTGACAAGTGGCCATTATTTTACTCTGCTACAACGCTATGTTACATACGCTAACGAGAGAGAGAACTTTATTGAGCTCCTGAGGAAACGAACCATGGAGGCCTCATGGGCTTCCTTGGCAACTAATACAAGTACATTTGCAAGTCATCATAATTTTTGTGATGTAGGAAAGCATCCAATAGGCCATTATTCGTCATTCTGGGAGAAGTATGGTACCAGCGACACACCTGTAAGACATTACGTGCACTTTGTTCATGCTGTGGCTAATGACGATGAACAATTATGGCTGTTTCTTTTGTAATGAGTTAGAAGAACTCAATGACCCACTAATTTCGCAATTAGCATCATGTGACGCTAGGTTTTATGGGCGAAGCTCCTTAAAGCGGCACCCGTTCGTCCCTCGTCGTAGTCGTAGTGCGTAACCAGTCTTACGCTTTGACCTCCAAGGTGGTGCCGGTGGGAGATTTCTCCTGTGCGTTGTTGAACAATAAAAAATTCGCAGCGTGCGCGTTAACTAAAAGCCGAATTCTTCTGTCTCTCATTCCCCATTAGCAGCCATTGGCATGTTCGAGTGGGAAACGTTAGTAGAAGTAGAAGTGTTAAAAGCCGACTTCTGCTGTCTCTCATTCCCAGTAGCAGCCATTGTTTACCTCCAAGGTAGTGCCTGGTGAGATTTCTCCTGTGCGTGATTAAACAATAAAAATTTTGTTCAAAACGCCGTTGATTGATGAAATAAACCAACGAAAGACGCCAGATGTTTTCTAAAAGCAAAACGAAAAGACGCCACATGTTTCTAAAGCAAAACGAAAAGACGCCAGCTGCTTAACGAAAGACGCCAGGTGTTTTCTAAAGCAATGGTTTTATAATCAAAACCATATCGCGATACAGGTTTGTAGTTGACGATGCTCGTTGCCGTCGGTGTGTGCTCGTATGCAAGAACCACTTAGCTTACATTTCACCGACCACAAAGCGGTCATAATGAAAGGACAACGGAAACCGGCAATAAAAGTTTGATAAAACATTTAATCAATCGTTTCACGTCAATTTTATCGGGCGAATTAACGGAAGAAATTTCACGGTTTAACCGATGATTACTTCCAGGAGCTTCGCCCAATCTCATCATCATTCACCTCGTGGATCTGCCGTCAATTTTTTTTTATTTTATTCTTCTACCATGCATATGTTAACGTCGTTCCTTCCCGACATAAAGCCTGTATAGAGTCTTAGAGTACCGACATTGCAGTATGGTAGAATACTGGAATGCCATGGAGAGGACCCAGGTTCGAACCCCCTTCCATTCTGGATATTTTTGTGATCTTGTTTTTCTTCTTATTTCGCGCGATAGTGGTTACGGACATCGGCGGCGGCAGTGACGGACAGCTAAGGCGCCAAAAACAGATGTGATCTCATAAGAGCTTTTGCTGTAAAAGGCATTTGCACAGTATGACATGCACAAGCCCACTTGACAGTAATGCCGTGCTGTTCGGTCGCTTCGGTGTATTACCATCCTTTCTGACATGCGAAATGGAAGTTGCGATTTTGATTAACAATATTTTAGTTGGAAATCGCTCATTATCCCCAAGCTTGCAGTTACGCCTAATCAAAATACAAGGAGTGCAACAAATATAAATTTTAACCTACCAGTCGTTCTTAACGCGTATCGCAAATAACTGCTTGAGTTCCATATTGCCAAAATCTGGAACAGCAGTACTTCCTGAGGTGAAAATGGCTAACCGTTTCGTGTCTTAATTAGGTAAAAAAACTATACTAGTCAGATTTCTGTGATTTTTCTTCGGTTCGCTTCTCAAATTGTTTGCGCTTGTTTCTTCTCAGATCTTTTCGGACAGACTTTTGGAAATATATCTTACTTCTATGTATAATTCCCCGTTTCTCGTTGGTTTTATTCTGTGTGTATGTGCTCTCATAACAATGTTAAGTTTCATTACTAGTGAGTAGATATACTCTAAGTACTTGCACAGAAAGCTTCACAAATGTTACATGCAAATTACTGCTATGTACAATTTACTCTGTCCTTTTTTTTATTTGGTTTTTGTGTCTACGTACTCGCCCTAACTGTCTTTGGTTGTATAACTAGGAAGCAGATCAACATTGGACGCTCTAGCTGCCGCCACCTGTATATTGAGTATAGGCTTACACTAGCATTTGGCTACCGGCCCAACAGTTCTTTGTGCAAATTAATAATGCCATTTCTATGGTACAACTTCAAATAATATTTGAAAATGTCAACAGTACGTTCTATCACGATGACAGAAATGGCTGGTAGAACATTTATGCGTAGTTAACCTAGATTTATGACGCAGCGATAAACATTTCTGTTGTGCTACCGACAGTTTTTGTGGTGACAGCCAAAGTGAGTTCTCTCACGTGTACGATGTTATAAGAGAGAGCTGATGTACTACAATAAATGTTTGTAGTCCTTCAGAAAAATGTGTTTTCACAACAGGGACCGAACTGTCGCAAGAGAAATGACACTTTAATAATTCGAAATGTTTCTAGCACTACAGAAACCTGTTTGCACAACAGACTTTTAGCAAAGCTTTGCGACAGACGACCAGGCAACAGCATGCCATGGCCCAAAAATAAACACAAGACATCGGAAGTTGTTGTCGTCGTATTCACTTATACTTTTCAGCTGGCAGTGAAAAATAATGGAATTGATTTGAATTGAAATTGGTGCATGAAAATTCGATGATGGCGCTCCACCCGCATTTTTTTTCTTTTTGTGCTTCTCTAGCTTACCAAGCGTCTTAGTTGGCAAGAGTCATATTCATAAAACTTTGACGAGGTGCTTTTTAATAAACTCCTAATCGCTGTTTTGCTTCGAGTTTCTCTATAATATGCATTGACAGAATGCGCTTCTGAGAAAATGAGACGGACGACGTGAGAACAGCCAGTTATGTCACGTGGGCTAACCGTTGTTGAATTAGAGATTCACGTTAATTAGCAGATTTAAAGTACATGGGACAGAGATATGATGCGAATACCGGAAACCGCGGACATATTTACCCATCAGAAACCAGGCAGTGTATTTGAGTAAAGGGGCCATGCTTAAAAATTTATAGAACATGTAAACGAAGCTAAGCAGACGCAACACCCCTTTTCAAATAGCTGTGAATTGAATATTTCGTGAAGCGATAATTTTTTTGAAAGTCACTGCTGCGGCCCAAAAGCGATGCTCTGGCAGTTCTAGCGATACAACTAACATCTGTAAGTATGTTTATAGCTTCATTGGCACTGTGTACTGCAGTGAACGATGGCGAGCTAATTAAACTAAAGAGCAGGCTGTTACTAGAAAAACAAATTGGAAATTTTCCTGATGTGTGCAGTTCTCCAGATGTGTGCATGTCGGCTTTACATCTTGTTCTGCACGAAATCAAACAGAGCCTTCACATAAAGTGCTGGCTCTCTTAGATTTGTTTTGTACTGCTGGTAGAAAGCGTTCATGTGGTTAAGATATATTCGAATTTGTTCAGCATATAGTCCGATGCAAATATCAGAAATAGTTTTTTCTGGGACCTTCGCCGGATCCTGATCATCAGCTCAACATTCCCAAATCATTTCAGGGTTTTTTAAAATGCGTAGCATTTTAGGGGCCCGGCATGTCGTAGTTCCCCTGTCTCATATCATATAGTCGCACAGTGGTCAATACAGGCCTAGAACAAGGCTAGCAAGGCTCAAAACCAGTGCAAAATAAGCTAAGAAGGTGTAAAATATTAGAAAATACAAAAATAACTAAGAGTATGTCGCAATAATTTACCTAAAATCGCATCAAAACGCTTCTTACACATGCGGCTGATACTCGCGCTGCGCAAAAGAGGGCATCATCTCCTCGCAAGCACACAATTGCCGAGGCGGTGGTGCGCGCCAAGGGAATGACTGAGTTGCCCACGCTGCGCACTTCCTCTCACGGTAGTGGAGCTACATTAAGCGCGAGATTTAGAGCTGCACCTTGACCTAAATTTTGCACGGGACTTCACTCAACAAGGTATATCAAGAGGCTTTAGACATTCAAGCATTCCTTACATGACCGCGTCTATCCTCACAATCAACGCTTTCTTTCTGCCTCTTTATTTAAACTCCTTCCCCAACGTTGAGTAGCAGATCAGAACATTGATACACGCCGACCTCTCAGATTTTCAGCCATAATCAGTTTCTCTAGCTGCGTCTCCTCTATTGAATACGCCGTGTTGGCGTGCACTCGTACAGACACTACGTCCGAACAAAGTAATAATAATAATATCTGGGGTTTTACGTCCCAAAACCACCATATGATTATGAGAGACGCCGTAGTGGAGGGCTCCGGAAATTTGGACCATCTGGTGTTCTTTAACGTGCACTGACATCGCACAGTACACGGGCCTCTACCATTTCGCCTCCATCGAAATGCGACCGCCGCGGCCGGGATCGAACACGCGACCTGCGGGTCAGCAGCCGAGCACCGTAGCCACTGTTCCACATCCGAACAAAGTAGTTTACAAGTGTTTGTAGCAAGAATGCGTAAAGCAGTTCCATTTGCATACCTTAGCCGAGGATAGTATAACCATATTTAGCGCTGGATTACTTACATTACCACAGTGGATCTGACTGCATTTCACATGTCAAAGTCATAAACGCGCCAGTGCAGCGGAAGGAACAAACAACGCGCCCAAAATTACCCTCTTCGTTCTACTTCTATTCGCAAGCACGTAAAGTTGGCACGCCACATCATATGACTGTTTTCCTTTATGACAGATCTACAAAGTATTATACAAAAGTTGGGTTAGAATTGCTGGCACATATGGTGCCTCTTAATTAAGAACGTTACATTTTCCGGGAAACTTGATGGAGAGGTAATTGGTGATATAGGGCAGGAAGGGACGTCTCACTCTGACGCTGCACCTGTGGAAAGCGCTGAAGATAATTCAATGGTATGGGCACGTGGACCTGACACGTCAGGTTCATGACCATGTTATTCAGTACTGGTTTCTTTGTTCTGTTGATTGCTTATGCTTTGAGGTGCGTTCCGTTGTCGGTAAATATCATGCTTTTGCCGACCCCGTGCCTGTAACATTGTCTACAGGCTACTAGTTAAATGCAATGTTAATAGCGGGTGGGGAAGAATCATTTTGGATAATTCAAGCCTTAGCAGGTGTACCGTGGTACGGTGGAGAGGCAGATTCATTATTTGAGTGCGCGCTCAGCATGCTTGCGTGACGGTGCGCCTGGCATGCCACTTTAGGTTGAACTGGCGAAGGGTCCCAAAGTATTTATGAATAAATGTATGGATGGTGTGAAAAGTTTAGGGACCAGGAGCAACAATAACCAGTTGAATATGCCCGCTGCTTTGCATGGCAGCCCTGAATTCAGATTTTCCGCCTGTTCTAAAACGCGCTAACCCGTGCTGCAGTTCTCCCGAGTAGAGCGACCAATTGCTGGGATAATCAATTACCTCAAACCTAGTTGTCGCGGAGTGTCTGACGCCGACTGTACGTACATGTTTCTGGCCATGCCACTAAGACAAGTTATCAACATAGCAAACATAGTTGGCTGACAGGAAGGTTGATGACGTCAATATGCGTGACACCTGGAATGAATTTCGCGTTTGATTTGGTCTCCGGATGTAGTGAATGAGAGTTCATTGACGAACGACATTGTCACACGTGGCAGTTTTCATTTGATAAAGGACGTACGTCAATTTCGTAAAGTCGTAAACTGACGTACGGGAGACACAGAAATAAAAAAAATTTCTTCCACCGGGCCACTGACGTGCTGCCGCAGCGGGAGGTAAATTGCGCGCAATACATGTCGCAACTGGTGCGCAAGCAAGCGCGCTGACACTGCGACGAATAGCGCTGCGTTTTTATTGACGCGGAGGTGCGCGGGAAAAAGTTTAGGGAACAATATTTGTCTCTTCGGCGGGAATGCGTAAGGGGGGAATAATAGAAGATTCGGTGGACCCTTATTAGTGTCGAAAAAGACCCTGACCTTCGTAGTCCTTACATTGTTCGCGTAAAATATTTTTAGTGTTTCAAGAATACAATGTAGGGGAGGGGGGTATTTCAAGAAGCGTCAGCAGTGTGGATGCGCGGCCTAGTGCCACCTTTATTAGAATAACTATAGAGGCTCAGAGGCACAGGGGGGTGCAGTGGCGTAGCCAAAGGGGGGGGGGTGGGTTACCCCCCGAAATTTTTCAGTTTTGCTTGCGTATATATGCACGCACGCATACAAACGCACGCACAAACATACATAAAGTATGGTTGAACCCCCCCCCCCCCCCGAAAAAAATTTCTGGCTACGCTATTGGGGGGGTGATATGTGCCCTTCATCGGCTTCCCAATCCTCACCCCCTCTGTTCACAGCAGTATACGACGGGCATTCATAAAGTTCGTATATGAAGCATCTCTTGGCAATTTAAATTCACTCTGACAGCATCTATCTATCTATCTATCTATCTATCTATCTATCTATCTATCTATCTATCTATCTATCTATCTATCTATCTATCTATCTATCTATCTATCTGTCTGTCTGTCTGTCTGTCTGTCCGCCCACGAATGTGCTGTCATGGCCGTTTTGTTGATTGATTGTGTACCGGAATGGGCATGGCATGACATTAGGACATGCATGAAGATGTACATGAAAAGCTGTAACACGAAAATGTTGCCAGCATGTCATGTACGTCATGATTAACATGACGCAGTCTTGGTCCGCTTGGGGCCGTTTTATTAAATTTATATGTATCAAATTTGGTATGGCATCACATGACCTCATTACGAGTATACATATCAAGTGATAACAAGAGAAATATGACATACATGTCATATACGTCATGATTTGCATATATATGTCTTTTGTCGTGGCATTTTCAATAAACTGATATATCGTTAATCCCAAAATACATATCAGATTGAGCAGTTCTTGAACAAATCGCGCCGACGTAACGTGATTACAACAGTCAGCGTTACGTCGCATGGGATATCTAGCGTTAAAGCACGGAAACAAAAAAAACAATGCCATTCTGACGTGGCAAGTAAAGGCGTTTGTAAATAACGCACCAAGCCACAGGCGGCAGTGAATGGTTGTCGTGAATCTGGGTAGTCCAGATGGAAGTTGGAGTTGGAGGCACGTGTCGAGACTATGGAGCCGGGCATATAGACCGGATTATTTCTTTTTTCGCACCCACGTTTTGAGTAAGAATGTATAATATTGACTCCAGCTGTCATCAGTCGGCGCTGCCAGCGCTAGGTAGGGGCTGCGAACTTGGTTACACCATATCTGATGGCGAGCCGACACTCGCGGTCAGCACAGCCAGTATGCGATAAGGGCAGGCCAGGCGTTATCGCGGCCCAGTGGCGTAGCCAGGGGGTGGCACACCGGGCACGTGCCCCCCCCCCCCGAAATTTTTTTCGCCATGGCATACATAGCGAAAAATGGCCACTTCAAGGAGGTGCCCCCCTCCGAAATCAAGGAGGTGCCCCCCCCCCCGAAAAAAATTTCTGGCTACGCCCCTGTCGCGGCCGTCCGTTCCATGTGA
>JALIZH010028089.1:0-18842 GCA_030522465.1 Rhipicephalus appendiculatus
TAGCACCGTCCTAGAACCGCTGGAATGTCTGACCCGCGTTTCGGAGTCCGAATGGCATTCGGAAGAATTCGAAAAGTCCGAAAGGCGTTGCGATGGCGGTCTTCGGGACGTCCTCCGGGGCAACGGGAATCTGATGGTATGCCCGCACCAGGTCGATCTTCGAGAAGATAGTGGCACCGTGAAGCCTCCTCGTGACATCGTGTATGTGCGGTACCGGGTATCTGTCTGGAGTCGTTACCTGGTTCAGCGCCCTGTAGTCCCCGCATGGTCGCCAGTCTCCCGGCGTTGACTTTGGCACCATATGGAGTGGAGATGCCCAGGCGGTCGACGAGGGTCTGATGATCCCTAGCTCCATCATGTGTTCAAATTCTTGTCGTGCGAACTTCAACTTCTCTGGAGGCAAACGGCGAGGCCGCGCGTGCACGGGTGGGCCGCTGGTGGCGATGTACTGGCGTACCTCGTGCTTCGCCGCGGCGCTGGCTGGCGGCTGCCTCGTCAACTCGGGAAAATCCTGCAGAATGCGAGTAAAACGTTCTGCACCGGACGGCCCGAGCAGAGTGGGGCTCAGCGGAGGGCGTTGCGAGGGATTGCCTTGCACAGTTGCCTGCGACACGGGATCGTGAAGGCGGCGGTTGCGCACGTCGACGAGAAGGCCGAAATGCCGAAGAAAGTCCGCACCCAAGATGGCGAACTTCACTGCTGCCACGATGAAAATCCACCGGAACGTTCTGTTCAAGCCTAAATCGAGTGGCAGCGAGCGATGTCCGTAGGTGGCGATGGTTGTGTTGTTGACCGCCTGAAGGGGGGGACGCACTGGGGACACGGCGATCGGTGGACCCAACCGGCAACACGCTCACCGCAGCGCCGGTGTCCACGAGGAATCGAAGGCCACTGTCGCGGTCGGTGAGGAAAAATGCCCCCCACCTCCCCGAAGGGAATCGTGAGGAAATGCGAATGCATTTCTTGCGCCGACACCGACTTCTGCAATCGCCTTGAGAGGCGCCCAGCCAGCGAACGGTCGAGAGTGAGGCGCGAGCGGACGGGAGAGTGGGGGGCTGGGAGGAGAGAGGGCGAACGGCGAGAAAAGGAGCGGCGAAGCACTGCACCTACCCTCTCCTACACTCTCTCGCACCACATGCTCCGGTTGCTAGGGGCGATGGATAAGCGCGCGCGCCCGCAGCTGTTGCTATGGGTGAGGGAGTGAGAGCGGAGAGATAACACCTGCCCGGCGTGCGGACACCTCCTCAACCTATCATCCTCCTCCTCCTCCGCGGGACAACGCCGGACAACGCCGCCTGACATAGCCCGACTAAGAAATGCATTCGCATTTAAAACACTGATGCACGACGTTCGGGGGCATCTGGGACACTGGTCGTCCTCAGTGCCGGCCGCTCCCGTTTCCCGCATAGTCGCAAGGAGGAATGCATTTGCGAGCAGCGTTGCCATGCTTCCTGTGATACCAGCAGATTCTCTGTTGCGCTGCTGGGCGCTGGCGCTCCTCGGGAGTGCTGCGGGCCTGCATCGCTGCGACGGTATCGGCGAGGCGGGATATCTGCTCCCGGATGTCATGCAGTGCGGTCGTAGGCGCGCGGCCGGCGATGTCTGGCTGTAGCGCCGCGACGGACGGCGGAGCGACCGCCAGCACCGAGTCCGCGAGCTCGGCGAGTTGAGACAGGCGTTTGTCGGCAGCCGAGGCGAGGACCATGCGCACGTAGACCGGAAGTCGCTGAAGGATCAGCTCGCGAAGCAGTCTGCTGTCGGCATCGGTGGTGGTTGCGCCGGCCGTGTGCAACAGCTGCCTCATGTGGTGCAACAATTGGCTGGGCGTCCGGTCCCCGAGCTCGGTGTCGTGCAGTAGCTGCTGCAGTCGCTGAGGCTCCGACGGCGTGAGGCGGCTGATGAGCAGCTGTTTGAGCGATGTGTACGCGTTCTCTGCAGGTGGAGCGACCAGCAGATCGCGTATTTCGCTCGCTATTGCCGGTGGGAGGCTAGCGACCACGTGGTGGTACTTTGTTAGCTCAGCGGCAATACGACGAGCGGTGAATTGGGACTCCACCTGCAGGAACTATAGCTGCGGGTCCGCTGTCCAAAACGGCGGGAGCCTGATGTCGACGGCGGAGATGGCCGGTGCGTCAGGGGGAGTCTCCATGGCGTCGATCGCTTGAAAAAGGCGGTAAGCCTCGTCCGGGTCACCACTGTTGGGACGCGTGTACGCGCGGGAGAAGCAGACACAACCGCGCGGTGTGGATCCCAAACATCAACTGGTTTTATTCGGGTTCTCTGGAGGTTCCGGAGAGCAGCGGATGGGTGGCGCTGCCCGGCGGCTTGGCTTGGCTTGGCTGCCGCCACAGCTATATATGTGTAGCACACAGGACAGAACATTTTGAAAATATTCGGTAAATTTTACGCTCGACATCTCGCGATCCAATATATAGTCTTATAGAAAGTCAATCAAGCGCGCCCAGTTTCTTCCAACGTGCCGCCGGTGTTCCCAGTGTGCGGGCAGACACTGTACAGCGTGACCAGTGCCTCCCAGCGAGCTGCAAGACACTGGGCGACGCTGCACACTGTGTCCCAGTGCGTTTCAGCGCACTGGGCGACACTGGCCACGCTGTACAGTGTGTCCCAGTGTCTCCCAGCGCGCCGTAATACACTGGGACACACTGTGCAGCGTTTCCAGTGTCACCCAGCGCGCTGAAACGCACTGGGAGACACTGGAAACGCTGTTTTTTTTTTCGATAGGGATTCAAGAGAGGACTGGCGTCGTTCTTCCTGCGAAACGGAGTCCTCCTAAAGACGAACTTCTCGCCCCTTCGAGCCAAACACCTTCTCGTGGTTCCATCAGATATCAGACCAGAAGTCCTCCAGGCCCCTACACGACTAACCGACGGCTGGACATCTCGGTGTTTCCCGCACGATCGCAAGAGTACAGGAAAAGTACTACTGGCCGCGCCTTGCCGCCGACGTCGCCCGCTACGTAACGTCTTGCCGAGACTGCCAGCGACGGAAGACACCGCCAACAAGACCAGCAGGCTTCCTTCAGCCGATCGAGCCCCCCTCGGCGACCGTTCCAGCAGATCGGGATGGACCTCCTGGGGCCGTTCCCAACGTCGACTTGCGGAAACAAATGGATCGTCGTAGCCACCGACTACCTCACCCGCTACGCCGAAACAAAAGCCCTGCCCAAAGGCAGTGCCGCCGAGGTAGCCAAGTTCTTCGTTGAGAGCATCGTCCGTCGACATTGCGCCCCAGAGGTTCTCATCACCGACAGAGGCACGGCGTTTACGGCTGACCTAACCCAGGCGATCTTGGGATACAGCCACACAAGTCACCACCGGACCACCGCGTACCACCCACACACCAACGGCCTGACCGAGCGTCTAAATAAGACCATCGCCGACATGCTGGCCATGTACGTCGACGTCGAACACAAGACGTGGGACGCCATCCTTCCGTACGTGACCTTCGCATACAACATGGCCGTGCAAGAAACGACGCAGATGACGCCATACAAGTTGGTCTACGGACGGAGCCCGGCAACGACGCTCGACGCCATGTTACCAAACGTGACCGACGAGGAAAACATCGACGTGACCGCCTCGACGTGAAAACATCGACCGACGAGAAAACATCGACGTGACCAGCCCGGCGACCGCGTTTGGGTGTGGACGCTCATACGACGACGCGGACTTGGTGAAAAACTTCTGCGACGATACTTCGGACCGTATAGGGTGCTTCGACGTCTCGACACACTCGACTACGAGGTTGTCCCCTACGGCATTTCGAACTCTCAACGGCGCCGTGCGCGACCTGAAGTCGTCCATGTCGTGCGCCTCAAGCCGTTTTACGCGCGGTAGTGAACCTGAGGACTGTATTTCTTTTTTCCATTGGACTTTCTTGCTTGTGCGTATTGTTTATTCAACTTTCTTGATTTATTGTCGTTATTTATTGTTGCATGTATTTTTCCCATGTGTTCTGTTCTAAGCATCGGGACGATGCCTTTTCAGAGGGGGGCATTGCCACGCGCGTTTCTTTTACTGTGTTCGGTTTCCGCCCACAGGGACTGTCGGCGGTGCTCGGCGCGGACCGCGCCTTATTGTTCCGGAGGCTTCTCGGTTGTGGTGGATCGTTTTGTTGGGATTGCGCGCAGGGCGGTGGCACTCAGGATTGTTCCAGAGCTTGCGCGGCGACTAGTGGTGGGGCTAGAGTGTTCGACGCGTGATTTATGGGGGGCCGGCGCGTTCCGGCGATGTTGAGTTGATCGACGGCCGACGCTCTGTTCGCCGCTGTCAGTGACAGTGTATTGGTGTAATCTGACTTTCCGTTTACCGGCCACAAGACCGGCCAAATAAACAGTTTTATCTTGTACATACCGACTGCTCACTTCGTCAACGTCACGACCACGTGACAATAGTCTGTTTGCGCTGAATTTCAAACCAGAAATACAGATACTCAAAAGCATCTCTGATATACTATCCCGATACTCTTGTATCGCGATACTGCCCAGCCCTGGTACACGGGCATATGGCATTATCGCCTGCATCGAAATTGTGGCCACCGCAGCCGGGATTCGATCCCGCGACCTTCGGGTCAGCAGTCGAGCACCGTAACTAGACCACGGTGGCAGGCCACGGGCCTATGCAGTTGCTCACTTTGTTGATGCTCTTGCTGATGATGACGATCAAATGTATCTGAACGCTTTCTAATGGGTCTCCCTTTAAATCCCTCACTCGTTGTGCGATTCGCAAGTCTTTACGCTAGGTGCGTTTGTATACGCTTATGCAAAGTAGCATTTCATGCTCTAACACGAAACAGACAGAGACAGCACCCGTTCCTGGAACAGCTGTTCTATTTTTTATCGTCTTCGTCTTCTGCTTTTTCTAGCTGCCCGCGCGCTCGAACCCCCAGTGTCGTTCCTGGTCATGACACTCGGCCATGACTGCGAGTGCACGAGCTGCCAACACTCTCTGGTGGGCGATGCTGGCTGCATCGTTGTGGACAGGTCCTTATGTCGCTGCAGATGCTAGTGCTTGGCTTGAACCTTTGTCGACGACTCTGGGGGACGACACTGACTGTGTCGTGGCGTTCGACAACCTCGGCCACGCTGTGACTTTGCAGGAATAGTTGTCTCATGCTGTTCTCGTGTACGGAATTGGAAGCTTCGAGGTACTCGAAGTTCCCGGACTATGAAGAGACTTAGCATGAACTTTCGGCGACAGTTCTGGCGAGCGACGCTGGCTGTTTCGGCAAGGTCGCAGACCCATCTGTTTGTCCCGCCGCAGTTGGTGGGTCGAGCTGCAGCTGGATGTTCTGCGAGGCGTCCGTGTGAATGAATGGGCCATTTCGCAAAATGAGTTGCGACGCAGCTTATGGTCTTGTAGCAATCTTGCCGCCCAACTCCCTGAGGTGGTCGAGCTGGCGGTTTCTGGCGAAGTGTCGTCGCATGCACGCGAGGCGTACCGGGAGGAAGTAGTGTCCCCAGCAAAAGGGTTGGTCTGGTAGGGTTCAGTGATATGTAGTTCATCTGGCACGACAGGGGTGAGCGCCTCCATGTCCTCAGATGACGACGAGCTCGAGGGCAGAATCTCCGACCGAGGAAGGTCTGGCGGCGATATTCTCGGGTCGAATACCGAAGCAAATCCGTGACCTGAAAAGAAGGACTACGATCACTGCGGTCAGGGTCAAAAGCAAGAAAGTCCACGATGTTCTCCGTCGATGAACTGCAACGCACAGCTGCTGCCTCGAGGCGGTGCCCCTCCCTGAGTTCCATCCTCGGTATCGGTCAGGTTGGACTGTGTGGTTGCAGAAAGGTGGGAGGGATTCCGGCCAAAAGTAGCATTGAGCTTGAAGCTCCACTCCGCCCTGGCTTGCTGCCGCACGCCTTCATATCTATGCCACGCCGCGGCACCATTTCGAAGGCGGTCTATGGCTACACACCACTTCAGCTGTTGGGTCCAGGCCTTGCGATCTCCGAGGGCGTTGACGGTCGCTACCCAATTGTCAGCGTTGTTCTAAAAGCCGCAAAACTGCGGTATTTCGCAGGCGGCTGTCGACGGTGGGATGAGAGACGAAAATTCTGAGCGTGCCGACGCGAAGCAGCCCAGCTGGTGTGAGAGCTGCATGAGGGTACACCGCAACTCTCTTCGTTGCCCGGGTGAACTGGCCTCAAGGTTGTGTGAGGCGGCTACATCCAACATGGCGTTCGTGGCAGCATAATGCTGGCAAGATGGTAGGAACTATCTCGGAGATCGGCGCTGTCAGTTCGTTAATCTCGACGCGGAGCTGCGCGATGGTCGAGATTATACCATGACTCGCAAGCGAAGCCAGTGGCAATGTTGGGCAAGGAAGAGGTGGTGACTGGGCTCACTGCGGCGGGATCGTTGTCAGAGGGAGGTTGAACAGCACCCCTCGGCAGCTGAGGTGCTGATGGAGTCCTGAGCGAGAGGTTGTCGCCACGGGAAGCGTGAACAGCGTCCCGGGCAACAGGAGGCCGCGCGCTGTCTTGGCGGCGCCAGGGTACACCTGGCCTTTCGCCACCGAGGAGACCTGGACGCCGTCCTCGAATGGTGACATACGTCCTACCGGCAGTAGTAGGGTCCTGGTGTCCATGAGCGAGGAAGCGTTCCTCAGATGGAGAGACCCCCACTGCCGATGAACCAGGAAGGCAGGTGGGTTCAGCCTAGACCTGTGCGCCGGTCCCAAAATCGCCGGCGGCAGCGCGTCAACGGCGTGGGGTTCATCGTATCGGCGGAAACGCGGCGGGGGGGGGGGGTCAAGATTCAAGCGGTGGTGGCGAGAGAAATTTGTCGCTTAAGTATTGAAAAAGAAAGCTCCCCAAAAGAACGAACCAGTCACTGCAATAGCAACGTGTCGTATTGTTATAACGAACTAAAGCTACCAGCTGTTTTTCATCCGATCTCGCGAAACTGGAAAGCACCGGTGTATGTGACCACGACCACTCCAGCGAAAGAAGCGGTCTTAGTTCAGTTTGTCGTATCAGTGGTCACAGCACGAAGCGGTGAGATCGTAGCGCGTAGAAGGGTATACGAGCCGGTTGCTAATACCTGCCGAGATAGCGCGTACGCCAGCGCTCGCGACGGCGCCTTTGTAGTCAAAGTTCACAGTTGCGGCTCGAGCCACGCAGTCACTCTACCCCGGCATCTCTTCGTACTCCTTCGTCCAGTGAAAGACGGACAAGGCGCTTCCTTTCCTATTGAGGAGCAATCGACGGCCGGCCTCGCTCGCGGAGTGTTGTTATCGCATTAGCCCTCCTTGCGACGGAGATGGGCAGTTTGGTTCATTTATGCTTGATCCGTGTTGCTTGCTAGCATTCGCGAGCTTTTACTCGAGGGTACAACATTCGATGCGCGTGTAAAATTTATCGATTTGGACTTTATACGGAATATGACGGCAACGATGAAACCTGTACAGAGCGTCCATATAATTGTTATCGCGATCAAAAAAAATACGCTAAAGCCGTGGAAGCGGGCTGGCCACTTTTCTGGCGAGCTGCATCGTCTTCACTGTAAGAAGTTTGTACGCTGGACGAATTAAATAATCCCGCGCCTCATCCATTGGTGTCGTTCTCGCTCCGCTACAATTCTTACAGGCGATATCTCCTCGACACTTATTTTTCATAAAGCACTGGTACAATGTTAACGCTAACCGTTGAGACAATCGGGATTTTTTGCTTGTCGGCTATACACTCTGTTATTTCCCTTTGCGCAATCGGAAACTCACAAAATGGAGCAAAGTCAGTTTATCACGCACGATAATCATGCGCGGTCACGAAGAACGCGTGAGCGAATGAATGTAAAAAAGCTGGGTGGGAGAAAATTCACAACTGATATTTCTCGTATATGGACGAGAAATATCAAAAGAAAAAAAAGAACGAGAAACGCTAGCAAAGAATAACGCGCTCGACTTTGTACTTTCAGAGGCTGTTTTGGGGCCCTTAAAAAGGCAGGGTGCGCCGGCATGGACACAAGATAGTAGCCAAGACACCGCAAACGCCGCTAACTGAAAAAGTCGTACAGCGGCGGAAAAGAAGGTAGACAAAAAACATGGTTAAGGCAGCTTCGCACTGGTAGTGCCAAACCTGAAGTAAGTGCGGAGCTGGGCAGCCTTCTTTGTTTTTCTTCGGTTTTCTCTTTCTTTGCTCCTCTCTTTCTTTTTCTGTTTCAGTATTTTCTGCCTTTTTTCTCGTTTTAATTGTATTGATTTCTTTCCCTCTCTTTTCTATTTCTTTCTATTTCTCTTCCTATTTTTCCTTTCTTTCTCTCTCTATTTCTTGCTTGACTTTCTCTCTTCTTTCTATTTTTATACGTGTTTTTCCTGTGTTACGCCAAGCGACGACAACATACGACTACATACGGCAGCCCGGGCCCCTAAAGTTCTCCGCACATAATATCATCAAGGCGCTCGAAGAACAAAAGAGAGAAGACTACTCCTTGGCGCGCGTGCGCGCTCAATATGCTACACATGGCTATGCTATACGTGGTTTTGCCTGCATTTCGCCAAGCGACGACAGCATGCGATGACCGCATACGACAGCCCGGACCTCAAAAGTGTTCCGCACTTAAAATACTTATCTGCGCATTCCAGTGGCGTAGCGAGGAATTTTGTTCGGGGGAGGGGGGGGCTCGCATGTCAACACTATATATATATATATATATTGTGAGCACAATATTCACTGTGGTTGTCCTTCATCCTCTTCATCTGTATATAATCATCATCACTGGGATCATCTTCTTCGTTCGAAGAATATTAGTCGGCGGCTTTGCTCAATAAACGGCGTCGAGCCCACGATATCGCTGCCGTCTTGCAGAGTGGTGGAGGCTGCTGTAGATCCTCAAGTCCTCTCTGACGTCCAGTTCCCCTGGAGCTTCGTTCGGGTCGCCCTTTGCTACGCCTGTCTGCTGCCATGGCCGAAGAAACGCTGCCTGGACCGTCCGGTAACCCCGCCCAACCACCCACCCCCGCATGGCCCTGGACCGTCACCGCCCGGCAGCGGGACCCACCCATCTTCTCCGGTCTCCGCCCGCGACGTATGCGCAAATCGCTGCCATGCAACCTTCCTTGGTCCAGTCTGTGCATCCTGTTCCTGCTCAGACCAACATAGCGGCATTTGCACCACGTTCGCCTGTTCCACCATCTCCGGCATTCTACGCCCCCCTGGAGTATGACATGGCGAGTGTGTACAACCAATGGGATGCGCCTCAAAAACTCGTCACGTCGCATTCTATCTCTCAGACGTCGCAAAAACGTGGCATTTTAACCACGAGGGCAGCTTCGCTGAGTGGTCCGTCTTTGCTCAACAAATCCGCAGGATCTTCGGGACACCAAACATCCACTCTGAAGTCTCGAAGAAGAAGCTCGACGGACGCGTACAACACCCAGGGGAGACGTACACCTCGTACATTGAAGACGTCCTTTCCCTTTGCCGCCGCGTGAACTCGGCTATGACTGAAGCTGACCGCGTTCGCCACATCCTCAAAGGGATAGGCCAAGTCGCGTTCAATGCTCTGGCCGTCAAAAACCCCAGCACCGTCGAGGATATCATCACGACCTGCCAACATCTCGACGAACTACAGGCCATCCGACTGCACCCAGACGCCTGTGACGTCCGGCCTTCCTCAGATGCGGATTTGCGGACCTTGATTCGCACTCTCATTCGCGAAGAGCTCCAAGCGCAAGGACTGTCATGTCCGCCTACCCCCTCAGCCTCGCTCCTCGTCTACTAGTCTACGTGACATCATCAAAGAGGAGCTGTCTTCCATGGCTTGTGCTCTCACATCTGACACTCCGCCGCCACCAACTCCGCCCGCGACGTATGCGCAAATCGCTGCCATGCAACCTTCCTTGGTCCAGTCTGTGCATCCTGTTCCTGCTCAGACCAACATAGCGGCATTTGCACCACGTTCGCCTGTTCCACCATCTCCGGCATTCTACGCCCCCCTGGCGCTCGTCTCGCCCAATATGTTATTATTGCGGCATTCGAGGCCATATCTCACGATATTGTCGTAAACGCCAGCAGGACGAACGCCGCGGCTATGACGCTTACGAAAGAGAGTGGACGTCCTCTCCTAGCCAGTACCAGCGCCGCCCTTCAACACGTTCCTTCTCGCCGTCTTCTCCATCCGATGCACCTCGAACCTCCCGCCCAGGACGCCCCCGCTCCCCTTCTCCTCTGCGCCGCTCAACATCGCCTCTACGACCGGTCGCCCCTGTCCCTGACTACCGCTCGGAAAACTAGCTGGTGCAGTTTTTGGAGGGAAAGCTGCATCGCTCGGACAAACATCAACGCCTCCCGAGGGCCCGGCCAATTTGTTATTAGTGTATGCTGAAGGGGTGCCTATTCAAGCGTTGGTGGACACGGGGGGCCGCTATTTCTGTTATTCATGCAAATCTGTGTTATCGTCTACGTAAGGTTACTACACCTTATACTTACGTAGTGCAAATGACTTCACGATACAGCCATCAGCACAGTGCACCGTTCGAGTTACCATTGATGGGATCCGGCACCATATTCAGTTCGCCGTGTTGACTTCATGCGCTTATATGCTCATTTTGGGATGGGACTTTCTTTCTGATGCTGCCGCTTTCATATCTTGTCGACAACGCCTCGTACATATCCAAGAGACTGATGCTACCGACGCGGAATATTCGTCACGCCACCGCCTTCGAACCATCAAAGATTCCGTAATCCCACCTGGCCATGACCAATTTCTTACGGTTGCTTCAGACTTCGTTGACCACGGTGATGTTCTAGTCGCTCCATCAGCCCGTTGTATAACGAAAGGCATTGCACTAGCAACGAGTCCTGTTCGTTTCACCAACGGTACCGCCTTCTTCGCTGTAAGCAATGTCACGAATGAACCGATTCTGCTCCCTAAAGGCGCTGTTGTTGTTTGCGGCGTGGACACGCAACCTGTCTCTGTGGTGGCTGCGAATACTGGTGCGACGCAACCACGCTCACCTGCGGGTGCTGCTACTGCTACGGCTCTCGCCAATACTCAATCAATCAATCAGTGTTTATTTTTCACCAAAAGTATGTACAATGGGGAAAAATGGGAAGACGGCAAAAAAGCTGCAGTTCCTGCAGCTTGACTAAGCACCATCTACCCTGTTGACAGCAATGACAGGGTGATAAAATGAACGAAGTACAGGCATACCAAAATAAATAAACAAATACATACATAAATTAATAAATGAAAAAAAAGCTTAAATATGGCAAGTAATAATACAAGCAAAAGGCGAAAGACATGACTGGGCAAAATATACAGATCGAAAAAAAAAGGATATTTGATATGCACATGAACACAATGATATATCATAGAGCGTACATCATCGCTTTTCTACATAAAAGGAAAAGAAACACAATGACATTGTAATTAAACATTTGGCGAGAAACACCAAGAATACCACAAAGTGAACAATGAAAACAATGCACACCTACAAAAATAATGTTATTACGCCGGTAGTGTTAAATGTATTTATTTTTATGTCTTGTTGCTCATATAAATTTAATATAAATGGTAACGTGTGGCTAAGTCTTTGCGTGCCGTAAATTGTGCGTGATAACGGAATTTTCCAAGGTGGTTTATATCGATGGAAGTAAATGCTATGTGTATGTTCAAGATTTGCAAGTGTCAGAAATGCGTCGAGTTTCCCGCGGTTTGCGCTAATGTAGGATTGTAGCAACCTGAATTTATATATGTCATTAGCCATAACAATTTTATGTTGAACAAAAAATTGTCCTGTGTGTTCAAGGTGTGGTATGTCCTCTATTGCCCTAATCAGCAAGGACCTGACTCCGCCCCAAGCAGAAGACCTGCTCACGTTGTTGTCGAGGCATCAATCTTCCTTCGACGTCTATTCCCCTATCAGCAAGGACCTGACTCCGCCCCAAGCAGAAGACCTGCTCACGTTGTTGTCGAGGCATCAATCTTCCTTCGACGTCTATTCCCCTATTCTAGGACAGACTTCGGCGGCAGCTCATCGTATTCACACCGATGGAACTTCTATTGTCCGCCGCCGACCATACCGAGCATCTTCCACCGAACGTGATATCATTGACAAGCACGTTGCTGACATGATCAAGCAAAACATCATCCGCCCCTCCGCAAGCCCTTGGTCGTCACCTGTCGTTCTTGTGCGCAAGAAAGACGGCTCGGTGCGATTCTGCGTCGACTACCGTGCGTTGAACAAGATAACCAGAAAAGACGTATACCCCTTGCCTCGCATTGATGATGCTTTAGATTCACTGCAAGGAGCGGAATATTTTTCCAGCCTTGACCTGCGCTCGGGTTACTGGCAAATTCCCATGCACGAGGATGACAAGGAAAAAACTGCCTTTGCCACACCCGACGGACTTTACGAATTTAACGTCATGCCTTTCGGCCTCTGCAACGCGCCAGCAACTTTTCAGCGAATGATGGACACTGTACTTCGGGGCCTTAAGTGGAAGACATGCTTGTGTTACCTTGACGACATAGTGATATTTTCGACAACGTTCGAACAACACTTGCAACGCCTAGACGAAGTTCTGACGTGTCTCGCAGCTGCTGGTCTCCAGCTGAATACCAAAAAGTGCCACTTTGCAAGCAAAACTATTAAGGTACTAGGACATCTCGTAAGCAAAGACGGAATTCGGCCTCACCCTGACAAGATCGCCGCCGTTCTTCGCTTCCCGACGCCTCACCGCTCCAAAGAGCTCCGCAGCTTTCTTGGTCTCGCCTCTTATTTCCGGCGCTTTATACGTGACTTCGCCACTATTGCCGCACCGCTTCACCAGCTACTATCTTCTGGAACATCATACGTATGGTCCGACGAGTGCCAAACGGCTTTTGACACCTTGAAACGTGCCCTCACGTCTGAGCCAGTGCTGTGTAATTTCGATGAAGCGGCACCCACTCTCCTCCATACTGATGCCAGCGGTCATGGAATCGGCGCTGTTCTTCTGCAACGACACGATTGTTCTGGTGAACGCGTGATCGCATATGCCAGTCGGACCCTAACACCAGCCGAGAAAAACTACACCATCACCGAGCAGGAGGGCCTCGCCGTCGTCTGGGCCATCCAGAAGTTTAGACCATATCTCCATGGCCGCCACTTTACCGTCGTGACTGACCATCACGCCTTGTGCTGGTTGTCGACGTTAAAGAATCTGTCTGGACGTCTTCGGTCGCTGGATACTCCGTCTTCAAGAGTACGACTTCGACGTCACGTACAAATCCGGCAAGAAACACAACGATGCAGATGCCCTTAGCCGTTGTCCGTTACCTCCGTCGGCAAACATAACCGGCCTGTCGCTATCCGTGCGCAACCCCGTCAACGTATCTTCGGCAGTTCTTATACTCGCCGCTCTCAATGCCCGTCCTTCTTTTCGCAACGAGACGTTCGCGTCTCACCAACGCAGCGACGCGTACTGCCGCTCCATTATGCAACGCCTTCGCGGCTCATCTCGTCCTCCTAATGCCCGCGCCCGTCGCCAGTTGCAGAACTTCAAGATGGAGAATTGCAGAACTTCAAGATGGAGAATTCTGCCCTATACCGCTATGTCTTCCATCCTGAAGTACAGCGTTGGGTTCCCGTCGCTGCTCGTTCACTGAGAGAACAGATATTGGAAGCATTTCACGACGACCCCAAGGCTGGTCATCTAGCCTTTCATAAAACGTATGAGCGCATCCGCAGTCGCTTTACCTGGCCTGGGCTCTCCACCTGCGTGGCACGGTACGTTGCTTCATGCTCGCTCTGCCAGCGCCGCAAACAATCCACGTCATCTCCAGCTGGACCTCCTACAACCTCTTCCATGTCCTGACGCTCCATTTGACGTCATTGGGATCGACCTCTACGGGCCGCTGCCAATATCAGCCAGCGGCAAGCGATGGATCGTCACTGCAGTCGACCACTTGACAAGATACGCCGAAACAGCTGCACTACCTTCAGGATCAGTGGCGGACATTGCCACTTTCTTCTTGGAAGCCATATTTTTTGCGACATGGCGCGCCGCGCGTCCTTTTGAGTGACCGCGGCAAGGCGTTTTGTCGAAACTACTAGACGACGTTCTCCACGCATGTAACACCATCCATACGACTACTTCCAGCTACCATCCCCAAACTAATAGCCTCACAGAGCGCTTTCATCGAACTCTGTCCGATATGATATCGATGTATATCAATGCCGACCATACCAACTGGGATACCATACTACCATTCGTCACCTTTGCGTACAATACTGCTACGCATGTACCACGGGCTATTCACCCTTCTTCCTTGTCTATGGACGTCAACCGACGTCTGCCCTCGACGTATCTTTTTTGATGTCCCCGTGGACTCGTCGACGTGATGGAGTGCCAACCGTAATATCACGCCTTGCCGCTTGTCGTCACCGTGCCCGCCTGAATACCGAAGCAAGTCAACAGGATCGGAAGACTCGCTACGATGAATTTCACCGCGTCGTTGAGTTTAGTCCTGGCGACGAAGTGCTGTTCCCGGCCTGTCTGAGAAATTTCAGTCACGCTTTATCGGCCCCTACGCTATTGTCGAGAAAACTTCTCCAGTGAACTATCGGGTAACTCCCGCTGTCATGCCTTCCGACAACCGTTGCCGCGGCACAGAGGTTGTCCACGTCTCCCGCTTAAAACCCTTCATAAGACGTACACCCTCGCCATAAGCAGCGGCCAGGTTAGCCGCTTCTGCGCGAGGGGGAAATTAGTGTGAGCACAATATTCACTGTGGTTGTCCTTCATCCTCTTCATCTGTATATAATCATCATCACTGGGATCATCTTCTTCGTTCGAAGAATATTAGTCGGCGGCTCTGCTCAATAAACGGCGTCGAGCCCGCGATATCGCTGCCGTCTTGCAATATATATATATATATATATATATATATATATATATATATATATATATATATATATATATATCTTCGGCAGTTCTTATACTCGCCGCTCTCAATGCCCGTCCTTCTTTTCGCAACGAGACGTTCGCGTCTCACCAACGCAGCGACGCGTACTGCCGCTCCATTATGCAACGCCTTCGCGGCTCATCTCGTCCTCCTAATGCCCGCGCCCGTCGCCAGTTGCAGAACTTCAAGATGGAGAATTGCAGAACTTCAAGATGGAGAATTCTGCCCTATACCGCTATGTCTTCCATCCTGAAGTACAGCGTTGGGTTCCCGTCGCTGCTCGTTCACTGAGAGAACAGATATTGGAAGCATTTCACGACGACCCCAAGGCTGGTCATCTAGCCTTTCATAAAACGTATGAGCGCATCCGCAGTCGCTTTACCTGGCCTGGGCCTTCCACCTGCGTGGCACGGTACGTTGCTTCATGCTCGCTCTGCCCGCTCATTAATACTATGTTTAACAAAGCAAACGAGCCCTTAAGTTTACAATTTCCTCCTTCATTCATAACGAGGGTCTCGTTCTGGCAGACTTGATGCCTTCAGGTGGTATGCGAGGGATTACTAGTCCGCTGCCCTCTCGTAATAAGATCACGTACTACGTGACGCCTACAGGCAAAAAAAAAGAGTGTTCCACACTCGCCGTAATGGCAACAGGCGGCGCTGACTGACGCTCCCACGTGTAAGTACACATATATACCCCATAAAGTGGACGGGGGAGATGACCGCCACCGTAGCTCAGTGGTAGAGCATCGGACGCGTTATTCGAAGGTCGCAGGTTCGGATTCTGCCGGTGGCAAGTTATCTTTTCGTCCACATTCATTTCTTTACATTTACATTACAGTTACTTCTAATAGCTTCCCCCTATACTTTCCTTGGCATCTTTGTCTGTTAGTTCTCATTAATACTATGTTTCACAAAGCAAACGAGCCCTTAAGTTTACAATTCCCTCCTTTATATATATATATATATATATATATATATGTATATATATATATAGGAAAATATATATAAGCCCTAAAAAACTGTTTATTGGTGACGTTTCGATCGGAGACCGTCTTGATGAAGATCGGTCTCCGATCGAAACGTCACCAATAAACAGTTTTTTAGAGGCGTATATATATTTTTCCTATTTTGTTCTACGGCAACCGAAGCCAGACTATTCATAATCTACGTATATATATATATATATATATATATATATATATATATATATATATATATATATATATATATAGTTGCAGCAATGAAATAACGCTGGCCCCCGTAGAATAAGGAACAAAAGAGAGTAAGACGCACGTTGGTTCTGCACGGTATTGACAAAGGCTGGTCCACGAGCCGAAACGTCAGAAAATATACCGTGCAAAACCAACGTGCGTCGTACTCTCTTTGTTCCTTATATATATATATATATATATATATATATATATATATATATATATATGACTGACGCTCCCACGTTTAAGTACACATATATACCCCATAAAGTGGACGGGGAGATGACCGCCACCGTAGCTCGGTGGTAGAGCATCGGACGCGTTATTCGAAGGTCGCAGGTTCGGATCCTGCCGGTGGCAAGTTATCTTTTCGTCCACTTTCATTTCTTGAGATTTACATTACAATTACTTCTAATAGCTTCCCCTATACTTTCCTTGGCATCTTTGTCTGTTAGTTCTCATTAATACTATGTTTAACAAAGCAAACGAGCCCTTAAGTTTACAATTCCTTCCTTCATATATATATATATATATATATATATAGGAAAAAATATATGTACCGAAAAAATATATGGCAACCGAAGCCAGACTCTTCATAATCTACGTATATATATATATATATATATATATATATGTATATTAAGAGATGCGTATTTGCTTCTCCAACATTTTAGATGTTGTCTTAGTTGCATGACGGCACTGTTACACGACAATGTATGTTAAACAAACTTGAATCTAATGAAATGCATAGTTTTGTTTTCCTTTATACTTCTCATCGTACGCAGCACTTCTCCAGTGAAACGTGCTCGCATATCATTGCGGAGCAAACAATTAAACGTCTTTTACATAGAGCTGTCCAAGTGAATTAACAAAAGCCTTTGCAACTCTGGAAACGAAGTACAATATTGGCGACTCATTAGAAAAAGTGCACGTTCTTTAAGTAGCATTCTAGTACTACGGAACCTTTATATTTCACAACTTAATTCTGCTGACCCATGTAACGCTGCTGTTCTACATGCGGCAATACATGGCGTTGCTGCATTACACGTTTCCTGAGAACAAGGCCCTCATAATTTTCCTCTCCAGCTATTCACCTTGAAAAATTGTTCCACTGGGATTTATCATGCGCCGCAATCGTCATGCATTTTTGTATAATTACTGGAAATAAATCTTACTGCGACTTTTGAACATGAAAGCTCCATGTGGAAAAGTTCGTATATTTACGTTACCATCAGTAGATCATTTAACTTGAGTCACGTGAAGAAGCCATTTAGAAAGCAAAAATTCATTACTGAAGATATAAAATATAACAGAAAATAATGCACTAAACTTAAACTTGGCTATATTTTACTTCGCATTTCCATGCTACTGTTTTTCCGCTCGTGTTTGGAGCTCCATCTACATGATCAATCGAACTGAATTTACTCCAAACGTCACACTTTTCTTAGTTTTCTGAGAAGCTAATTGATCAAAATCTGTTGAAAACGGTGATAGACCACTTTTAGGGGCGAAGCTCCCTAGGGTGTGGGCCGTTCCCTCCTCTGTAAAAGTATGTTGTAGTAGCCGCTTCTAGTTAGTTTTAAGAATTGCTCACTAGATGGCGTTGTGTGCATATGTCCTTGGAAATAATATCACTAGATGGCGTTAGTGGTTTTCGTGTAGTTGACGATTAAAGAGGATAGATGGCGCTGTTATAATTGGGTACGTCGGGCCGACGCGGTACTCGGAGTCGAGCACCGGAGGTGGACTCCATCGTGATCAGCGGTTAGGTGAACTTCACCAGAGAGGAGGTAGTCAGCTCCGCAGTGCTCTCGCGTGAGTCGCATGCAAAACCAGGGCAGCCGGTATCTGCGGAGCATGCGGCGACTCCGGTACTCACGGCGGCACAACCCATAGCCAAGGACGCGTGGACGGCGTCCGTTGGAGGCCGATGGGATGATAGAGTCCACTTCACGGGAATCGCGCCGATGGGAGCGTTAACCACGTTCCCAGACGAGAGGAGCCCGTGTGGTGCCGTAGCGTGAACTGGTATCGCGGCGCCGATGAATGAAAGTTGAGCCGCCAAGGAGGCCTGGACGCCGTCCCCCTGTCAGCGTTCGCAGAGCCGGAAGGTTACGGGGTGACGAGGAGGCATAGACGCTGTCCCCGAACTGTGGTTGGTGCGGTGGCAGGTGGGCGGGTTCCATGGCCGAGGAAGCGTGGACGGCTTTCCTGGGAGGGCCTGTCCGGAACGCTGAGGACGCACGAGCACAGGTGGCGTCTGCCTTAAAGCTTCATGTTCGACGACTGCGCCATTGTCAAGGAGAGACAAGAGACAACGCCCGTAGGCTGGGCCGGCTCGGAAGCCAAACATCATCTGATTAAGAATAATAAAAGTTTCATGTTTAATATATGCACACAGTGTTTCTCACTCTTTATATGATGATTCATGGGGCGATACACGGAAGATTCACGGTTTTACCGATGATTCCCTCCGGAGCTTCGCCCCACTCATCATCATTCACCTCGTAGATATGCTCTGAATTTTTCATCCCGTGTGCGCATGTTTTTTACGCGCTATACTTCGCACTGTTGGAATAAGCTAGCCCGCGAAATCCGCCAGCTTACTATTAAAGAAAACAAAAGAATATTAGCTTTACGTCAAGCAGACTTACATACATATATGAGCTGTGTGAAAGACAAAGTGATCGCGTTTACCTTTCTGGTCAACGCGAAAA
>JALIZH010028090.1:0-46851 GCA_030522465.1 Rhipicephalus appendiculatus
ATTCGTAATTCTGCGGAAAAGCCTGCTACCTGCGATGCGCCTCTAAGGCATTATGCGCACTTTTTTCATGCTGTGGCTGATGACGATGAATAATTATGGCTGAGCATTTAGCGATGGCTTGGAAGCACTCAGCGGCCCGCTGGTTACGCAGTTAGCAATGTGTGACGCCCGGTTGTCATTTTACTCTTGTCATGCCATATTGCATAAGATAACATGGTTACTTCCCAATATCAAGCCCAGTATTCCACCACCTACGTGGTGGAATACTAGGCTGCCACGCCAAAGGCCAACGTTCGAATTCTGTTCCATCCTGAATGTATTTTTTTCTCATTTTGCATGATAGCGGCTACGGGCACCGGCGGCGGCAACCATGGTGCCAAAGCGGCTGTTGTAGTGAGCTTGTAAAAATTGGGGGACCCTTAAGCTTCGCCTTTAAGAGTTCAACGCGATAGCGATATCCTGTCCGTAGTGCGTACGTCAATCACGTAGTGCATACTATGTAATAAATAGCATGCTTTAAACCACGAGCAATTATGAGCGGGAAATGTTGTCGAACTTGCTATTCACCCACTACAGGGTCTTAAGGGAATACTCGCAGCAATGTGTGTGCCTTTTGTAATGGGTATTCGGCTTTGAACCACGATGTCGTTATGATATTCACATGTTCTGACGCCCGATGGCAATGTACGCTTGGACGACGCTATATTACTGCGATATTACATGTTGTACTGTGACGCCTGTATACAGAACGCGTGTGTTTGTAAAGCGTGAAAGTTATTTTCACTGCATTTCCAAGGAGAAGAAGTTATTTTCACTGTAATTCCAAGCAGAAGCGTGGCTGTGTGGTAGAACACCTACTTGCACCGCAGACGGCCTGGGTTCGATCCGCACTCGGACCAGGAAATTTTTATTATTTTAAAATGGGGGGTTTCGTACGTCGAACAGGTTTATTTGTTGCTCTGCGCAAGGACCTTTCCGAGGCAGTTCTAACTGCTGGCGAGCGCGAGCACGAGCAACAACCACAGCCGCCGATCGTCGTCCTCCTCTTTCTAGCAGCGTAGCGTCTGCCAGTCGCATTCAGTACAATTTACTCCCCGCGGAATAAGGAGCCATCCTGGCGACCTAGGGTCCAGAAAACACCGGAGGATCGTAGCACTGCTTTAGTCGGGACACGTGGACAATTTCCCGGCCACGACGGCGATGGTCAGAAGATGGTTCCAGTGGCTCGATGAGGTAGTTCACGGGTGATGTTTGCTGAACTACGCGGTATGGACCGTGGTACTTGGGGATGAGCTTCGTGGAAAGGCCAGGTGCAGTAGATGGAACACGCAGCCAGACGAGAGAGCCAGGATCATACGAAGTAGTGTCAGTGGATGCGTCGTGGTGGTACTTCTGGCGCCCCTGGTCTTGGGTGGTGAACGAGCGTGCAAGTTGGCGGCATTCTTCAGCATATGTTGCTGCCTGGGACAGAGTCGTGGACTCTGAGGCGTCGGGTCGGTACAAAAGAATAGTGTCCATAAGACAAGACGGCTCCCGTCCGTACAGGAGAAAAAAAGGGGAGAATCCAGTAGTGCTTTGAATGGCGGCATTATAAGCGAACGTGACAAACGGTAGTACGCGGTCCCAATTGGAGTGGTCTGACGAGATATACACGGACAGCATGTCCCCGAGAGTGCGGTTAAAGCGTTCCGTCATCCCATTGGTTTGAGGGTGATAGGCGCTTGTGGTGCGGTGCACGACGCGGCACTCACGCAGCAAGGATGTGATGACGTCCGAGAGAAACACACGACCGCGGTCACTCAGCAACTCTCGAGGGGCTCCATGACGAAGTACCAAATTGTGGAGAATAAAAGCGGCAACGTCTTTTGCTGTAGACGAAGGAAGAGGTGAAGTTTCGGCGTACCGTGTGAGGTGGTCGACGGCAACTATTATCCAACGGTTACCGTCTGCAGTGCTCGGAAGGGGACCGTAGATGTCGAGGCCGACGCGGTCGAACGGCCGCGCGGGGCATGGCAAAGGTAACAAGGTGCCGGCGGCGTGTTGCGGGGGAGTCTTGCGTCTTTGGCATGTGGAACATGCACGCACGTACTGTCGAATGAAGCGGTACATGCCACGCCAGTAATATCGAAGACTTATGCGAGAATAAGTCTTGAGGAAACCTGCGTGGCCGCATTGTGGGTCGTCGTGGAACGTAGAACATATTTCGGACCGGAGATGTCGCGGAATGGCGAGTAACCACTTACGGCCGCCGGGTGTGTAATTTCGGCGGTACAGTACATCTTCACGAATGGCGAAGTGCTCGGCTTGCCGACGCAATGTCCGAGAAGATGGAGAAGGGGTCTGACCAGACAGAATGTCGAGAACGGAAGCAAGCCACGGGTCCTTGCGTTGCTCAGATGGCATGTCGGAGATGGTGAGGGCGGTGGTGTCGTAGGGAGTAAGTGCGAAGCAGGCAGATTCAGGAGACAGGGGCGAACGGGAGAGGGCGTCTGCGTCTGCGTGTTTGCGGCCAGAGCGATACACCACGCGGATATCGTATTCTTGGATGCGTAACGCCCATCGGGCGAGACGACCACTTGGATCTTTGAGTGACGACAACCAGCAGAGGACATGATGGTCAGTCACGACGTCAAAAGGGCGCCCGTACAAGTAAGGCCGAAATTTCTCTATCGCCCAAACAATGGCAAGACATTCCTTTTCCGTCACAGAATAGTTGCTTTCCGCTTTGCTAAGTGTTCGGCTAGCGTAGGCAACGACGTACTCCTGGAAACCATCTTTCCGTTGGGCAAGAATAGCACCTAGCCCGACACCGCTAGCGTCTGTGTGGATCTCAGTGGGTGCAGACGGATCGAAGTGTCGCAGAATAGGAGGCAACGTGAGGATGCGGCGCAGTTCGTTGAATGCCTCATCACAAGCGGGAGACCATGCCGAAAGATCTCTGGAGCCAGCGAGGAGCTTGGTCAAAGGAGCGATGATGGTAGCGAAATTGCGGACAAAGCGCCGGAAATAAGAACAAAGGCCGATGAAGCTTCGGAGCTGTTTCATGGTAGTCGGTTTGGGGTATTCCGACACGGCTGTTAGTTTGGTAGGGTCAGGGAGAATGCCGTCCTTCGAAACCACGTGCCCTAGGATCGTAAGCTTTCGAGCGGCGAAGTGGCACTTTTTCAGGTTCAGTTGCAGTCCCGCGCCAGAGAGGCAAGTAAGAACTTGCTCGAGGCGGGTTAAATGGGACGCAAAATCAGTGGAAAAGACGACAATGTCGTCTAAATAACATAGGCAGATATTCCACTTCAGGCCTCGAAGAATCGTGTCCATCATCCGCTCAAAAGTAGCGGGCGCATTGCAGAGGCCGAAGGGCATGACTGTGAATTCGTAGAGGCCGTCGGGCGTCACAAAAGCAGTTTTTTCGCGATCGGCCTCCGCCATAGGTACCTGCCAGTATCCAGAGCGTAGGTCTAAGGAAGAGAACAATTCTGCTCCCTGTAGGCAGTCCAAGGCATCGTCGATTCGGGGCAGGGGATAGACATCCTTGCGCTTGATTCGGTTGAGATGGCGGTAATCCACGCAGAACCTGATAGATCCGTCCTTTTTCTTCACCAGCACGACTGGTGAGGCCCAAGGACTGCTAGACGGCTGGATTATTCCACGTTTCAGCATATCATCTACTTGTTCATCGATGACCCGACGTTCGGTAGTGGACACACGGTAAGGATGCTGTCGCAATGGTGCTTGTTGACCGGTATCAATACGGTGAACAACTGCCGACGTTCGACCTAAGGAAGGTTGGTCGTGGTCGAAGGAGGCTCGAAAACGCTGGAGGAGGTTGACAATCTGTTTCTGCTGCCCAGGCGTGAGCTGGGAATCGACGGCTTTGCAGAATATGTCCTTAGGGGCATCGGAGTCGGTTGCAAGAGTGACGGCACAAGTTGGTAGCGAGGCCCCGTCTCCAAGCGTTGTTTCTTCGAAAACACAATCCAAAGGCTCGAAGCTCCCCACACACTCGCCGCGTAGTAGCAGAGATGGGCAGGCAGAGATGTTGCACGCGTAAAGTGCCGCAGAACCATTGCAAAAGTTGATGACGCAAATGGAAGCACGAAGGTTTGGTGACGCGCATTACCTATAGAGGGTTGAAACAGTACAGTTGAATCAGTGGCAGCAGGCGCGAACACAGGAACTAGAACGGCCGTCATAGGTGCGATGTGGACGTCAGCAGCGGCAAACACTTTAGGGGGACTGCGGTCGTCGAGATCAGGGCATGGAGTCGACAATGTGAGTTCAGCACGAGCGCAGTCTACGAGGGCCTGATGGGTCGAAAGGAAATCGCATCCTAGAATGACGTCGTAGGATGATCGCGGAAGAACGACGAACTTGACGGCATACCGAACATTTTGAATTACAATACGAGCTGTACACTGAGCAGAAGGCGTGATGTAATGCGATGTCGCCGTACGCAGGGCAAGGATGGTAAGCGGCGTGGTCACTTTTCTCAAATGGCGGCACAGTTTCTCACTGATTACAGAAACTACGGCTCGTGTGTCGACAAGTGCACGTACGGCGATACCTTCTACTACTATGTCAATTTCGTTGGGCGGATAAAAAGGAGGTCTTGAAGAGTTCGACGACAACGCAGTTCTTGCCTCCGGAACTGCGGCTATCAGCTTTCCTCTGGTGCGGGGCTAGGTCGGCGAAGCATCGGGGAGATGGATCGGCGACGGGGCGAAGACGAACGGCGGGAGTCGAAAGGGCGTCGTGGGGAAAACGAGTCGGCGACAGCAGAAGTAGGTCGTTGAGAATGCTGGGCAGCCTGATAATTGGAGGAAGCCACACCGTCCTGGGACTGGAAGCTGCGACGTCGACAGTAGCGGGCTATATGCCCCACAAACCCACACGCGAAGCATATTGGCCTATTGTCAAAGGTGCGCCACGGGCTCACGACAGGATGTCCGGAGGGCGACGTAGGATGGGGTACCGCGCGTGGGGGCGGCGGCGTCGTGTAGAAGGACCCGGTGGCCCGGTAGTCGCCAGAAACAGATGGGGCTTGTGGTCTGGCAGCGACGGCCGCGTAAGTCAGTGGTGTAGCGACAGGTGGCGATGGTGGCAGCGCCTGCGCGACTTGCATCTCAATGACATGACGAAGACCTGGGTCGACGGATGTCATTGGTTCAGGTGTTTGGGCGACAAGGGAAAGTTGACGCGCCACTTCCTCGCGGATGAACTGCTTGATCTGTGGCAGTAAAACGATGTGATCAGCAGCGACGTCGTTGACGAGTGCGGAAACCTCAGCTGTATCTTCGGCAGCACGGCGCGTAGAAACACGCTGCCTTCGCAACTCGTCGTACGACTGACAGAGTTGTACCACGTCGGCTACAGTCTGAGGATTCCTCGCGACAAGCATTTGAAACTTGTCGTCGTCGACTCCTTTCATGACGTGCTTTATTTTGTCCATTTCGGCGAGCGAGGGGTCGACGCGCTTGCAAAGGGACAAGACATCTTCGATATAACTCGTAAACGTCTCGTCCCTGCGCTGGACTCGACTACGCAAGCGCTGTTCCGCACGAAGCCGGCGCACGGCGGGACGACCGAAAACCTGGGTGATGGTTGCCTTAAAGCTCGACCAGGTGCTGATTTCAGCTTCATGGTTCTTATACCAGAGGCTGGCCACGTCAGCGATGTAAAAGCGCACGTTCGTGAGCTTGTCGCAGTCGTCCCATTTGTTCGAAGCGCTTACGATTTCGTAGTCGACGAGCCAATCCTCGACGTCGTGATCATCGTTGCCGCGAAACACGGGTGGGTCGCGTTGCCGAGGCACGCCAGTACAGAAGACTGTCGTTGTTGCGGCAGCTTGCGAAGGACCAGGAGCAGTCATGTTGAAAGGTGACGGTAGCGTCCGATTGCGAAGTTCCAGGATGAAGGGAACCCCGGCTCCTCCACCACTTAAAATGGGGGGTTTCGTACGTCGAGCAGGTTTATTTGTTGCTCTGCGCAAGGACCTTTCCGAGGCAGTTCTAACTGCTGGCGAGCGCGAGCACGAGCAACAACCACAGCCGCCGATCGTCGTCCTCCTCTTTCTAGCAGCGTAGCGTCTGCCAGTCGCATTCAGTACAATTTATTTTATTTGCATCTTTCTCGATTTTTCGGTCAGGGACAAGATGGTGATGTTTCGCTCACAACCAACGATGCCGACACCGACGCCGGAATTTCGGTGAAACGAGCTCTTTAACGCTATCGCGTCGATAGTTAGCGCTCTAAAAGCTCACTGAGAAACATCAAATCACAAAAGGCTCAAACACAACAGGCAAAACTGGAGTGACAGACCTTTTGAAGTTAATAAGTTGGCCTGTATTATCGGACATAAAAGTTTTAGTATAAAGAGAATGAAACATACTCTAAAGAATCATATCTGTTCAAAGAAGATAGATTGTTTGACTTAGACAAATGTCCACCCCGTATACGAAGTTCCGGCGTGGACAGTTTCCGGAAGTTCGTTCCCACACCGTCAACCGGAAGGCTCCGGTTCACGGTGTGGGAACGAACTTCCAGAAGCTTGGAAGCTCGGAAAATGCTAGCATCATCTTAATCGATAGGAAAATGGCCGTCAAGGAGTTGAAAAGTTACAGGCCGATCAGCCTACTCTCCGTTGTCTACAAGCTATTTACAAATATAATAGCTAATAAAATTAAGACCACCTTAGAATTCAGTCAACCAAGGGATCAAGAACATTTTGAACAAGCTACTCGAGAATAGACCGCATTCGCACTATCAATCACGTGGTAGAGAAATGCGCTGAGTACGACCCACCCCTATATATAGTTTTTCATAGATTGCGAGAAGCCATTTCGATTCCGTCGAGAAATCAGCAGTCATGCAGGCACCGCTGAATCAAGGTGTCGACGAACCATACACACAAGTACCGGAAGGCATGTAAATACTGAAAAAAAGTTCTTGAAGAAATGCAATGTGGCTCCACAACCAATATAGTCCCCAAGAATGAAAACGACAAGATTCCAATAAAGACAAGTACAAGACAGCAAGAGACGATCTCCCCAATGCTGTTCGTCGCGTGCCTACAGGACGTTTTCAGAGTCCTGAATGGGAAGAGTTAGAGATCTGAGTTAAGGGAGAGTACCTTAGGAACCTGCGATTTCCTGACGACATTGCATTGGTGAGTGACTAATGGGAATAATTGCAACCCATGATTACTGAAGTGCACCGAAAAGCAGAATGGCAGTTCTGAAAATATTATGCAGAAAAATAAAGCAATGTGAAACAGCGTCGGAAGAGAACAGCGCTGTGCGATAGGTAGAAAGCACTGGAAGTGGTAAAAGAATACGTCTACATTGAACAGAGAGTTATCCCGAAACCTTACTGTTAGAGTGAAGTATCTATAAAAATAGGCATGCAGTAGAACGCGTTCGGCAAGCAATTCTCAAATCATGTGAGGTAGTCTGCCACTATCCCTCAAGAGGAAAGTATGTAACAGCTGCATCTTACCGGTTAACATTGAGGCTTACAAAGAGCGTCCGAGTTAAATTTAGGACGATGCCGCGAGGAGTGCAAATGAAAATAATAGGTGTAACCCTAAGGGACAAGAAGAGAGCAGAGTGGTTCAAGAAACACACGGGTGGTACTGACAACTTAGTCCAAATCAAAAAGATGAAATGGACATGAACAGAGCATCTAACTCTTAGGCAAGATAAGCGCTGGTGATTAAGAGCAACAGACTGAATTTCAAGACAAGGCAAACTTGCGAGGAGAAGGCAGATAGTGAGCTGGATAAATGACATTCCAAAATTTGCGCGTGTATCAAGACCGCCGCAAGCGCGGGACTGCGTCCATTGGCGGAACAGGCCCCGAAGTAAGTGCAGTCAGGGAGATCCTGATGATTAGCCTAAGAAAAAATACAAATTTCGCCCGTAGAAACAAGGCCCGCTTGCCATTATGCTGGCTCCTTTTCACTCGAAGGGCGAGCACGTTTTTCTTTGTTAATGTAAATACTGCACAAGTAGTGAGCTGATGATTCGTCGCTCCATAAAATTTACTGGAACATTGATGTCATCGGCCTGAAGCCAGCGGCCCTAGCATGACCCTGTATGGTAAAGTAAACTATTTGAAACACACTCTAAGTGCTTTACGTCTCGAGAATGACCAAAAAAGTCACAGTTTTCGCCGCAAGGGCGAGGCAATCAATGCGATAGCAAGAAATAGGCATTTCACGCGAAGAACGGCAAGCAGATCGAAACTTGGAGCGCACTGCTCAAGCTCAAAAGACGCACGAAACATAGCCACAGGTATACACAGGACTAGCGAGAACTCACAAGTGTCACAGTTGTTACTTCACTGTGTTGAACAGCACCCTTTATGGGGTGCAGAACTTTATGGGGTGCAACAGCCTAGTTCCCCAGTTCAACAAACATCCCGGAAGCAACCGGTAGCAGCAGTGAAATAGGACGCGCCTGCCACCTTACCCCATCGTACTGACATGGCGCGAGCGGTTGGTGCAGGGGAGAGGAAAAGACGCTATTTCTACAAACCTAAATAGGAGCACGTCCCAGCGTGTACAGTGGAATGGGGAGAGGAAAATAAAGGCGGGAAGAGGAGAGGTGAAGAAGAGGAGAGTGGTGTCTATGGCCGAGGACGTGGCGGGGGGCTTTTACCGCCGGTTTTCCAGTCCAGTGTTCCCATGGAACTAAAGCACCTCCTTGAACACTTGGGCGTGGTGGGGGGACAGAAAACAGGAGGTGCCTGCGGCCAGCAGCAGGAATATGGAGAACGAATGCGAAACCATGGACTGCCGTCAGGGGAAAGTAGAAAGTAGGTAAAAAAATCAGATGTGCACATGGCTTTTGTATCGTTTGTAATTTACTCCTAAAGGGCGCTTCACCAGGTCACATGAGAAATTTTAGTCAGATGCTTGAAGTGTTTGTGTGTCGAATGAAGAGCTTTGTACTATAAGATCTTTTTAATTGGTTCATTACCAGCCGCGAAAGCATGATGCCGGTAGGTGAGCTTGAAACGTTTGCCACTCGCAAGCCAAATTTCTTCCCTGCCCTCTTCGGTATCAGCGAAACTCGGAGCCGGAAGATCACACGACGTTGACGCATCAACACGCCATGCGTACGCAAGATTAGTCACATGACATGCGCACATGACATGCCCAAGCCAGGTCGTGCGCACAAGCGGTGTTGTATCGTTTCGGCGTTCGCTCTATAGTGTACTGCCTGTTTCTGTGGGATGGATCCGTCTATGCGTTTGGAGAGGCTGGCATGGATCCTGTATCCTTACCACGACACAGCGCGGCACACCGCTGGAACTGCTGTAAGGGACGATGCACCAAAAATATGCTAAGAGTTGTCAGGGCTGGCGCCGGCACGACGCGGGAACGGCGAGAACACGAAGACAAAAGAAATATAGGCAGCTAAGTCTCGCATCGCTCTCGATTCGAAGAAAAAAACTAAAAACGCGCACACATTCCGTTTGTATGTTTTAATATTTCTATTATATTTCATTCTTCTATTCAAGCATCATATTGCAGAAATTACACATGTAGCCTCGAATAATTCTCGCAGTTTCATGTAACTACTGTGACATTCGCAGGACCATTGCTTGTTGAACTTCACCTCCCCCACATTGGTGCGCGCGCCCGTGAGATCAAGGGCAAGCGGCGTTCAGTCTGGCATTTCACCTCCTCCCGGGGAGCGTAGCGTTGCAAATCTTGGCAGACGTGATCGTTAGCGCGCAATGCAGGCATTCCACTTCTAGCTCGAAATCCTGAGACCTGGTAAGGGGCCCTTTATGGTGTTCACACAAAGAGGAGAAATTGACCCTCAACTATTAGACCCGGCCAATACGAGGCTAACAGACCCTTAAGATCTGGCCTTTTAGCGGTCTGGCTATTGGATCCTGTGCTGCCCTTCCCAGCCATGCCGTAAAGAAACAGACCCAGGAGCGTGTTTATTCAATGGTGGACACTTAACTTACCATTCTGGACAATAAAACGAGAGACCGTGTTCTGGAAACAGTGCCCGAAAAGGGACCATTTCATGGCTATGTTAAATCATTAACGCCTTTGTGCCATCATAAAATATAACATTTGTTTACTTTCGTGTCGTAGACCAGGTCGCGCACGTCCTCATTCGAAAATTTGAGGTTTTGTAAAAATTTATTGAGCCTATATTTACGATTTTGGGGGGCCTAAAACTGTGTTTTTCCTGCCTATTTTTGGCGCCTAAAACGCGATTTTTAGTGCCTAAAAATCTGGCCTCTAGTGATGATGAGTGGGCGAAGCTCCGGAGGTAATCTGGTAAACCATCAATCCCCGTAAATTTTGCCCACTCGATGGGGTAGATGATGATTTTGTTCTAGAGCTCTACGGACCACGAGGGGGGTTCCCCTGATTTTGTTTTCCTTGTAGCGCCACCATCATCATTTTTACTAGCCACCGCGCCGCGCCTCTCGTGCAGCTCATACTGCACAACCGGAGATGCACGCCGTCCTGCTACACGCCCTCCCGGTTGAGCTCCGCCATCTCGCGGCCGCGTCGACATCCAGCCAACAGCCATACGACGACCTCTGCACTGCGGTGCTGGCCTTCTACGGAGAAATCTACCGCCCTCTTCCGATGAGCCGCGAGATCCGGGTTTCCCCTCCGTCGACTCGAGCTCTACAAGCCAGCCCGCAGCTCTCCCTATACTACGACTTTTCTTCCCCGGCTACGACTCCTTCTACCTCGGGTCCGGACACAGGAGCACCCATTCCTGCGCCCGACCACGACGACCAAGTAGAAGACGCCCCTGCGTTGACCGACCTTCCCGAGGACCTTCCCGAGGGTCTCCGAAGGTACGAGGGTCCGTCACGCATGCCGGCCACTCGCGCGTCTTCCCCAACCTCGACGGCCCGTGACACCTCTGAGACGTCAGACTTCACGGCGGCAACCTCGCTGCACGCGCTGGAGTCTGCCACAGACACGGACATCGTCACGCCCGCTATTATCCCGCCAGTCGCGGAGGCATCGCCATCGACGATGTCCAACCAACCCGACTCTTCATCGGACTCGTCGCTCTGCGCATTTTGCCACCGGCGACCAGCATTGTCCTCGAAGTCTACCGCAGCAGAGGTTCGGGCCCATCACGAGCTACGGCCGACCGTGCATAATGCTGCGACGATGACGGAAAATCCCGAGGACCACCCACCTGGCTCGACGCAGGAAGAGCAGACCACCTCCACCCCACCGGATACGCAGGCAGACAACCCGCCTGCCGCTCCGCACACGCGCTCTCCTGTACCTACTGACCAACGTTGCTCTGCGACTACAGCTAACGCACCTTCCCTTCCTTCCGGGTCCAGTGCGTTTCCCGTCATCCCTAACGTGCGCCCTTCCAATCAACCGGGCCTCCAGGCGAATGACAGGACCGAAACAGAGGCCACGTGCTCCCCAATTTCAATGCCATCTACGGCTCGTGACAACAGCGACGCCACAGGCCCACCGCTGGGTGTCGCGTCGCACGACATCTGCTCTGACTCGAACACCTTGTCCAGTGATCGGCGCACGCCGACGCATCACACGTCGTCAGCTGGATGCTGCTGGATGCCATTCTCATGGTGGATGGCGTCATCCACCATGAGAATGGCATCCAGCTGCTTGAACCATACTCGGGGGTAGACCGGGTTGAACGGCGGCACTTGCGGGTAGGGACGTCGAAACATGGCAGTGGCCGCTCGTGGAAAGGCGTGTTGTCCGGGTCACCACTGTAGCGATGTAGACAGAGACGAGAGACGTCGTCGTGAAGGCGGCCAACGTGGCCGTGCCGCTGTCCCGCCACTTTATTGAGCGAAGGCCAAACGGAGCGGCGGCAGCTGCTGGCGTCCAGTCCGCCAGGCGCGTGAACCCGTTCCTAACTGTCTCGCGGCTCGAGCTCAGCATGAGCTGCACGAGAGGCGCGGCGCGGTGGCTAGTAAAAATGATGATGGTGGCGCTACATCCTCATCAGCGTCATCGTCATCGTTATCACGTGTAGTGGGTACATTCCACTATACTGGAACGCGCTTATTCTTCATGGTCATCAGGCGTCATCGTCATCTTTATCACGTGGAGTGGTTACATTCCACTATACGTGGCTACCTACTACTACTACTACATACTACAAAGGAGGGACCCACCCACCCTAAGGAGCTTCGCCCCTAAAAAAAGTGGCCACGCGACTAACGTATCACGTCAACTAAAAGGGGTTAAACAAAATGCTTATAATGCGCTTTAAAAAAAACAAATAAGTGTAAGGCGCACGAAGAACGTTCGAAACTATAACACTTCTAACAGCTTTCGTAGACTTTTACAACATTTTTGTACATCGTGCCACTAAGGCATGCACCCTAAGATATTTGATGAAGAAAGAGGCACGTGGTGTCATATCATGGGTCAATGATCTGGAGAAGATCGCAAAAAATATTTGGATATAGCGAGAAATGCTGCATCTATATTAACGCGATAGCGTTTAAGAGCTCGTTTCGCAGAAATGCCGGCGTCGGCGTCGCTGTCGGCATTGGCGTCGTTGGTTGTGAGCGAAAAATCATCATCATGTCCGTGACCGAAAAATCGAGAAAGATGCAAATAAAATAAATAATAAAAATTTCCGAGTCCGAGAGAGGATCGAACCCGGGCCGTCTGCGTGGGAAGCAGGTGTTCTACCACACAGCCATGCCTCTGCTTTGGAACAAAGTGAAAATAACTTCCTCTGCTTGGTAATGCAGTGAAAATAACTTTCATGCTTTGCAAACGCAAGCGTCCTTTATATAGGCGTCGCAATATAACATGTCACATCCCAGGAATATTGCGTGGTACAAGCGTACATTGCCATCGGGCGTCACAATTTGTGACTATCATAACGATTTCGTAGTTTAAAGCCGGCCACCCATTACAAACGGCACACACCTTACTGCGCGTATTCACTTAACACCAAGTAGTGGGTGCATAGGAAGTATGCACTAAGTGGTTGAAGTAGGCACTCGGGACAGGATGCCGCTATCGCGTTCAACTCTTAAAGGCGAATATTAAGGGTCCCCCCAATTTTTTCAGTATTCTAACAAATAACCCAATAATAATACATCGAAATTCTGCTGAATGCAACTCCTCTCATCATTTCATGCAATTTCATTTTCTGTAAAGAGATTGGTAGACCTAAAGCATTGATATTTTAGTCCGTGAAGCGAAACTAGAATGAGTTGAGCGCATACGAGGACACGGACAAAAGAAGGAGACATACACACACTGGCGCTTGTCCGTGTCCTCGTATGCGCTCAACTCATTCTAGTATGACCAACCAACAAGCCCGCATCGCCACCCTCGTGAAGCGAAAATTCGCAGCTTTTTGAAGGTGTGTCGCAGGTTATGCAAATGTTCAATTAAGAAAGCGGTCAGTTACCTACGCTCATTTTTTAGCGTTCAGTTAGGGTTCAGTTAACGGGACTGTCATAGTATCTGGCCCCATTCCGTATGTACATGTTTCATTAGCGTGATCTATCAATTTACTATAACGTCAGGACGAAGTCTAATTTTCGATTCAGAGACTTGATGGAAGACCAGCTTACGGGCAGTGACTTGCTGTGAACCTAAGTGAAAATCGGCCTTGGTAAAAATAGCGCAGCACTTGAATGAATTTTTGTCAAGGTAAATAATCTTATTAGTTGCGGGTAGAAAAAGTATTTTTTCTTTCATTTATGGGCTCAATTAAGCCGTCCTTTTGACAGCGAAAGCTGTTATGAGATCACAAGGGCCGTTTTTTTTGCCGTAGTTGTCCGCCGCCGCCGCCGTCGCCAGTGTACGTCACCACTGTCGCGCAAAATAAAAAAAAACACTAAATAAATGTAAAATACCTAGGACAGAATGGGAAGCGAACCGGGGCCCTCTTCATGGCAGCCCAGTACTCTACCGCTGAGCTACGCCGGTGCGTGAAACTCCATTGTAAACTATGGTGTTTCACCGCTAAGCGCAAGCGAAACCCAAAACGGACAAATTTCGATTCATCCGTTGCCCACAAATGCGTGTGGGGATCTGGCATGTAGAACCGAGCGATTCAATTCCTTACTGTATTCCAAGTAGCACTGGTGAGTAAAGACGAGGGGGGCCAGTATTGATCTCATTCAACGATAGCGAAACTTGGTACCACGTGCAGCGGCAATTCCAGGCCTGAACACCATTACCTGGAATTTTGGGAGTGAGTAACACATGCGAATTTCTGGAACGAGAGGCTCGCATTATCTGAACGGGATAGCGTTAAAGAGCAAATTTCACATTTCTTGAACACAACCAGTACACATAGTTACCTAGCGGATAGGCCTTACGGCGAAGAAAGCCTGACAAAGCACCGATCACTACAGGCCGGATTTTTATGCACTAAAAATCGAGTTTTAGGCGCCAAAAATAGGCTGGCAAAAGAGACTTTTAGGCCCCCCAAAATCGTAAATATAGACAAAATAAATTTTTACAAAAACTCAAATTTTCAAAGAAAGACGTGCGTGACCTGTGTTTACGATATCAAAGCAAACAAATGTTATAGTTTATGATGGCGTAAAAGCGTTAATGGTTTAACATAGCCATGCAATTATCCTTCTTCCCGCACGGTTTGCAGAACACGGACTCTCCTTTTAACGTCCAGCATGGTGAGTTAAGCGTCCACCGTCAAATACACATGCTCCTGGGTCTGTTTCTTTTCGGCATGGCTGAGAAAGGCAGCACAGTATCCTATAGCCAGACCGCTAAAAGGCCATATATTAAGGGTCTGTAGCCTCGTATTGGCCAGGTCTAATCGCGCAGGGTCAATTTCTTCTCTTTGTGTGAACACCATAAAGGGCCCCTTACAAGATTTGAGCGTTTCGAGCTAGAAGTGTAATACATGTACTGCGCTCTAACGATCACGCCTGACAAGATTTGCAACGCTACGAACCCGGAAAGAGGTGAAATGTCAGACTGAACGCCGCTTGCCCTTAATCTCACGGGCGCGCGCGCCAATATGAAGAAGGTGACGTACAACATGGAGTGGTCCTGTGTACCGTCACAGTAGTACGTGACAATGCGAGAATTATCAGAGATGACACGTATAATTTGTGCAATCTGTTGCTTGAATAGAAGACTGAAAGTTGATAGAAATATCAAAACATAAAAACAGAGTGTGCGCGCGTTCTTATTCATTTATTTTGTTCTTCAAATCGAGCGCGATGCAAGACTTAGCTGCCTCCATTTCGTTTGCGTTCGTGCTCTCGCCGTTAACGCGTCGTGCCAGCGCCAGCCCCGACAACGCTTAGTATATTTTTGGTGCATCGTCCCTTACAGCAGTTCAAGCGGTGCTACGCGCTGTGTCGTGGTGAGGCTACATGATCCATGCCAACATCTCCAAACGCTTAGAGGGATCCATCCCACAGAAACAGGCAATACACTAGAGAGAACGTCGAAATGACACAACACCACTTGTGCGCACGACCTGGCTTGGGCATGTCATGTGCAGACAGTGAAACCTTGCGTGCGCATGACATGCTCATGCGTCTGCGTCGTGTGATCTTCCGGCTCCGAATTGCTCCGATACCGAAGAGGGCAGGGAAGGAATTTGGCTTGCGAGTGGCAAAGGTATCAATTATGCTTTCGAACTTTTTAATTGGTAAACGACCCAATTAAAAAGTTCTTATGGTACAAAGCTCTTCATTGGGCATGGAAGCACCCCAGTCTCTAACTAAAATGTCTCATGTGACCTGGTGAAGCGCCCTTTAAGAAGTTAATTACAAACGAAACAAAAGCCATGTGCACATCTGATTTTTTTTACCTACACCCTACTTTCCCCTGACGGCACTTCATGGTTTCGCATTCGTTGTCCATCTTCCTGCTGCTGCACACAGGCACCTCCTGTTTTTGCCCCCCCAGCACACCCAGGTCTTCAACGAGGTGCTTCAATTCCTTGGGAAAACTGGACTGAAAACTGGCTGTAAAAGCCGCCCTCCATGTCCGCGGCCACGAACGCCGCTCTCCTCTTTTCTGCTCTCGTCTTGCCACCTTTATTTTCATCTCCCCATTCCACTGTATGCGCTGGGACGTGCTCCCTATTTAGGCTTGCAGAAATGGCGTCTTTTTCTCTCCGCCTGCTCCAACCGTTCGCGCCATGTCAGTGCGGTGGGTTAAGGTGGCCGGAGCGTCACATTTCACTGCTGCTAGTGGTTGCTTTCCAGAAGCTTGTGGAACTAATGAACTAGATTGTTGCACCCCATAGAGTTCCAAAACGTCAATTTTGCCCGGTAACATGAATTACGGTCTCAAACTGTACTCGAAAGCAAAATTTGATGCTAAATAGCGTTGATATAGGCACAAATATTGAAAATGGGCATTTATAGACACTTATAGACATTTAGGCACCAACCCCAAAGATAGGCATTTATTGGCACTATAAAAACACTATAAAAGCCCTCCTTGACCCCTAATTCATGCTCATATATCAAAGTGGCACGATAGGAACGCGAGGAACAAAATAGGCATTTGCCTAAAATCCGGTCTCTACCGATCACCCGAGTACCCACACGAACAACCAGTTATGACTGCTTATTCACGTGTGTACAAAACAAATAACTTACGGCAAAATCAAATCTTGCGCTTTTTCCACTAATCAAGCCATTAAACGCAAAAATATGTGCATAGTTATGATTTACACTAGAAAACAAGTATTAAGGAGAACGACGTATACAAAACAAAAGCTTTGAAAAAAAAAACAGGCCGGTGCAGCATTTGTTAAGTTACACAGGTTAGGAAGAGCAATGGAAAACGATATGGTACCCTGTTTGTATTTTGAGAAGGAATGTGAACTTTGAAATTGTATCGCAATACAATACAAGATACGCGGGCAAGAAGTATTGGAGATACAGATACAATTAAGATACTTCCGGAATGAATGTATCGTATACGATACTTCCCAATCGTATCTTAAGATACTTCGATACATTTGTAAATATGCTAATTTAGATCTATATAATGACGCTCCAAATACCTATGTACAATAATTGTATGCTTGAAAATGTCTTAATTGCGATCCAACTATAATTATTTTAGTGAAATAGCTGTGTGAATCCCGATAGTTACGTTTTTCTTGCTTAATATACATTTGTTTCATTCCGAAACAAGTTATTTGCATTTGTTGGCTTGACACTTGTATTTGATGGGTGTCGCTGCTGTATTGGCGACCAGCTAGCGGGTTGCCGTCTAATTGCGAGATGGCACCAATACCGTAGCAGAGTATTACCGTTTTCGTAGCGTATTACCGTTTTCATGGTACCGCATCACCCTACAGGTGTAGAGCAGCAACAAAGCTGGTAGCGATATTTTTGTGAAGCATCATGTGAAGACGATAACTACCGAGCGAGCGCTCACAGTTCACTAAGGACATAAAACTGCAATGATTTTTCACATTCTACCCATCAACTTCCGTAACGTGTTCGTTAGCAACATATTCACTAACGTGCAATCTGTTACCATTTCCTCTTCGTGGGAACTTCTGCCACCCAGAAGCTTCCCAGATGTATTGTACGTGGCAAAAAGCGTCGCAGGATATTAGTGCTATTCACACAGTTGCAACCTCTAGCCTGCTTAGCAGCTTTTTTGTAACAAAAAAAAACGACTTTACAGGGACCTAAAAAAGGACAGCGAATATAACTAAGTCAACGAGCAAGGCAATAAAAATGACAGTGAATAAGTATTCACTCTGTAAACCAGATTAAACACATATGGGTGTATTATGCTGTCTATAACTCACACCACTACACCCCACAAAATAGGTGTAGCAAGCAGGATTACACCTATACAATGGGCGTATTTCCAAATTTTCTCCCATAGATGTGAACAAAAAAAATTCCCCATCTCCCGCTAAAGGGAACCATGTGTGGATGCGAAGCAGCGGGGAGATAATTAGCTTGAGCGGGAGGAACGTCGCCGCTCTCATTTCACGGCAGCGGTCCGGGCGCTCATCGCGGCGCTGCACAGCACAGAGAATGAGGCGCGCGCGCTCCGTCATTTTCATACCGCGGAACTACCGTGGCGCCCCCCAGCGGAGTATGCAGCTGTCACACCACCTGTCGTGCGCGCCGCTCCGTACAGGATTCCTAGAGGAAAGGACGGGTGGGACCGTAGGAGAGGAGGAGGGGACTTGCATGTGCTGTGGAGGTGTGGGACGAGGGAGCCGCTCCGTAGAGAAGAGGATTCCTAGAGGAGAGAGAGGGAAAGGACGCGCATGCGCTGTGGGACGTGGGCGCCGCTCCGTAGAGTAGATGATTCCTAGAGGAGAGAAAGGGGGTGAGCGTAGGAGAGGATAGGGGAGGGGACGCGCATGCGCTGTGGGACGCGGGGGCCGCTCCGTAGAGTAGAGGATTCCTAGAGGAGAGAAAGGGGGTGAGCGTAGAAGAGAGAGCGGGAGGGGATGCGCATGCGCTGTGGGACGCGGGAAGGAGGGACGGACTAAGGCCCCCTCCAAACACATGCAAGCAAGATCAAGGAATCGGGTCAACCTGGGCGACAGACACCACCTGCCTAGCCATTACTAAGCAGCCTCTCTATGCTCTCGGCCATGACTCTGATGATTGTAGTAGGGTTGACGGCCTTCATATCAATACAGTGTTCTGGTTCGCATAATGGGTGCTTCCCTACTTCATGAAAGTGGCCGAACGCGGGACACGGGACGGGGGACGCGGGACGCGGGAGGGACGGGCAGAGCCCCGAGCATAAGATGCTTCGCATCTAAAAAGTTCACACCCATGGGTGCAATAGCAAGATCACACCCAAACGGCAAAAAAGCGCCAAGGGAGTTTATGCACAATTACGCCCCAACGCCCATGCGAAACATTCCATAATTTGAGTGGTACCCCCCCTCCCAGTTGGCTCCCATGGAAGCGCTAGAAAGCTGACCATTTAGTAGCTAGTCCTTTCAGGGCCACCAGATTAATCATAGTGGCTCCTGCCACAGTGGGAAAATCCTGGCCCCAGCGCTGTTTTAGATGCGAAGCATCTTATGCTCGGGGCTATGTCCGTCCCTCCCGCGTCCCCCCGTCCCGCATCCCTACACTTTCATGAAGTAGGGAAGCACCCATTATGCGAACCAGAACCCTGTAGTAATATGAAGGCCGTCAACCCTACCACAGTCATCAGAGTCATGGCCGAGAGCACAGAGAGGCTGCTTAGCAATGGTTAGGCAGGTGGTGTCTATCGCCCAGGTTGACCCCATTCCTTGAGTCAGGGCCCAGAGCACAGAGAGGCTGCTTAGCAAAGGCTAGGCAGGTGGCGTCTGTCGCCCAGGTTGACCCCATTCCTTGATCTTGCTTGCATGTGTCTGGAGGGGGCTTAGTCCGTCCCACACCACCACAGCGCATGCGCGTCCCCTCCCCCCTTTCTCTCCTACGCTCACCGTCTTTCTCTCCTCTAGGAAATCCTCTACACCACGGAGCGGCCCCCCGCGTACCACACACCCCCACAGCGCATGCGCAACCCCTCCCCTATGCTCTCCTACGCACACCACCTTCCTCTACTCTAGGAATCATCTACACTACGGAGCGGCGCCCGCGTCCCACATCCCCACAGCGCATGCGCGTCCTCTCCCCCCTCTCTCCTCTAGGAATTCTCTACTCTACGGAGCGGCTCCCGCGGCCCAAAACCCCTACCGCACATGCACGTCCCCTCCCCCCTCTCTCTCCTCTCCTACGGTCCTTTGCTCGAGGAATCCTTACGGAGTGGCGCGCACACCACTGTGAAAGCTGCATACTCCGCTGGGGGGTGCCACGGTAGTTCTGCGGTATGAAAATGACGGAGCGCGCGTGCCTCATTCTATCTCCTGTGCAGCGCAGCGATGAGCGCCCGGACCACTGCCGTGAAATGAGAGCGGCGACATTCCTCCCGCTCAATCCAGCCGCCTCCCCACTGCTTCGCATCCACATATGGTTCCCTTTAGCGGGAGATGGGGAATTTTAGATGCGAAGCATCTTATGCTTGGGGCTATGTCCGTCCCTCCCCCGTCCCGCGTCAGGCCACTTTCAAGAAGTAGGGAAGCACCCATTATGCGGACCAGAACACTGTAGTAATATGAAGGCCGTCAACCACTACCACAGTCATCAGAGTCATTGGCCGAGAGCACAGAGAGGCTGCTTAGCAGTGGCTAGGCAGGTAGTGTCTGTCGCCCAGGTTGACCCCATTCCTTGATCTTGCTTGCATGTGTTTGGAGGGGGCTTAGTCCGTCCCTGCGTCCCGCGTCCCACACCACCACAGCGCATGCGCGTCCCCTCCCCCTATCTCTCCTACGCTCACCCTCTTCCTCTACTCTACGGAGCGGCCCCCCGCGTTCCACACCCCCCCCCACAGCGCATGCGCGTCCCCTCCCCCCTATCCTCTCCTACGCTCACCCCCCTTTCTCTACTCTAGGAATCATCTACTCTACGGAGCGGCGTCCGCGTCCCACATCTTCACAGCGCATGCACGCCCTCTCCCCCTCCTCTAGGAATCCTCTACTCTAAGGAGCGGCTCCAGCGTCCCACATCCCCACAGCGCATGCACGTCCCCTCCACCTCTCTCTCCTCTCCTACGATCCCCCCGTCCTCTCCTCTCGGAATCCTCTACGGAGCCGCGCGCGCGACAGGTGGTGTGACAGCTGCATACTCCGCTGGGGGGTGCCACGGTAGTTCCGCGGTATGAAAATGACGGAGCGCGCCTCATTCTCTCTACTGTGCAGCGCCGCGATGAGCGCCCGGACCGCTGCGGTAAAACGAGAGCGGCGACGTTCCTCCCGCTCAAGCTGATTATCTCCCCCGCTGCTTCGCATCCACACATGGTTCCCTTTAGCGGGAGATGGGGAATTTTTTTAAATGCGAGGCATATTATGCTCGGGGCTCTGTCCGTCCCTCCCGCGTCCCGCGTCCCCCGTCCCGTCTGGCCACTGTTGCGATGTGGGCACGGAGCAAGAAGATGTGAGGGGAAACCGGACCCGCGCCAGCGCGAGCGTGCGCCGCGATAATGTCACCCTGGGAGAGGAGGCTTGGCGAACGTGCGCGCAGCGTTCCTCGCGGTGACGCGCGCGGAACTATTGCCTATTTTCCGCCGCGGTAGGAGCGAGCGAGCATGAGCGCTCCGACGGCGCCCGGGCGTCGTCTGCTACATCTTCCACTGGCCGCTTGCGCTTACGTTGCCATGTGCCGTCGTAAAAAATAGTTTTTTGCCGCAAAGGTTTGCGCTAATAAAATAAAGCCGAGCAAGGCGTCTTAGTGCCACTCTTTCTTACTGTTCATATTTTGTATCGCATGCTATTAAGAATACAATACAAGGAACAAACTGGCAAACTTCAAAAAGCAGACGACCTGAAATCGTAGCAGGCCCGTGCAGAAAACCACGAATGGTTTGGCTTGGTGTTTCGTAAATTTTTCGACATAACGAAAGACGACAGCTTATTCTAGTTTATTAACATGCACCATGAAAAAAGGCTGATCAGAGCGCGCGATACAGAACTGGTGTGCGGGGATAGAAAACTTGATCACACTTCTGCATCACGTTTGGGCAGACAGACGTGAACAGACGGAACAACGTCGGTGTTGGCTTCGAGAATCAACACGTCGTAAGTTCGGCAGTTCCTGCGCTGATGATTCGCGATGTATGTTGACTGTGTAAGCAGGTCGCTGACAGTCGACATGGGGCGCCGATACTTTGTCTCGAACTGCAACAATGGATATGTCTTGCGCTGAAAAAGTTCGCACCTTCAAAGCTACAGCTGACGCTGAACGCTTGCACGAATGGGCGAGAGCCGGGTGGATCGCGATCTCACAGCATACGACTACGTCTGCGAAGAGCATTTCCCCAGCGAGAGGTGAGTATGCAATATGCATCACCACCATTATTCACGTTTCTGCAGGCAGGCTCCACGGTATTTGTTTCGTTATGAGCTCATATAGCGCGCTAGTTTCCCACAAATGAAACTTTCGCTCTAGCATGTGAAGCTGAATAAATTGAAGAAATAAAAGCGTACGGAAAGCACGGACGGATTGGGGGATAAATTAAAACGAACCGCTCTAGCGATTGTTGACAGTTCCGTCGTTCAGCGGGCCCGGGCTGTCGCAGAGATTGTCATAGGTGTCCCGGAATAGGGACCCTCCCCGTTTTCCTTGTATTTGAATAAAAATGTTTTCATCATCATCTATGATATGCACGTGTGGCTCTCTAAGCACCAAGCAGCGGCGCGCAAGAGACGACGAGAGAGGGCTCGACGCTTCCCGCGTCTGCCGGTCCAGTGGTTGCCGACGCGGCAGTTCGGCCTGCGGTTCTGTAGGTGGCGCTGTCACGATGTCCGCCGCCGCTCTTCGAAGCCACTATCGCGGCGCGGAACGCCGCCGAGTTTCCCCCTCCTGTCTATTCTTACTCCGTGGATGTGGGGAAGCACCCATTATGCGAACCAGAACACTGTAGTAATATGAAGGCCGTCAACCCTAACATAATCATCAGAGTCATGGCCGAGAGCACAGAGAGGCTGCTAAGCAATGGCTAGGCAGGTGGTGCCTGTCGCTCAGGTTGACCCCATTCCTTGAGTCATGGCCGAGAGCACAGAGAGGCTGCTTAGCAATGGCTAGGCAGGTGGTGTCTGTCGCCCAGGTTGACCCCATTCCTTAATCTTCCTTGCATGTGTTTCGGAGGGGGCTTAGTCCGTCCCTCCTTCCCGCGTCCCACACCACCACAGCGCATGCGCGTCCCCTCTCTCTCCTAAGCTCACCCCCTTTCTCTCCTCTAGGAATCGTCTACTCTACGCCAGCTTTGCGCAAAAATAAGAAATTGCATCCAATTAGCGCAATTTGCAGAACTGTTGCACCCCTGAACACGCAAATATGAATACACAAAAACAGCATGTAATAGTTTTAACTGAAGAAAACTTCAGAATAAGCTGCATTGCAAAATAAGCTGCGCATATTCGCAATGCCCACGAACTATAGGTGGCGCGCTGTACGATTCAAGATGGCGCCCGATGGACGGTCAATTCATTTGTAAGCATAGGAACAGACAGGACGTGCGTACGTACGGCCCGTGCCACTTTCACCGGATGAAGTCATGAGCTGCACTGAAATGGATATGACACCGAAATGCTTTCTCAAACCATGGAAGCTCGCCACCTAATTATTTGCCGCGGTGTGAAACGTTATATTTCAGCTCCGTTACCGTGCATAAGCGACGCTGTGCGAAATCCTGTGCGTGCTGCAGAAAACTTCATGAACTAGAATTGACGTATGACCTGAACGGCACTCCGAGATACTGTGTACCGAGCCTGCCTGACGGATTTGCCGCAGTGGTAGGCCGCTAGCGAGTAGCGTCATCGCTGCTGCACGGGACCGAATGTTTAACGTGGCGATGTTTTGCAAACATACGCCGTCGTCATTACTTGCGCAATCAGGAACGCGGAGTTGCTTCTTCAACGGAACATGGGCATTTAACATCCTATTTAGTAGCGCTTGTATCACAGCCATGCTCAGACTCAAGCCATGCGCAATTCACTGCACTCGGATGCCGCAGGTTCGATCAGCACGATCGAAACATGAATATCGAAAAGAACACGCACGTATGCTTTTCGCAACGACGAATTCTTCGACGTTGCGAAAATGCGTCGAACAACTATGGCGATCGGAAGGTACCGGTGAAGTACAAGAGAAGTGAGCCGACAGGCGTGGATTGTGGCCGTGACTGCAGTTTCATCCCTCAAACCATTTCGCTTCCCTGTTCCGAACTCGAGTGTGCTGGCGGAATGCGGCGCTCGATAATATCCAACAATAATTGCGCTACGTGCAATATACAAGAAAAACTATATTTTTATTTTGATCTCGCTGAAGGATACTATACATTAAATACAATCAAAGTGACTTACGAGCGTGAAAAAACATTAGCGCGCCAGGGGACGTGAAGTGCAACTCGCTCCTCGTGAGTTAGCAGCTGATCGTTCATCGTCGCTGTCACACTCCTTCTCTCACACACACACGCTTTCACAGCCTTCTCCGTCCAGTGAAAAATCCTAGTCGTCAACGTGGTTCCTCTTAACATCATTGCTGAAAGCAATCTAAAGAATTTCCTCCGCCGAACGACTTCGATTAGTCCTCGTCACAACGTTATCTGGGGCGCGCAGAACTTCTTGCTCTCACATCGGTCAACAAACAATTCGCTTGCAGAGTGCTGCCATCTATCAACAAACGTAACAAAAACAAACGGCGCAGCGCTGACCACTTTGAGATTGCTCAGTTATATATCGCGAGCTCGCGCGACTTCCCGCGTACAATGTTATAAATTCATGCTCTACAAAAGCACTGGCGAATGCTGTATGCAAGTAAAACAAGGTGAGTTTCAACTGAGGTCAGACGACAGCGTTTAACTAACTTACGTGGCTACACAACACCTCGCGAAGCTGATATTAAGGCGAAAGCCTTTAATGTCTCATGCTCACGTCCGTCCGGTGTCCGTCCGTCCGGTGTCCGTCCGTCCGGTGTCCGTCTGGTGTCCGTCCGTCCGTCGATCCGTCCGTCCGTCTGTCCGTCCGGTGTCCGTCCGTCCGTCCGTCCGTCCGGTGTACGTCCGTCCACACCCCCCACTGCGCATGCGCCAACCCATTAAAAAAAATAAAAATAAAAAACCTCCTCTCCACCTCTCTCTCCTCTAGGCATCCCTCCCCGCGGAGGCCACACCCTCACTGCGCATGCGCGTCCCCTCCCTCTCTCCCCTCCTACGCTCCCCCCCCTTTCTCCTCTCCTACGCTCCCCCCTCTCTCCTCTAGGCATCTTTGCCCGCGGCGTCCACACCCCCACTGCGCATGCGCGTCATCCCCTCTCCTACGCTCCCCCCCTCTCTCGCCTCTCCACGCCGACGCAGGCAGCGTCTGCTAGCGAGTTTCTTGCTTGAAAAAACCGACTGCTCGCGCTGCACAACAGCTTTTGTAGTGTTCTAGCTCTGGCTTGCCCTGGCAGACGGCAAGCCAGAGCTAGAACACTACAAAAGCTGTACGGTAATAACCCAACCGTCGTCTACACTGACGCCTGCAGACTGGACGGCAATCGTTACACCATTGTTGCAACAAGCGGAGTTACAACCGTAGCAGCGTCGATAAGAACCCCATCAGTCAGTACGGCGGAAACGGCGGCGGTTGCTATGGCGATAAGATGCGCAGAACAAAGGGGAGACTCGGCCCTTGTGATTACCGACTCTCAATCCACTTGCCGTATGTTTCAGGCTGGGGCAATTCCAAGGACTGCAATGAGAATCCTAGGGAAACAACTTGTAAATCCACATGCAATACTCTGGTGTCCTGCGCACGCGGGACTTGAGGGCAGCGAAAGGGCCGACCGGCTTGCTCGCGAAATGAGCATCCGAGCACCGGTCGCAACCCTCGAGGAAACCCCAACAACTCCACGCGACATCCTCGAAAACCAAAGAGGAGAACGACAGAAATACAGCCATCCCCATCCGGATCTTACCGGAGAACAAGCGCGAGATTGGCGTCGAGTACAAACAAACACGTACCCTCACTTACAAAGAAACCACCACATAAATCCCACAATCTACGCGCGCAGCTGTCCGTGGTGTGGAGAACGGCCAACCCTCGCCCACATTACGTGGGAATGCGAATCGCGGCCCCAAAACATCAATTCTCCCCTTTTGGGGACAACATTTCGAACGAGGCAGTTGGGAGGCGTGGCTTGCTAGCAAGGATCGCGAGAGCCAGCTGGCTCTGCTCGACCAAGCCCAGCGAGCCGCAAAGGCCAGTGGAGCCCTGGACTGAGGACCCCACCCATTTGCCCAGCACCCCTTTTCGCAAATAAAACGTTTTTTCATCATCACCGTTCACTGGCCACCCCGTATATATGGCAATGGATGAAACAGCGCACAGAAAACGAAGACAAAGGAAGAGAAGGGATCGACACACACAACGCTGCACTCACAACTGGAAGTTTATTGAAAGGAAACAGGCGCTTAAATGTGAAAAAAACGCGCATGACAAGTGAGGAACAAGGTGATTAAGTGATACGCTCGTCAATAAATGTAAACTCTTTTTTGTGCAATGCCACCGAGGTTTGGCTTACGCAAGTATCACGTGACTTGTTAATATGAAAAGCTTCAGAGACTTCACGAGTGAATTGATCGTGGTGTTTGAAAATAATAACAGTGTTAGAAAGAACAGGTGTGCACCCACACGTGGCGCAGTGCGCTGCCAAATGGGAAGGCGAGCCGTTATGCAAAGAGAGATAGTGCTCCCGCAACCTCTTATTGATACAGCGGCCCGTCTGTCCATTATAAAAAAAGGTCACAAGATAAAGGAATGCGATACACCACCCCCATTGCACAAGGAACATACTTGTTTCTATGGTTTACCGAACACTTCTTTGCATCAGGTTTATCATTTTTCTCTAGCTTTTTCGATACCAAAGCGCAGATTTTTCCCAATTTATTGGGTGCCCTGAAAACAACATCAACTCCGTAGCGGGAACCAACATTTTTTAACCCATGTGCAAGTTTATGCATATACGGAATGACAGCGTACTTCTTTTTTTCCCCTTCAACATTGGGTTTTCTTGCAACACGTCCTTTTAAAAGACTAACTAACTTATCGCAAACAGCCACAAGTGCGTTAGGTGGGAACCCTGCTTCCTCTAGTCTTGCTACTTGCTTTGCAAAACTAGAACCCAGCACATGCTTGCAAGATTTTTCTAAAGCGGATCTTAGACAAGTGAAGGCGATGCCCCTTTTTACCACCTTTGAGTGGGCTGAACCAAAATTAAGAATTGGTTTTACTGATCGTGGCTCATAACACCAGCAAATATGGGAACTCTTAAACCGAAGGTTAAGATCGAGGAATTGCAGGGAGTCGAATTGTGGAACCTCCGATGTGAAAGACAATCCCATGCCTTCTGCCTTAAACACCGTCAACACATTGGAAAGGTGGTAAAAAGGAAAAAAAGGGGCATCGCCTTCACTTGTCTAAGATCCGCTTTAGAAAAAATCTTGCAAGCATGTGCTGGGTTCTAGTTTTGCAAAGCAAGTAGCAAGACTAGAGGAAGCAGGGTTCCCACCTAACGTACTTGTGGCTGTTTGCGATAAGTTAGTTAGTCTTTTAAAAGGACGTGTTGCAAGAAAACCCAATGTTGAAGGGGAAAAAAAGAAGTACGCTGTCATTCCGTATATGCATAAACTTGCACATGGGTTAAAAAATGTTGGTTCCCGCTACGGAGTTGATGTTGTTTTCAGGGCACCCAATAAATTGGGAAAAATCTGCGCTTTGGTATCGAAAAAGCTAGAGAAAAAATGATAAACCTGATGCAAAGAAGTGTTCGGTAAACCATAGAAACAAGTATGTTCCTTGTGCAATGGGGGTGGTGTATCGCATTCCTTTATCTTGTGGCCTTTTTTATATTGGACAGACGGGCCGCTGTATCAATAAGAGGTTGCGGGAGCACTATCTCTCTTTGCATAACGGCTCGCCTTCCCATTTGGCAGCGCACTGCGCCACGTGTGGGTGCACACCTGTTCTTTCTAACACTGTTATTATTTTCAAACACCACGATCAATTCACTCGTGAAGTCTCTGAAGCTTTTCATATTAACAAGTGACGTGATACTTGCGTAAGCGAAACCTCGGTGGCATTGCACAAAAAAGAGTTTACATTTATTGACGAGCGTATCACTTAATCACCTTGTTCCTCACTTGTCATGCGCGTTTTTTTTCACATTTAAGCGCCTGTTTCCTTTCAATAAACTTCCAGTTGTGAGTGCAGCGCGTTGTGTGTCGATCCCTTCTCTTCCTTTGTCTTCGTTTTCTGTGCGCTGTTTATCTTCAAATATGAATACGCACCAACTCGCCCAACTAGCTGTTTTGTTGCATGGCAATGGATCTTGACCTGCAAGGTGGTGCCGGTGGGAGATTTCTCCTGTGCGTTGTGGAACGATAAAAAATTCGCAGCGTGCGCGTTAACTAAAAGTGGACTGCGGGTCTCTGTGTCCAGTCCGAGTCTTCTGTCTCTCATTGCCCATTGGCAGCGATTGGGATGTTCCCGTAGGAAACACCGGTCCATCACTGCGTGCTTTGCGCCCCCCAGGTTTCTCTCCTGTGCAACGCTGCGATGAGCGCCAAGCGTCAACGCCGCCGCCAGTGTAAGCGTTAGCGCCCACTGCTTCGCATCTACACATCGTTCCCTTTAGCGGGAGATGGCGTAATCTTTAAGACGAAAGCCTTTAATGTCTCATGCTCACGTCTGTCCGGTGTCCGTACGGTGTCCGTCCGACCTCCGTCCGGCGTCCGTCCGTCCGTCTGTCCATCCGTCTGTCTGTCTGTTCATCCGTCCGTCCATCCATCCGTCCGTCCGTCCGTCCATCCGAGCTCTGGCACAGAGCCAGATGGCCGCCGGGATGCGCAGACGGAACGCCGGTCGCGTCGGACTCTATAGCACTCGCGCTTTGCTTGCGTAGCGTCACTGTGCGCAGAGTTTGCAATCATTCTGACGGACGCCGTCTCAATGGACCCAGGCGTTCACGGAATACACTTTCAGATTTACAAAGGGTCCGTCAATTTAAAAGCGAGAAAATACTAACGCATGCGGCCGGAGGAAGATGAGTCTCGCGTCTCGCTGCGATTTGCGGTAAAAAATTAAAGAAGAAAACACGCACCCATTCGGTTTGTGTCTTATCCCACTGAGAGTGTAAAAGAAAAAAGACATGGCATAATCTGTGGAATGGCCACAAGCTTTCGCCGAACGCACTTTGGAATGTGCAAAGTGTCCTTCAATTTTTGTGCGATGTGGGTCATCGTTGAACGCGCGAGTTGGCACGTATTTTCACGAAAACTTCGCGTCTCGCAAGAACGAGTCAGATTTATCGTGTCACGGAGGGCCCGGTTTGTTCACTGAAGCAGTAAACATGCAAACTCGTAGTGTTTCTTTCCTGCTAACACAGCCGAACAAGTGCGCTACTGCGTAGGGCTGCCATGGTTTCGTCTACTGATCATCCATGAGAGGACGCTCCTAAATTCCGCTAGAGGCGCGACAGTCTATGGGCATTGCGAATACAGTGAGGTATGCTGGTTGGTTTGGATTCATATAGCGTGTGGAAACACAAGGTTACACATGAGTGATTACGTTGCGTGGCAATGGCTAAATTGATCTTTTTCTTAAAAATTAAAGTCAAATACACATATAGGAATACAAAAGCAGAAACCTTGACACCCAATAAGCTTTAATAAAGCAGCAATGAACAAAATTACTTAAGTTGATGCAGGTAGTAAGTTCCTGGTCATCAGGAGCTTTATGATTTAGATAAGCACTTGTTTGATGAAGTCTGATGTCGCATGGTTCTGCTATTCATATTATTAGCTGGTCTGCGTGCTCCAAGACGACTTGTTACCTCACTGAAAAGGGGAAGATGCACAGCCTCCCCGAGAGTCAGCTGCTGCTCTTTGAAAAATTCGCTCACTCTCTCGTTTGACCAACATATCCTTAACAGCACGACAGAGCATTGGCAGGCCTGTTGCCAATATAGCTTTTGGCTATATCATACACATTAAATATGCCGTTTCCTTGGTGCACACTACAAATAACGGTTATTCCAGGAATGGGATCAATGTGCTTTTGCAGAAAAATGTAAAAGAGAATCCATCCCCTCTAAATTCCAGAAAATACCTGTGGACAAACAGGCAGCAAGGTGGAACCTAAATCACAATTATGTGCAAGTGAAAATGGTGCAGTACATGTCACTGTAGTGTCATACGATAAGGAATAGGTAGGACAAAGAGAATGCTGTGCAAATAGAACTCTCTCCCAGATGAAGGCTGGGGGATGGCAAGGCCGTTGCATCATACTGCACATTGCCAATGGTGCAGCCATGCTTCCCATTTATTGAGATGGCGGTGACGTGCACATATGCGAAACCAGCTAAAAAAGAAAGAGCAGGAACCAACAACCTAAAAATGAAAAATGTCATGTCATTAAGCGAACAACCGGAGATACTTACTGAAAAACGTATAACTCACCAAACTTGAATGAAGTTTCCTGTTTGTCTTTCGCATTGTCATTCTTGTTTCAATGTAAACATGTAAATTTTCTTAATCAAGAATCAGTCGAAAGTATACATGCGCTGTCTTGTACCATAATTTTGCTAAGCCCTTATGCATTTGGAAAGCGTAACACATGATAATAAAGTGCATATACAGAATGATCACAGTATTTGTTTTGTGACTGCTACGAGAGCAAGCATTCACTGTTGGGCCTTTGCACACCAAGTGTACGAGCCATGGCATTTCGATATCGCAGATGTTGCTGATACATTTTATGCCTATTTGCTGTACCATATATTGTTTTGTTAAACTATATGTATCACAAAAAATTATTTAAGATCTGCCTTTGTACGCTGATCCAAAAAACCGTGCTTGCACCACTATAATAGTGCTACGTAGATGTCTCAATATAAGAATTCCAAAATTTTTGTGTTCCATTGCCAGCTACATAATTTCGAAACAGTTTAAATCTTCAAAGTTATTGATTCCTTTTTAAACGCACTTACACTTTTTATGAACAACAGAAGTATTTATATCATTTTCACATAAGTGTATGTACTTTCATCAAATTAGTTTGTGGGCAAATTATGCATCAAATATTTTTGAAAAAAATTCTGAAACAGGAGTAAATGTGTCATTTACAGAATTTCTCACCATATTTTCTGTACTCATGGCGTCCAAGTAAAAATATTTTTGATGCGACATTTCATAGAAAATTTCATTGTTAGGAATTGAAGAATGTCACATGAAATCATTTTTTTTGTTTCTAAAAAGAAATGAATGTTTGAGATTGGCCCTCAGAATGCACACAACATTTAGTTGTGTTACATCTTCATCACACAGCAGTCGCTCTTGCAGCTAACACTTGGCACAGGTGGTCACAAGATGAGAGGTGTGTGTCAACGGCTGGTGGGAGCTCGAAATGTTGTTGCCTTGCCGTATTGGTCAGAAGTACCGAATTTGTGTAACAAATTTTAGCATGCTTGGCAGGCCCGATGAACGGTATAGACGCTGGAGAGGAGCCACAGGTATTGTTCGCAAATTGTGCTACAGGGAGTCGGCAGAACTAGTAAGTATGTTTATAAATATAAAGGGTGCCCCAGCTACCTCTAGCCAGAGTTTACAAAAAACGCCGACGCACCCTATGACTGTGTGACCAAGTGCATTTTCCTGACTATTGTGTGGAGTACATCACACTATTTTTTTTATGTACGGAGCACTTTAGCGGGGCAGGCTGTCGTATACTGTCATCGTCGCTAGGCGTAACGCAGGCAAAACCACGTAAAGCATAGCCAGCTGTAGCCCGCGCTCGTGCCAAAGGGAAGTCTTCTTCCTCTTGTTCTTCAAGAGCCTTGATGATGATTTTAAGGCAGGCAAAACCACACATAGCAGAGCCATCTGTAGCATACTGAGCGAGTACTCGCGCCAAAGAAAGTCTCCTTCCTCTTGTTCTTTGAGCACCTGGATACAAAGGTGTATCTCGTGAAACAACTGTTTGAAGGGCGAAAACTTGTTATTTTCGGTGTATTACATGTCATACTTGAATGCGGTGTAAAATTAAAAGTTCAGGTAACAGGCAAAACGTAATCAATTCGATAACTGACCAAGGCGGCAGCGGCAATAAGAGTAGACGTGTTCGACGCGTGCGAATACGGTTGTCCGGTAGCTGTGGCGTTTTTGCTTTGTGTTGGCTCCTGAAATGTGAGTGGGCCTGAATGGAGAACCAGGAACATGCCTGGTACCGACGGCTATGTGAGATACAGCAGCTCACCATGGTTAGCAGATGCCACTGGTCAGGTCATATAAATGTGGCGCGTGCGTAATCACTGATTGAGGCTGCACCTGAGGTATGCGATCAAACCGAAACAAGTACAGCAAAACTTCAGACGATCTTAACACCTATGTAAAGTAAAAGGTTGGGTGAGTTGGTGTTGGTTCATGATAAACTGAGGGGCGCGATAATACAGTACACAAAGAAAAAGAAGGACACGGGACGACGCGCTCGTCCCGTGTCCTTCTTTTTCTTTGTGTACTGTATTATCGCGTCCCTCAGTTTATCATTAACACCTATACGTGGGGAAAATACGGACCTTAACAGAACAGCTGAAATACACCTACATCATACGACAAAAATTATCTTAATAATCCGCATTCTGAGCCTTTAGACTTTGGGGTACCACCCACCACGAAATTAGTGTGGCATTTCATCGAATAAAGCGCAACACCACTGTGGAGAAAAGGACAAGCCGCCGTCCCCATGATGAAGCCCCCCCGATGATCTCTTCTTTATTCGAACACTGATCTTATCTTAATGAAGATGGCGTCACTCCTCGTCTTCTACACAGCTTTCAAAATCCTCCGCGCCCCCCACGGTGGCGCATGGCGACGAACACTAACACACGCCCTGGTTCTTAGTACACAATGTTCGCCAGTATTTGAGTTCCAAGTCAGTCCTGGTGAAGTCATCCGGGTCTCCTTCTGCACTTGATCTTCCAGTGGTGCTTTCGACGCTTGTGCCACGCTCGAGCTATTGAACGCGTTGGCCTTGATGCACTTACGCTGTTGCTGAGCAGGTTTCGTTGGCATGAAAACTCGCACAGAGAACTTTTCCACAAAGATCTCGTGCAGCTATTTCTGAGGAACATTTTCCTTGTCCTTCTTGTCCTGGGTGCGAGACTTTTCCACGAGGTTCTGGTGTAGCTATTTCCATCAAATTTTCTTGATTTTCTGGTATTGGCTGTGTTCACCTTGGAATCATCAGCTTTCTTCATCCGCCTTCGCCTGGTCTCTCGTATTCGCCGCTGTGGCGCTGTCTTGGCATTTTGCACTTGCACTGAGACACGCTGTACGATCGACATTCTCAATCTTCTCGTTTGTAGCTTACACGAAGGGCAGCAGTTATGAGAAGTGCGGACGACAGGCTTTTGTATCTTCATGGTCTTCCTTGCACTTCCTTTCGCTTGATGAATTGGTCTTAATTTATTTCCTCCGGGCACGTGTATGCGCGAAAGTGAGGGCTGCAAAAAATCCGAATCTGTCGTCTTCGGCATGCACTCGTCGTCAAGACGTGTAGGATCGCCTTTTGGATTTCCAAGTGCATCCTGCTTCTGTCGTACAAGTATTTTCGTCCAGGTAAACCTGAGTTGCACTCGCTGTCCTGTCACTGGCTTCGTGGGTACAGTACGCTGACGAGAATTCTAACGTCGCGGAAGGTACGCTTAGACCTTGAGGTTGTTCTTTGGCGCTGATCTTCGAGATTCCATTCTCTGCAGTGGCAATGCTATTCTGTCGGCTTCCAGTATGTTGCACTATTTGTTGTGAAGTCGACTCGTTCAGCTTTTGTGCTGTAATATTGATGTTGAAGAAGCATTGGCTAGATGGTGGTGCCATAGACGAAGAGAGTATTTTCGTTTCTACTTCTGCCTTAATCCGTTGTCTTATTGTCTCCAAACGAGCCTGCCGAGCCTTTCATACGTCGGTGATCTTCTACTCTGTTCTGACCTTCGCTAGAATAATCTGGTGCACAAACTTCTCGCTTCCTCCATCTCAGCTTCCAAGCAATCGATATCAACTGCGTCTTCTACTTCCTTGGCGGTTCTTCTGAGCTCATCGTACTGGTCAATCACAATTCCATGAATACTCCGTAATTCGCTTGCTGCTGGGCGATGCACGTGCAGAAGACGTTAGATCTTTGCAATGGCTTGCGTGACGGCCTTGCGTACTAGGCTCCGCCTTTCGAATAGGGCCTCCATGATCCGGTCCAGTGTCGGAAACGTGAGAAGTCACTGGCCGGCCGCGTCACGACGCGAAGTCGGAGTCAACATGGCATCCATCACAGAGGTTTCACAGAACGAAGATCCGGCAATTCTTGGGCTGTCATTCTTCTCGATTTGAGTCTCGGGGATAGTTAGACCTCGCACATCAGCTTCACCCAACGGCGGCGTCAAGAAAGTCCTCCAGGCTACAAATGCGGTCGAGAATTCCTGAAATACACTCCGTCTCACCTCTGAAGGCCCTTTCACCCGGGTTCAAGTTTCGACTCGGCATGTTCATTTGGCGCGGACGGGAATGTGTTGAATACACTAAAAAACGACTGCCGCATCGAGGTTATAGGTATCATCATCATGGGGATTAATGTGTTCTATTAAAGGGAAGAAGACGGGCAGCCGTGGTGTCCGTCTCATTTCTTTACATATGGTGCCTTAAAACCCGGAAGCACGGCTCCAGCTGGAAATGAGAGCACTAGGAGCACCTATGGGCTGACGTGAGTGCAGGCGTCGTCTGGAGGTTCGCGAGACGGGAGCCGTCACGTCTACTTCGGCTCCGTACTGACTTGCCCTTCATGACCACGGCCTGAGCGTGCACCAAGAGAGGAAAACCCCGAAAGCCCGCCGAGTGGTCAACAGTACATCTCCGGCCATCGCAAGATTTTCTCGTCAATGACAACTTCAAGACTCTTAAGACCGTATAGGTGATTGATATGCTGAATCCTGATCATGCAAGCCTGCCCATGAATCCACCAATTGTGTACCTGCCTGCCTGATGAAACTTCAATATGACGGTGCATACTAGATTCGCGAGGCCAGGATGCCGATCCCCTTTGGTAGCGTCTGCACAGGATGCTTTAAGAGCGAGAAGAGAAGTGAAAGCTAGACATCGCCAGCAGACGTATCACAGGGAGTGCTCTAATAACTGTAGCAACATTAGCGACCACCTGAACCACTGACTACTGAATTTGATTCAAGCCTGTTGAAGATTTTAAGGGCTGAGAATGCTCTAGTTTTGACTCGGCATGTTCATTCGGGGCGGGCGGGAATGTGTTGAATATACTAGAAAACGACTGCCGCATCGAGGGTATAGGGAACGTGCAGCACCTACAGGGGGGCGCAGCAGTGCGCTGCACCTATGCGCCGTCAGCGCCGCGAGTGGCGACTTGCGGCCACTTCAGTGTCAACTGGCGTGCTACGAATCGTCGTCTCTCCATCAGCTACGCCCGCGTTGTATGCAAGTGCGTGTGCGCGAAGGTGACAAGTTTGATAAAACGAGTAGGCTTCCAGAAAGTTAACAGTGCATGATCATTTTGGGGTCCCAAACGAGGAGAAAGGACATAAGTTGACGGAATAAATCATGTTTTCGATGTGACGTGGCACAGACGTGCGGTAGAGTGTTTTGAAAGGGCGATTCGTGCGGCCGGCCAGCGTAAAGCTCGAAGCATAGACCGTCACCATCGATGTTTGTAAGCATTATTTTTTTGCCATTTTGCCTGGTTATTGTTGAGTAAACGATGACATCTGTGTCTGAGATGTGTTAGACAACCCCATGCTATGCGCGCAAGTAATACGTACGGTCGCCGAACTGCCCGTGTTGCATTTAGTAATGTGTGGCATTTGCGTGAAGTTTTCTGCGCAGTAGTTCAGCTCAGTTTGTAGGCGTTGCTCTGGCTGCATGAGTCCTTGAGTAAATTTTTCACGTGCCAGCTTTGCACGCGATATCTCAGCTGTCACTTAGCGCAATAGAACGGAGTGGCCTGGCTTCGCTTGCACGCACACTGCTGTTAAGGGCTATGGCAGTACATGGGGAATAAATTTTGAAATTCTCGCGGTCTGCGACGCATTTTGCCAGGCATGCGTGACTTCTTTAATGTTACTGTTTGCAAACTGCGACACGGCGGAAAAACAGCAGCAGCGTACTAGAATTGCTGGATCTGTCGATTGCTTTTCACCAACGAATTGTGGACTGCAGACTCGAGATCACTTTTCCGGCTGCCCCTCGGTTCCTTCAGCACGTTAAAAATATCAGTTAACATGCTTGGAGAGTGAATTCACAGCGAACTAGCTACAGCATGTACTTCATAAACGTGCCCGCCGGATCACTTGCTTTACGTGGCGTCATAGGCGTGCGCACGAAGGGGGGCAGGGGGGCGGCCGCCCCCTCTAGTCACCTAAGGGGGGCCCAAAGTCTGCCCCATACATTGACTTAATAGGAAAGGGGGGGGGGGGGGCGCTGCGACGAGCCGTCTGCACCTCTGAAGGGGAACCCTGCGCACGCCTACGCGTGGCGTCCACTTATCCAGTGTTCCCGCCGGTTTCTGAAGCACAGCCACGGCGGAAAACTGAAAAACTTTGTTCCAGGCGCGTACTTCTTATAATTATCGGCACAGTTTACGACACAGCGAATCATACGCGACATTGCGAAGCACCGCTAACAACCTGACAAGGCTGCGCTCATGGGTCGGCTGCTGCACGAAACACGCCAATTCCTTTCGTTCACTCCCGCACCGCGGCGCCACCGGCTCAGTGCACGTTCCCTATAGGTGGCGTCCGTCTCATTTCTTTACAGCAACCACTAGAGCGGACGGAGTACGGTGTCGGCTTCTGAAAAGCTTGATGACAGGTCAATAATAGAACCTAAGGCCTACTTTCAACACTATTGGCGAAAGGGCACCCCTTCACAGGAGTGGAGACCGGCTGATATCACGATAGTGTCCAAACCAGTCTAGCAGCTCTTCCTAAACCCACTGTGGCCCATATCGGAAGCTGTAAAATAATGGGAAGCGCTTCATGAGCTCTCTCACCACCCCACAGCCAGCGAACGCAGTTCCGCTATAGTCTCGCCAAACAAACGGTTCTCAAACAAACGTTATCTAACCAAGGCGTTATCTCAAGACGCCCGCCCAATTTGTTGCACCTCTCACCGCAATGGACGTATATCTCTCTGATGAAGCCACCCATGGTGCTCGGAACCTCGTGCAACTACCAGTATTACCCGTTTCTACGGTAATGCGTGCCACTTTTCACCTCCTGTTGAGTCCAACGGCGCTCACAATGTTTGTAAAAACTAGTTATATAGCCGCTCGCTTTCTGCACGTGTGCACCAAATTCGTGCGCCGTAGCCACGCCGCTTATCGTCTGCCTAAGCTTCCGGACGCACCCTGTCGTGAAACCAAGAAATGCAGCCCCCGGAAGTGATTGTGCGCACGAGATCAAGTATAATTGACGTTAAAATAGACGGCTTACCAGTCCAAGCACCTGGAGCAAATGTATCGGTAATCACTGCAATCCTACGTAGATGCTTAAGGTATGAGGCCAAGTGGGAAAAGCGATTTTTTTTTCTAAGTGTCATTTGTCGATTTGTTGGTCATGTTAATTGTGCAGTTTATTGCCCATCATTTTCCCGCATAAAGTTTCTACATACGCAGTTTTTTTCAAAACATACAAGCAAAAAAAATATCACCGCCATATCCACAAAGTGAATGATGTTAGAGGAGCTTGCTCGGAAGTCGCACATGAAGCGCGCGTCGGCGCTGCCTACGTCATGTAGGGACCGCTTTTGGCGCTTGCCCGCAATCCCGCGCCCGCACTTCTACGGGGTTCTCTTGCCCCCCGCTTCCGTTTTGCTTCTGCTTTGCGACCTGTGACCGCAGGGTCCGCTTGACGGCGCGCCCGCTTCGCTTCTGCTTCGCCATGGTTTCCCGCTAAAGGGAACCATGTGTGGATGCAAAGTAGCGGCGAAATGGTTAGCTTGAGCGGGAGAAACGTCGCCGGTCCCGTTTCGCGGCAGCGGCCCGAACGCTCATCGCGGCGCTGCTTAGAAGAGAATGAGGCGCGCGCGCTCTGCCATTTTCATACAGCAGAACTACCGCGGCGCCCCCAGCGGAGTATGCAGCTGTCGCACCACCTGCCGTGCGCGCCGCTCCGTATAGTAGATGAGAAAAAAAAAGGGGGGGGGGGGGGCGTAGGAGATTAGAGAGAGGGGACGCGCATGTTCTGAGGGGGGTGTGGGACGGGGGGCGCCGCTCCGTAGAGTAGAAGATTGCTAGAGGAGAGAAAGGGCGGGAGCGTAGGAGAGGAGGAAGAGGGGGAGGGGACGCGCATGCGCTGTGGGGATGTTGGACGCGGGAAAGAGGGACGGACAAAGCCCCCGCAAGTCCGTGCAAGCAAGAACAAGGAATTGAGTCAACCTGGGCGACAGACAGCACTGGTAGTGCGTGTTATTCTTTGCTTGCACCCACCACCTGCCTAGCCATTGCTAAGCAGCTACTCTGTGCTCTCGGCCATGACTTTGGAATGTGATGATGGTTTACGGCCTTAGTGAGCATTGTTGGAATCACCGGAGAAGTGTACACGCCGGCGCCACCGGAAAAGGCGCGAGCATAAGAGGCTTGCCGAGCAAGCTCTTAAAACGTTAGACCACCCGTCACCTACGAAATCGAAACTGAAAGTGCCAGTTTTGTGTGCATCATAAGATTAGCTTGATATGTAGTATTTTGCTCGTTATTTAACAATCATATCAAGTGCGAACGTGTAACAATGCTCTAAAAGGGTTGTGAACACAACATCTTTAATCATAAACGGCATAAACTTCTCACCAGGTGAACGCGTAACGAGGTACATGTGTTGTTCACGCTCAAGGATACGTATGTGGGCCTGTAAACAATCAAATTTGCTCTGTTTGACTCATTTCGATAATGGCAACAAAAGCATATTCGATATTTTAAAGCAAATTCTGATCGAGCCCGGCCTCTACGCTGCAAGAGCTTGCCTCACAAATGATCAGCACGTACCGCGAAACCCTCCCGTCATGGCACTGATGCTTTATAATATAAGCCAGAAAAAAAACTTATTGACATTAGCCGCTCGAGAAAAGGCACACAGTAGTATATATAGAACTGACTACAAATATTGAGAATTTTAACGCGATAGCGTTTAGGAGCTCGTTTCGCAGAAATTCCGGCGTAGGCGTGGGTTTCGGCGTCGTCGTCGTTGGTTGTGAGCGAAAAACCACCATCTTGTCCGTGACCGAAAAATTGAGAAAGATGCAAATAAAGTAAATAATAAAAATTTCCGCATCCGAGTGAGGATCAAACCCAGGTTGTCTGCGTGGCAAGCAGGCGTTCTACCACACAGCCACGCGTCCGCTTGGAAATACAGCATAATAACTTCCTCTGCTTGGAAATGCAGTGAAAATAACTTTCATGCTTTACAAACACACCCGTCCTGTATACAGGCGTCACAATACAACATGTAATATCGCAGTAAGATTGCGTGGTTCAAGCGTACATTGCCATTGGGCGTCAGAACATGTGAATATGACAACGACATCGTAGTTTAGCCCTTTCGGGGTCGAATTTTTTCGCGAAATGCGTGCCAGAAATGTGTAGTTTTTTTTATTGTTGAAATAAATTCTTCAGACCATTCTATTTCAGAAAAAAAATTGTCTAAAATTGTTTTTCGTGACCGTAAAGTGACAGAAAAATCATTTTGTGTTGTTACGTACACATGGTTTATTCATAGTAAAATCAAGCAAAATCCTAAACAAAAACACTTTTACAATGTCTTATAAATAAAAATTATGCATTATAATAAACATAGCTCACACACATACATAAATAAGCGTACCAGAGTACTTTGCCGGTAAAAAAATGTTTTTCCTCTAAAACTAAACACTGGGGAATTGTCACCTTTGATCCGATCCGGATTGTCTCACCGCGCACGCTTTCAAGATGTCGCTCCTTCATCATCATCCGAGTAGGAACACGTAAGTAAATCCTCGCCTCACGAACTGACATCCAATGGATCAGATACGACACTTGGGGAATAGTCTACATCGGAAGAATCGCCGCTCGACTCCCTAGCACCATAGCAACCGGCGCGAGCTTCCGCAGCGTAGGCGAACTGCGTGAGTGAGCGCACGGAAGAAAACTGTGCGGTTGTGCGCCCGTCCGGATAGCAAAACGAGGGAAAAAGCTGTAATGATCCTTCGTCTTATCGCCAACGAGACGGAGTTAGTTTTTTCGAGTTCCTTAAACAGGAAACTCAACCACGGCGGCAAGGTTTGTGTAATTTAGCTCCTCCCGAAACAGATGTAATCGCGCCTCGAGGAGCAATAAACGAGAGAGTCACAAGCGGTCACCCTTTGAGAGATTAAAAATCAGACAGCCATCAGCTTTGCGGGCGCGAGAAGCGATAACCAACCGAAGAACGAAACCGAAACCAACCGCACGGCATGCGCGCGTTCAGGTGTGCGAGCGGGAAGCCGCCGCGCCGGTTTGGAAAGCAACAGGGGCGCGATTTTGTAAGCGTTCTAGCATAGAACGGGGAGGAGGATAGAACAAAAAGAGGAGGGAAAGACATGCGCGATTGGTCGGGGCTATGAGGCTATTCCGACGGTCAAGACGTGCGAATAGCCACAAAATCTGCTTAGAACGGAGAGGAGGTTGTTAGAACGGGCTCGGGCGTCGTTCTATCGATGGTATGGCTACAAAACAGTCCCCGCGGACGACTCGGCTTGGATCGAAATGTAAGCGGTGGGGACGGAGGAGTCGGTTTCTCGCGCATCTCTCTACCGCCTCACAGCTGACGCCTGTCCGCTGCTGTGTACTCGTGGGTGAGCTCGCTAGCACGTAAGGCTAACTGGGGATGCCGCTCCATAAATGAGAGCAGAAACACCCTTTGGTTGTCGGGAAAGCGCGGACCTCTTCTCGATTGCTGCGCTATTTCGACAACTGGGTAACGGTTCGAATTGTCGCGCCGTTTGAATTTTACAAGTACACTAATACTGCTAATACTAGAAGCATTGGTTTAAACAGCGTGGGGGCCAGCGCCACTGCGACACCACCTGGCGCTACGTCAAGACATTAACAGAAGTTAATTGCAAAGTCACCGAGCTCTTCAACTTCAAGCTGCGAAAAACAATGCCTCTGAATATTGATGTTCAGTTATAATAATTATATATTTCTTAATGCACTGCATACATTCCTGAACACCCCAGCTCGCCTATTGGCTGTTTGCTTCCCTCCTCTTTTTGTTCTATCCTCCTCCCCGTTCTATGCTAGAACGCTTACAAAATAGCGCCCCAGATAGAAATCGGTGCGTGAAGAAAATTCCACGTGTTCCGAAGTCTGGCAGCACATGTCAAGCAAGAGAAGTGATCGAAAAAATTACACCATCTCCCGCTAAAGGGAACCATGTGTAGATGTGAAGCAGCGGGCGCTAACGCTTACACTGGCGGCGGCGTTGACGCTGGCACTCATCGCAGCGTCGCGCAGGAGAGAAAACTGGGGAGGCGCAAAGCAGGCAGTGATGCAGCAGTGTTTCCTACTGGAACATGCCAATCGCTGCTAATGGGCAATGAGAGACAGAAGACTCCGACTGGACACAGAGACCCGCACTCCGCTTTTAGTTAACGCACACGCTGCGAATTTTTATTGTTCAACAACGCACAGGAGAAATCTTCCACCGGCACCACCTTGGAGGACAAGATCCATTGCCATATATACGGGATGGCCAGTGAACGGTTGTGCAGCGCGAGCGGTCGGTTTTTTCAACCAAGAAACTCGCTAGCAGACGCTGCCTGCGTCGGCGTCGCGAGGCGAGAGAGGGGGAAGCGGAGGAGAGGAGAGAGAGGGGGTGACACGCATGCGCAGTGGGAGTGTGAACGCCGTGGGCAGGGATGCGTAGAGGAGAGAGGAGGGAGCGTAGGAGAGGAGAGAGAGGGGGGGACGCGCATGCGCAGGGGGAGTTAGACGCCGCGGGCAGGGATGGAGAGAGGGGGGGAGTGTAAGAGGGGAGAGAGGAAGGGAGGCGCATGCGCAGTGAGGGTGTGGTTGCCATGGGGAGGGATGCCTAGAGGAGAGAGAGGGGGGAGAGGAGGTTTTTTATTTTTATTTTTTCTTTAACTGTTTGCGCATGCGCAGTAAGGGTGGGCACGCGGCACACCACCACCACCACCACCACCACCACCGGATTAAGCTTCGCCATAAGATGCTTCACATCTAAAAGGCGCGCGTTTTAAACCACCCGCCCCGCGGGCGCGCTCGAAGGCGCAAGCGACTACCGACGCGCCACGTTGCGAAGCATAAAAAAAGCAACAACGGAGAGACATCGGCGCATGAAAAAAATTTCACAGTTTCCCGAAGCATGGCAGCACATGTCAAGCAAGAAAAATGATAGAAAGAGGCGCGCGTTTTAAAGCAGCCGAACCGCGAACGCGCTCGGGTGCGCAAGTGGTTGCCGGATCGCCGTTTTGCGAAGCAAAAAAAAGTAACAACGGAGAAACATTGGCGCATGAAAAAAAATCCACGTGTTCCTGAAGTGTGGCAGCACACGCCAAGATTTATCTTTAAAACTCGCCCTTTTTTGGATCATTTCTCTCTCTTGGACAAGTGGTGCGCAAGTGTTTCTCCCGCACCACTTGTCCTGTCCTCATGTTTCGTTATTCGTTCGTGCATTTCACTCAGCGCAACTACATTACAATCCCGTACCAACTACCCAAATTGAAGCTGTGCTAAACGTTATTACTAGTTAAAGGTAATGCACTGTGGCCTATTCATGCTTCCTGTGACGTTTAAACGGACGATGTACTGTATATTGCGATGTTACAAGTGGTACACTTCTCTTTCCTGCCTTGACGATGTGATTCTGTTTTCTTCAACCATCAACAGGCACCTCACCAGTCTCGCCGCAACTCTTGCTGTTTTGAAAAGAGCCGGACATTAACTGAATCCCACGAACTACCATTTTGGCCGCCGTCAGATTACCGTGTTGGCCATCTTCTAAACGCTAATGGTGCCGAAACGAAATGCCCTAGAAATGGAAGGTCCTCGCCTTTCGTAGCTTTCCGGGGCCCGCTGTACTTCTGACATAAGGAGCTCTTACTTTCGTCCCTTCATCTAATTTTTTTCCAACGTTGTTAGGCTACTAGAGATCTGCTCAAGAAGGAAACCACATTCACAGGGCGTTCTGAACAGGCTCAAGCGTTCATCAGTCACATTGGCTTCCTGTGTACACCCCCTTGTACCTGCCCAATTTGGCCCATCTGCTCAATCTAAAGTTCGCACTGACGCAAGCGCCCATGGTATTGGCGCATTCCTCGCTCAACGGCAGCGCGACAGACTCTGCGTGGTAGTTTACGCCAGTCGCCGGCTCCCAGTTCTGAGAAAAGTTACTGCGTCACCGAAATATAGAGCTTGGCTTTAGGTTCGACGGTCGCCAAGTTCCAGCCATAATAATTTGGTCACGCGTGTTCAGTCCTTACGGACCACCACACCCTCTGTTGGCTTATTCTATGAAGCACCCGACCGGACGCCTCTGTCGCTGGGCTTTGCGGCTCCAGGAATTCTCGTTTACCGCAATCAACAAATCCGGACATTTGCACAAGGACGCAGACTATCTTTCTCGTCATCCGGTTGATCTTCCTGAACCCGTTGCACATGACCCGGACAACTGCGTAATGGCTCTTACTCACGTGGGCGATATGCGCACAGAACAACGATGGAATAAATCAATGCGAACTATCATCGACGCTCTCCAATCTGGCAGCACCGACACGGCATTCCGTATGTTCGTGCTGCATGACGACACTCCCAACCACAGCAATGTGAGAATTTAGGGCATTGAGCTTCTGCTTGCCCTTCCTCGTCATCTACGGCCATTCGTTCTTGAACAACACTACAGTGCTGATTTCGGCCGGTTTGTCGCTTCGTTGAAACTTGCTTCGTTGAAACTTGAACAACTTCACGATGCATCGACACCGGTACATCTCGGAGCATCGCACAGGTACGACTGCATGTGACGACAGTTCTTTTCGGCTTCGGCTGGGCTGTACCGCTCTGTGAGTTATTGCAATATTGCTGGCGACCATAAGCGTGCGCCGGGTCTCCCTTCAGAAAGTGGGGGGGGGGGGGGGGGGGGCGGCGAAGGTTCGTCGCAGCGTCCCCCCCTGCCTAATACGTCAATATATGCGGCTGACATTGCGCCACCCACCCGAGTCGCAGAGCCTCCTTCCCTATTATGTCAATATATGGGACTGATTTTGCGCCCCCCCTCTTTGGATGACTGCGGGGGCGCCCACTCCCCCTGCCCGCCGTGCGCACGCCTATGCTTGCGCCATATACCAACACAGGCAATGACCTCCACTGCTCCTGGGAGGAGTTGCTGGCCAGCGATAGCGTTGACGATCAGATCAGTTTGATCGACAGGGCCCGCAGGGCGCGGCAATTGCCTGTGGCGTCCTGGACTGAGGACAGCCAGCACTGCTAGATGGGACTTACGGACTGAGCTTTCCGGTACCACAAACCTTTTTCTGACAATAAATGTTTTCCTTCCTTCCTTCCCTCCCTGTTGCATACATTCTACCAACTAGAGTTCCCACTGTTGCGTCGGCGTTGACTTTCGGTTCTTTTCCGACGACGGCTCTAGGAAATATTCGAAAATAAAGGACTCTGCACATGGTTTTAGGTATAGTCTTTAGCTGCAAACACTTCTCGGGTTGCTTTCGAGGCCCGTTCGTTTAGATCAAGTAACAACTGCGCGCCTCCATTCTTCCGGTGACGGCATGGGATATTTATCGACGGAAAGACGCAACTATTAGACGAAATACATTTCATGTACCGTTGTATACCCACCGACGTGGTCGGCGGTAATGCCTGCGCTCGGCGCACGTCACGTTTTTCGTGAGCAAAAAAAAATGCGTCATGCATCTTCAGGCTTAATTGCTCGCTTGCAATGAAAGTGAGCTAGAACACACATACGTTCTAGTTCACTATACTTGCAATAGACGCGTTATCTGAATAGGAAATTGTGATTTCGCAAGAAGCTACGTCAACGCCTTTTGGTCCTTTAGGTGTACTTCCAGCCGATATATGTCCGCTGACGTCAGCGGACAGACAGAGGCCCGGCCTTCTTACTTTGTCTAGTCGATCGCACCTCGCGAGAGTCCTGACCTAAAGAATGTATATCTTACACCGCGGGCAATGGCAACAGACACGCCGAGATGTGTGTTTTTCTCTTTATTAGCTCAATGTAGACAGTACAGATAATATACTTATTCGTTATAGCAATATCCACGATTCCTGAGCCACCATAGTCAAAGCATAATTAGTTTCCATCTTCACACTAACAGAGTGCCGCTGAAGTTTGTGAAAATTAGTGATACTTAGGTGCCTAGGCAAATATGGTTTGTGTTCGTCATCGGCTGACATCAGTGTACTAATTAAACCATATCCATCATAATTCTAAAAAAGTGCTGCTTAGGAAACTGTTGACAGCTATGTCGATAATCATTCTTATCGTGTCATGGCCCTTCGACGCTCGGCTAATTCAAAACTCATAACTGTCGCCTCGTTCATAATCTTGTTATGTTAAGAATCCCGCATGTTCATCGAAACATTATTGCCACGTGCTCTTTTTTTCTGCCATTTCTCATGTGACAGGCCCCGTCGCACGTGTAACCACTGTCTCCTCTGCACCGCGCCGGAGTGTCAAACATTCCCGATTGTTTTGGATTGTTCTGAGAAGCTGGAGCGCGCAACGCGAACAGTGGAATTTATTCTGAAATTAACGTGATCGCCGATCACAAGCCTGGAGTCTCCAATGTCACATTAACTTATACCGACGTGCCTTAGCGGTGATCATACTCGACAGCAGATAGCTGCTCTCGCTGCTATCAGTGCACGGCGTGTCTCGCCTGTATTTTGAGTTTTTGTTTTCCGGGCACAAGGTCGCCCTACTGAAGAGTTGCGTATTTCCCAGCCTTGTTGGAACCTTCTTCGCCGTCCCTACTACGTGGCAATATCTGGCATGTCACTACTCCAAACTTCAGGGACTATTCACGATTAGGTTCACCGGATGGGTGTGATCATGAGCTCTTCATAAGCAGTTCCTGTAAAACCACTGCAGAACTTTAGGACACGTGTTTGAAAGCCAGGGCTAGAAATCGTCAATGTTAGAAATGAAAAAAAAAAAAGATAACGCGCCTGTCAGTCTTTTAGTGAAGGTCAGCCATTAGTTCATTATAATTCAACAGCCCGTTGAAAATTATTTGAATTTATGTACTGCGTGTTTCGATTTCTCGAAGGGCTTGTGGCAGAAACTTCATTAATCCTATAGATTCCGATATGATATTTTTTTTTATACTTCTCAGTGGTATATTTCGAAGCTTTCGGGATTTCTGTATCAATAAAATTGTATTTACTTCTACTTTGACAATTCTTGTTGTTGACAGTCCTGGTAATGACCGCACTCGCGGTCTCACACGCGTGGAAAGAAGACACGTGTCATAGAAAAGGGTTATGTGACTAAAAATGGATGCTGCTATTTTTGACAGAAGTGACAAGGTTGTAGAATAGTATAGGTGCACCACAAAATGATATCAATCATGGTCAGGACATCTACATTGTTTTACTAAAATATTAAAAGTGAATCAGGCATGTGTTATGATTCATATCTAATATTCTTACTCCACTTCTACGGAACGTTTAAACAGCTGCGGCATTGCAGGAAAGAAGCAAAGCATGCAAATCAAACATAACCATAAAATATTCAGAAAAAAAAAACAAGGTTGCGCCATACTGAAGAATGATTGAGAAGAATGAGTGACAGTCCAATAATTGTCCAGAGGTAGTATTAATTTAAAATGAATAACTCTCCCGCTCCCCCTCCAGCAGTTCTAACAAGAAATGCGTCAGACGGTCCACAAACGTATAAATAGCACGTAACCAGGCCCAGAAACCTGATCCTGATGACAAAATGAGCCATTCTCTGAGCGTAGTTTTAAGCGCGGTGGCCGTCGTGCTTCTATACCGATGCGACGCTGGCAAAGGACCCAATGTTTTGCCACGCGAAACACCAGACGCTTTTGAGGTAAGGAGAAGCGGTCGAGAAATGTTCCCTTCCGCATTTCTGAAAGGCATGCATGGACTGTTTGTTTGGGACTGTTCCTCCGGTCTGAACAAGCACAAAGCTTTGCTACCAGCAGTTCCTGTTAGAATAAATTGCATGCAATATTTGCGAAGGAAAAAA
>JALIZH010028091.1:0-185953 GCA_030522465.1 Rhipicephalus appendiculatus
TCGCCGACATTCCAGTTTCGAGTCGTCGGGGCGTGGTGCGTGAGCCTCTTCATTGCGTGGTGCACTGGTGTTCTCCAATTGGACTTCTCGTCCTCGCGCCTCAGTAACGAATGTATTGTGTGACCCACGAGACCCGCTGCACCCGACACCTATCACAGGCATACGCGTGCGCAGGGTTCCCTTTCGGGGTGTGGGGGGGCGAAGGCTCGTCGCAGCGCCCCCCCTTCCCTATTAAGTCAATGTATGGCGCAGACTTCGCGCCTCCCCTTCCTAGGTGACCAGGGGGGGCGGCCGCCCCCTCTGCCCCCCCTCGTGCGCATGCCTATGATCAGGCCTGCGGGAAACGCGGAGCACAGTAAAGGCCCAACCACTGGCACGCGTATGCACGCATATGCACGTGCCTACGCGTCAAATGCGCCTCTCAGCGTCGGTCGCGAATGGGGGTACGCGACGAGGCGCGTCGAGGCGCGAATGGTCAAGCGATGCTTGAAATTGTCGCCTACGTCACCACGCATACGGCGGCGCCAACCAATCAGAGGCCGCGATACCTCCGACCACTATGCCTAATGGCCGTCGCCTCTTCGACGATGCTTTGACGGCACAACCGAGTGCTGGGCGCGGGTACAGAAACGGAAACTACGCTCAAAACGTTTCCGAGTGACCGCGTCGTCATCCAGGCCGACGCTCTGTTCGCCGCTATCAGTGCATACCGTGTATATTGCTGTAAATTAACTTTCTGTCTCTCGGCCACGAGTTCGGCCAAATAAAGAGTTTCATCTTCGAAAAAAAAGACAGGCGTGACGTCGCCTGCTGCCTTCGTCGACGTCACGACCATGTGACAATATCGTGTGCTCGACAAGGCCACCAAAGCGAGCATTGTCCTGACATGACGCCCGTATAGGATCTACGTCTCAAACAGCAGGGTTGCCGTTGGTGGCTACTTTGCGCCAAATTGGCTACTTTTGGACCCCGTTGGCGACGAAAATTTCTAGTTGGCGCCATGGCTCTTTTTTAAACTTGTGATTTTACTTATTCAAAATGGCTTTATTTATTCATCAATAGTAAATACTCTGTTAATAATACCGCTTCCGTTCTATTTGGCTACAAATTCGGCGATAATATCAAATGACATGGCTACTTTGGCTACTTTTGGCGTGAGTTCCGGCGCCTTATCATGTCCACCCAACGGCAACCCCGTCAAACAGTTTGAAGCGCTGGTGTGGCTCTCCAATAGAATACATGAATACCACGCAAAAGGTGCCTTCGTTCGATACCGGCTAGAGCGGTTGTTTTAATTGCGAAGCATTTCTTATCGACGTGCAGTAACTTTGAGCGTTTATATCTATCTATCTATCTATCTATCTATCTATCTAGCCGCCTACGTCTACGCGCTCTCTTGATGGCCTCCTTCATTTGGGATAGACCAAAATTACTATGGGAGGGTAAGAGGGTTTCATGAATAGGTCTGGCTGGTCATGACATGAATAACGTGAAGATCTCATTACGTACGTTGTGAAACCCTTTCCTCCAGGTACGTATGGCACATACCCAGGTACGGAGAAAACAGGCATTGGTAATTTAAATGCGACAGCATTAAGAAAAACTTACATCGGCCGCGTTGACCCGACGAATGCAAAGTATAAATAGCGGGGCCCAAGCAGGAATCGAACCAAAGTATTCTGCGTGGTAATGAAGTATTCAACCACAGAGCCACGCCAGGTCTCGAAACTGCTTTGGAAAAAGACCCTATGCGCGCAAAATGTTGGGAAAACGTCAACTGAGGCTTGAGTGCTGGCTATCCAATTTTGTAAACATTATATATGCATATGACACAGGCGTCACGTCGGGTTAACGTCAATTGTATACAGTGGCGTAAATCCAGAAAAATCACAAGGGGGGGACACCATCTTGCCATGGCGGCCATTTTGTTTTCATAAATACAGGTTTTACTTTAAAATATATAAAAATTAAGACCGCACTTCGAAATCAAATAAAAACCGAGCATTATTCCTAAAAATAACACGATCACAGCATGATCGAGTCTGTACTTCATTGTCAATGGCCTCTGCCTAATAGTCGACATAAATGAATAACGCTAGATGATCGGGGATTCTTTAATTAGAACATTTACATTCATAGGTTCGTGCTATACAGTGCGTTTTGAAACGAAAAGTGCATTTCACTTTTGTACATCATGTCTGCTTTTTGCAAGGGCTTCAGAATTCAGAGTTTGTTTTACGGAGAGTGAGCTATACATAACTATCAAGAAAATTAAATATGATGTTTCAAAGATAAATCTCAAGGGGGGGACCCTTCAAAGGGGCGTCCCCCCAAGTCTGGACACAAGTGGGGTTAGGACCCCCCCTGACCCCCCCCCCCCCCCCCATGATTTACGCCAATGGGCGCTTATATATATACAGCTCAATGGTTTCGGCGCTCGCCTTCGGAGCGTGAGGGACTGTACGTTCGAATCCCATTGCTGCGATAACATAACTTTTTTTCCTTTGATGGTTGGGCGCATTCATATGGCTCAGATGCATTCGCGCCAAGAAAGCCTTGGTGCTTAGCTCAATGGTTTAGACGCTCGCATTCGGAGTGAGAGGGTCTAGGTTCGAATCCCATTGGCGCTATTACATATTCTTTTTTCTTCATCGGTAGGGCGCATTCATATATATGGCTCAGATGCATTCGAGCCAAGCAAACCTTGGTGCTTAGCCCAATGGTTTAGGCGCTCGCCTTCGGAGCGTGAGGGCCTGTACATTCGAATCTCATTGCTTCGATGACATAACTTTTTTACCTTCAATGGTAGGGCGCATTCATATGGTTCAAATGCATTCGAGCCAAGAAAGCCTTGGTGCTTAGCTCAATGGCTTAGACGCTCGCATTCGGAGTGTTAGGGTCTGGGTTCGAATCCCATTGCTGCGATGACATAACTTTTTTTTCTTCGTCGGTAGGATGCATTCATATGGTTCAGATGCATTCGAACCAGGCAACCTTTGGCGCTTAGGTGAATGGTTTAGACGCTCGCCTTCGGAGCGTGAGGGTCTAGGTTCGAATCCCATTGCTTCTATGACATACTTCTGTTATCTTCGTCGGTAGGGCGCATTCATATGGTTCAGATCCATTCGAGCGAAGCAAGCCTTGGTGCTTAGCTCAATGGTTTAGACGCTCGCTTTCGGGGCATGAAGGTCTAGGTTCGAATCCCATTGCTGGTATGACATACTTTTTTTTTCTTCGTCGGTAGGACCCATTCATATGGAACATAGAACGTCTAACTTTTTGTAACGGGTGTGCCCTGTAAAGGCGTGTGAATATTTTAGTATCACCGGAAATCGTAGAGCATGATAAAATTTCGGGGGGGGGGGGGGGGGGGGCGGAGTCAGAACACCCTCAGCCCCAATTCCCCTCACCCTAGTTACGACCCTGTAAGGACCTCAACTTTTTCGAGTGCTTTTGGGCAGTTATTGCAAGAAAGCCAACGCGTCTGGGGAACCATAACTCGGAAAGAACGCACAGCAGCCCATCGCTGCAAGGTGTGACGTCAGACAAAAGTTGATCCTTATTGGGCGTGATAAAGGCCTCAACTTTTTCGACTGCTTTTGGGCAGTTATTGCAAGAAAGCCAACACGTCTGGGGAACTTTAACTCGGAAAGAACGCACAGCAGCCCATCGCTGCAAGGTGTGACGTCAGACAAAAGTTGAGCCTTATCGGGCGTGATAAGGGCCTCAACTTTTTCGACTGCTTTTGGGCAGTTATTGCAAGAAAGCCAACGCGTCTGGGGAACTTTAACTCGGAAAGAACGCACAGCAGCCCATCGCTGCAAGGTGTGACGTCAGACAAAAGTTGAGCCTTATCGGGCGTGATAAGGGCCTCAACTTTTTCGACTGCTTTTGGGCAGTTATTGCAAGAAAGCCAACGCGTCTGGGGAACCTTAACTCGGAAAGAACTCATAGCAGGCCCATCGTGGAAGGTGTGACGTCAGACAAAAGTTGAGCCTTATCGGGCGTGATAAGGGCCTCAACTTTTTCGACTGCTTTTGGGCAGTTATTGCAAGACAGCCAACGCGTCTGGGGAACCTTAACTCGGAAAGAACTCATAGCAGGCCCATCGCTGCAAGGTGTGACGTCAGACAAAAGTTGAGCCTTATCGGGCGTGATAAGGGCCTCAACTTTTTCGACTGCTTTTGGGCAGTTATTGCAAGACAGCCAACGCGTCTGGGGAACCTTAACTCGGAAAGAACTCATAGCAGGCCCATCGCTGCAAGGTGTGACGTCAGACAAAAGTTGAGCCTTATCGGGCGTGATAAGGGCCTCAACTTTTTCGACTGCTTTTGGGCAGTTATTGCAAGAAAGCCAACGCGTCTGGGGAACCTTTAACTCGGAAAGAACGCACAGCAGGCCCATCGCTGCAAGGTGTGACGTCAGACAAAAGTTGAGCCTTATCGGGCGTGATAAGGGCCTCAACTTTTTCGACTGCTTTTGGGCAGTTATTGCAAGACAGCCAACGCGTCTGGGGAACCTTAACTCGGAAAGAACTCATAGCAGGCCCATCGCTGCAAGGTGTGACGTCAGACAAAAGTTGAGCCTTATCGGGCGTGATAAGGGCCTTCAACTTTTTCGACTGCTTTTGGGCAGTTATTGCAAGACAGCCAACGCGTCTGGGGAACCTTAACTCGGAAAGAACTCATAGCAGGCCCATCGCTGCAAGGTGTGATGTCAGACAAAAGTTGAGCCTTATCGGGCGTGATAAGGGCCTCAACTTTTTCGACTGCTTTTGGGCAGTTATTGCAAGACAGCCAACGTGTCTGGGGAACCTTAACTCGGAAAGAACTCATAGCAGGCCCATCGTGGAAGGTGTGACGTCAGACAAAAGTTGAGCCTTATCGGGCGTGATAAGGGCCTCAACTTTTTCGACTGCTTTTGGGCAGTTATTGCAAGACAGCCAACGCGTCTGGGGAACCTTTAACTCGGAAAGAACGCACAGCAGCCCATCGCTGCAAGGTGTGACGTCAGACAAAAGTTGAGCCTTATCGGGCGTGATAAGGGCCTCAACTTTTTCGACTGCTTTTGGGCAGTTATTGCAAGACAGCCAACGCGTCTGGGGAACCTTAACTCGGAAAGAACTCATAGCAGGCCCATCGCTGCAAGGTGTGACGTCAGACAAAAGTTGAGCCTTATCGGGCGTGATAAGGGCCTCAACTTTTTCGACTGCTTTTGGGCAGTTATTGCAAGAAAGCCAACGCGTCTGGGGAACTTTAACTCGGAAAGAACGCACAGCAGCCCATCGCTGCAAGGTGTGACGTCAGACAAAAGTTGAGCCTTATCGGGCGTGATAAGGGCCTCAACTTTTTCGACTGCTTTTGGGCAGTTATTGCAAGAAAGCCAACGCGTCTGGGGAACTTTAACTCGGAAAGAACGCACAGCAGGCCCATCGCTGCAAGGTGTGACGTCAGACAAAAGTTGAGCCTTATCGGGCGTGATAAGGGCCTCAACTTTTTCGACTGCTTTTGGGCAGTTATTGCAAGAAAGCCAACGCGTCTGGGGAACCTTAACTCGGAAAGAACGCACAGCAGGCCCATCGCTGCAAGGTGTGACGTCAGACAAAAGTTGAGCCTTATCGGGCGTGATAAGGGCCTCAACTTTTTCGACTGCTTTTGGGCAGCTATTACAAGAAAGCCAACACATCAGGAGAACTTTTAGCTCGGAAAGAACTCATAGCAGGCCCATCGTGGAAGGTGTGACGTCAGACAAAAGTTGAGCCTTATCGGGCGTGATAAGGGCCTCAACTTTTTCGACTGCTTTTGGGCAGTTATTGCAAGACAGCCAACGCGTCTGGGGAACCTTAACTCGGAAAGAACGCACAGCAGGCCCATCGCTGCAAGGTGTGACGTCAGACAAAAGTTGAGCCTTATCGGGCGTGATAAGGGCCTCAACTTTTTCGACTGCTTTTGGGCAGCTATTACAAGAAAGCCAACACATCAGGAGAACTTTTAGCTCGGAAAGAACTCATAGCAGGCCCATCGTGGAAGGTGTGACGTCAGACAAAAGTTGAGCCTTATCGGGCGTGATAAGGGCCTCAACTTTTTCGACTGCTTTTGGGCAGTTATTGCAAGACAGCCAACGCGTCTGGGGAACCTTAACTCGGAAAGAACTCATAGCAGGCCCATCGTGGAAGGTGTGACGTCAGACAAAAGTTGAGCCTTATCGGGCGTGATAAGGGCCTCAACTTTTTCGACTGCTTTTGGGCAGTTATTGCAAGACAGCCAACGCGTCTGGGGAACCTTAACTCGGAAAGAACGCACAGCAGGCCCATCGCTGGCAAGGTGTGACGTCAGACAAAAGTTGAGCCTTATCGGGCGTGATAAGGGCCTCAACTTTTTCGACTGCTTTTGGGCAGTTATTGCAAGACAGCCAACGCGTCTGGGGAACCTTAACTCGGAAAGAACTCATAGCAGGCCCATCGCTGCAAGGTGTGATGTCAGACAAAAGTTGAGCCTTATCGGGCGTGATAAGGGCCTCAACTTTTTCGACTGCTTTTGGGCAGTTATTGCAAGACAGCCAACGCGTCTGGGGAACCTTAACTCGGAAAGAACTCATAGCAGGCCCATCGTGGAAGGTGTGACGTCAGACAAAAGTTGAGCCTTATCGGGCGTGATAAGGGCCTCAACTTTTTCGACTGCTTTTGGGCAGTTATTGCAAGACAGCCAACGCGTCTGGGGAACTTTAACTCGGAAAGAACGCACAGCAGGCCCATCGTGGAAGGTGTGACGTCAGACAAAAGTTGAGCCTTATCGGGCGTGATAAGGGCCTCAACTTTTTCGACTGCTTTTGGGCAGTTATTGCAAGACAGCCAACGCGTCTGGGGAACCTTAACTCGGAAAGAACTCATAGCAGGCCCATCGTGGAAGGTGTGACGTCAGACAAAAGTTGAGCCTTATCGGGCGTGATAAGGGCCTCAACTTTTTCGACTGCTTTTGGGCAGTTATTGCAAGACAGCCAACGCGTCTGGGGAACCTTTAACTCGGAAAGAACTCATAGCAGGCCCATCGTGGAAGGTGTGACGTCAGACAAAAGTTGAGCCTTATCGGGCGTGATAAGGGCCTCAACTTTTTCGACTGCTTTTGGGCAGTTATTGCAAGAAAGCCAACGCGTCTGTGGGGAACCTTTAACTCGGAAAGAACGCACAGCAGGCCCATCGCTGCAAGGTGTGACGTCAGACAAAAGTTGAGCCTTATCGGGCGTGATAAGGGCCTCAACTTTTTCGACTGCTTTTGGGCAGCTATTACAAGAAAGCCAACACATCAGGAGAACTTTTAGCTCGGAAAGAACTCATAGCAGGCCCATCGTGGAAGGTGTGACGTCAGACAAAAGTTGAGCCTTATCGGGTGTGATAAGGGCCTGGACTTTTTCGACTACTTTTGGGCAGTTAGTGCAGGGGGGAAGCCAACGCATCAGGGGATCAACTCGGAAAGAACGCATAGCAGCAGTGGCGTAAATCCATAAAGACCACAAGGCGGGACACACATTTTGAAATGGCGGCCATTTTGTTTTTATATATATGATTTACTTTTAAACATATAAAGTTAAGATTATGCATTCCCATAAAATAAAAGTATTAATAATGATATCTGGGGTTTTACGTCCCCAGAACCACGATATGATTATGAGAGACGCCGTATTGGAGGGCTCCGGAAATTTTGACCGTCTGGTGTTCTTTAACGTGCGCTGACATCGCACAGTACACGGGCCACTACCATTTCGCCTCCATCGAAATGCGACCGCCGCGGCCGGGATCGAACCCGCGACTTTCGTGTCAGCAGCCGAGCATCGTAGCCACTGTTCCACCGAGGCGGACATAACGCGAACAGCGGTACTAGCGCCTCGTCAGAAAAATAGCACTGAGTATTCAATGGTATATAAGCGACATCGCATGGCAAGAAGTGTAAATTTAAGGGCTCGTTTGCTTTGTTAACCACAATATTAATGAGAACTAACAGACAATGATGCCAAGGAAAGTATAGGGGGTGTTATTAGAAGTAATTGTAATGTAAACATAAAGAAAGAAAAGTGGACGAAAAGATAATTGCCACCGGCATGGATCGAACCTGCGACCTTCGAATAACGTGTCCGATGCTCTACCACTGAGCTACGGTGGCATTCATCCCTCCGTGCTCTTTATAGGGTATATATATGTGCTTTTAAACGTGGGAGCGTCAGTCAGCGCCGCCTGTTGCCATTACGGCGAGTGTGGAACACCATTTTTTGCCTGTTGGCTTCACGTAGCACGTGATCTTATCGCGAGCTGGCAGCTGACTAATAACCTAATAATCCATCGCATACTACCTGGAGGCATCAAGTGTGCCAGAACGAGACGCTCGCTCTGAATGAAGGAAAGAAGTGTAAATTTAAGAGCTCGTTTCTTGACAATGATGCCAAGGAGAGTATGGGGGGATGTTATTAGAAGTAATTGCAATGTAAATATGAAGAAAAGTGGCTGGCTGGTTGCTGGCACGCGCCTTGCGCTTGCGCTACCTGCGATTTTTTCCTTCGTGTCTGCGCCTTTGCGTGTGCTGGCTGTCAGTGCAGTGCCCGCTCGCGCATGCTCTAGGGAGCCTTCATGTGCGCGCCTCCGTGCCTCCGAGGCGCGCGCACATGAAGGCTCCCTAGCATGCTCTCGCCCGCGGCGCCCTCGTCACAGTTTTGCGTGGTCACGTGCCCAGCTGTGGTTACCTTGCCCCCGGAACTGCTCTTGCCTAGCTCGGTGCTCCTTGAAACCGAAACTGCGACTGGACGCTCAAAAAACGTCTCTAACTAAGTAACCGTCGCTCACTCGCGCAAACGGGGTTTCCAGCCGTGATAAGTGGATCATAAGCTACGTATTGCAACAAAGAAAACAAGGTGCAAAATTTTTGTGTCAGTGCTCCTTTGAATTTACACTTCTTTCCTTCATTCATAGCGAGGGTCTCGTTCTGGCAGACTTGATGCCTTCAGGTAGTATGCGAGGGATCATTAGTCAGCTGCCAGCTCGCAATAAGATCACGTGCGCCAACAGGCAAAAAAGGGTGTTCCACACTCGCCGTAATTGCAACAGGTGGCGCTGACTGACGCTCCCACGTGTAAATGCAGGGATGACCGCCACCGTAGCTCAGTGGTAGAGCATCGGACGCGTTATTCAAAGGTCGCAGGTTCGGTCCGTGCCGGTGGCAAGTTATCTTTTCGTCCACTTTTCTTTCTTCATATTTACATTAGAATTACTTCTAATAACATCTGGTTCTCATTAATCGCATGGCAAAGTTAGTTTCAAATAGCAACTCGTGGGCAGGCACTGGCATTTTTACAACGGCGTCATTCGAGTTAAAGTATGCAATAAAAATGGTAACACTTTTTGTGGTAACGCACAAACGGTATTTCCCATCGTGTGTACCGGCCAGAAGTAATGTGTCTGTTCATTGAAAGTGCTTCAGATTTCAAAGTTGGTTTTACGGAAAGTGCGTCGCCCTTGACTGTCAAGAAATTCAAATCGGATATTTGGAAGATAAATCTCGAGAGGGGGACGCTTACATGGAGTGTCCCCCCCCCCGTCCTGAACACAGGGGGGGTCAGGACGGGGGGGGGGGACACTGGACGGGGGGGGGACACTGATGATTTACGCCACTGATTGTATATACTTAAGCGTCATCCACTTAAGTTGGTCCATATATCACTAGCGAGAGCTACCATCCTCGCAAGTACAAGCGCTTCATATCGGATTACCGCTTCTAGCGTTGGTAATACCAATGTTGCTGTTGTCATCGTTACGCAACTGTAAAAAAACTGGTTATATAAAACATATACGACTGTTCGACATATGTCTGCGCGTACGACATTTGTACAAGTCTTTAACGTCATTTCGTAAAGTTTCGCTCAATAAAAAATTACACCACGGCCTCCTTCCATCCGCATGCTTCGCATAACATCGATTCTTATGGTACGTGGGATCTGGCGATTTTTTATGCGCTGACCTACGAGTCTTGTTTTTATACATTTCCGTCCTCCTATGCCAATTTTGGCTTGTATCGAGGTAGCGGGACGACCACGACAGCGCCAATACATATGCGGCTAGATGGATACAAACGGTCAAAAAGGAATGTTTTTCATTTGTTAGAATGAGGTGAGGCACGCGCTCGCCAAGCTTCGCTTGCCGCCACTGTTTACAAACACAAGCCCTCGACGGCATCCGGTTTCGTCCACCGATGTGCCTATAATAGCACCGGCGGGCAAGAAGAGCCTTAGCGAGTAGCCGGCTGATTTTCTGCACTTTCCTTCCCTATTTAGCAAAATATTTTCAAATAAAGCCTCTTTTGAGCTACACAAAGATTATAACAGATTTCTTTGAACTTTATGCACCTTCCTTTTATCTAAAAAAGCTAAAGAAAGACTTTCCTTACCCTGAAACAACTTGAAAACGCGCTTTCGGTTTCGCTGTTAGGGGCTGATAAATCAGGTGACCGGAAGCTTCTTGGGGTACAACGCTTGCTGCTCTTATCGCAATCTTGAAACCGTCTTATAGGAGAAGTCCACCGGCATTTTAGTGCACAGCGACCGTGCGCCCGGTCCTGCGTTGAGCGGCGTCGGCGTCGTCGTAACCGTCAAGGCGAGAGAGGAGGAAAGAGAGCGAACGGGGAGTCTGCCGGACTCATATCTACTCATCTTCATCAGTACTATCAGGCTTTCCTGGATTCACTTTTATACTCACGTCTAGTCACACGTATTCCAAAGCAGTGTCTTTCATACAGCATTTTAATATTTATGGATCAGAGGCGCAAATTACAAAAGGAAGTGCCTTGCCCCCCCCCCCCCCTCAACTACGCCAACTCTTCCAAGGAAATTTTTCATTAGTGTATCTTATGTGGTCATCTCTAGCTTTCAAGAAAATTACCCTACTGGTTTACGAGCACTCATAACTCGTATTCGAAGATACCATATCAAAATACGCCAAGAGGAGCACCGATTACGTGAGATGTTGGTGTTATAGAGCATTGACACCATGGTCGAAAAAAAATTCGAGGCTAACGGACTCATGAGTCGACTCATTCAGACTCACTTGGACTCAGATCGAGCCGTGAGTCTGAGTGAGTCCGGGTGAGTAATGTTTTGGTGAGTTTGAGTCCGAGTGAGTCCGGTTAAAGAAAATTTTCATGAGTGTGAGTTCGAGTGAGTCCGGCTCAGAAAAATTTTGGTGAGTTTGAGTCCGAGTGAGCCCTAAGCGCAAAATATATTTCAAGAGTGAGTCTGAGTGAGCTTCACAAGTTTTGCCGACCAATGCTGTCGATATCCCGAGCCAGTGACCTCTAACCTCACTTTCTTCCTCCGTCACGACCTCTGGCACTTCGGTCGGAGCCGTGCACGGCGGCTGGCTTCGCTCGTCGTAACGGGGCTGTCCGCGTTCCGCTTGGTTCGCGACGCCTTCAATGCACAGAGTTGTGTTCGTAGCACTCGAGCGCGGGCAGTTTCTTTGGCAATATGTAACGAATGTCACGTCGCTGCAACTACGGATAGCCAAAACTTCACACACAGTTGGCGTTGCCCCAACACGAAGTTGCGCTCAGAATTCGAATTAGGTGGTACCGTAATCGTCGGCGAATTTTCTTAGAAAACCTTTTTGTGAATATTCGGAAAACCAGAAGAAAGTGCTTTGAATGCATGTGCTTTCAAGAGAAAGCGCAGTGTTACAGCAGCCATCGGTTGAACGCTTCACATGAGACCGGTTCCCGCATTGCGTGCGATCTGCCGTGGTTTTTAAGTACCAACGCCTCCTCTATTGTCAGTGCAGTTTAATTTTGTTTTCACATTATGGCGTGGTTGACGAAACGAGTCGGCGTGTTCAAGAAGAAACTTTTCATTTTTTTCGGTGAACTTGTGCCAGGAAAATGAAAGGGTCAAAGCACAAGCAATTCAATCTATACACTGATAGCGGCGACTGCAGCGTAGGCCGTCGAGTGATCCATATATCTGCGGTGAGGAGCGTCGTCATTTATACGTGCGGCATCGAACACTGGAGCTTTATCGATGGTGCTCGCGTAAGCTCTGGAATAAACTTGACAATTCACTTCTTGTGCGTAATCTTAACAGAATAATCCCAAACAATATCGAAGCTTTTCAATTATTGCGGCGCAGTCTGCGCCTTGCGTTGCCAACAGTCTTTGCGGGTGACAACACATCAAAATAAAGCAATAAACACGCCTGTAATTCTGTTTAGAAGCAATGTCGAACGATTCGGCGTACTGTGCAGCACAGTACTGAGTGTACTGTGCTGAGTACAAGAGTGTTTAGAGGAGGAGGAAATAACGTTTATTGAAAACGGCAAGATTGGGAAGAATGGGCTCCCTTCCCTAGGTGGCAGCCATGAGTCCTTGTGCTATGGCGGCATCCTCGGCTTGCCGAAGGACTTGGAGTTGCACTTCAGGGTCCGGGCTTAGCGGTGCGGTCTCCCACTGTTCTCCATTACTGTATTTTCTATTTTGCGCTTTCGCTCTGCCGCAAGCCGACAGGATATGATTTAGGTCCTCCCCTTGTTCACAAAACCTACACAGATCTGAATATAGGTCCGGGTAGTAGTAGTGGTAAGCGACTGGATTCGGGAACGTGTTCGTTTGTAAGAGGCGCCATGCCGTCGCCTGCTGCTTGCTTAGCGAGGTCTGTGCCGGGGGAAAGCGGGCCCTTCCTAGTCTGTAGTGTTTTGTGATTTCCTCGTAACTAACCATGCGGTCTCTGTCCATCCCCAGGCTTCGCGCTGCACCTGTTCGGCCTGCCAGAAAAAGTTTATTTCATCGTAAGACGCTACGAACACATGGAAACAGCGTCGATAGTATTGTTTAGAAAAAATTTATTTACACTATGTACAGAGCATAAATTATACATGGACATAACAGTGTTCAGAGATACATTCACATTTTCACAATTCTACATCACAAAAACTAACACTTTCGCATAGGGCGAACAGCAACAGTCTGATCAACATAAGAACAAATGCACTTGGCTCACATTTTGACACAATACAGAACAGGGTAAATGGGTAGAAGTACATGCTCTTCCATCGTGTATATCAACTTGGTGGTAGATTCACCAGGACATGAGATACCAAGGTAGCCAACATAGGTCGAAAGGGCAAGGAGACAAGCACATCAACTCCGACCTGACTGTGCGGCCTAGCACCATGTGGGCCGAAAAACAAGTTTTACCCGTTCAGTCTCAACGTCGACAAAAGGGCATGACCAATGGCGCAGAAACTCGCGCTCCCCCCAAAAAGAAAAGCTCCTCAGAGAGAAACGCGAGGATCTCGCGCCTCATGCGCCCCATTATTGGCCATAAGGCTACCAGAGCTGCTATCACCAAGGCCGTGAGAGTCCAGAAGGCTGTTGGAAAGCTGTTGTGCCGTGGCCGAGGCTGCACACCGCGACTGGCCCTGCGACTGTACCACGGAGCGGCAACGGCGGTGCAGACATATGCGCTGCCCCTGGTTCAGCTGGCGCCATGCCGTAGAGAGCAGCTGGAGCTGCAGCACCGCAAGGCAATCCGGCACTTTTTCGGACTCCCACGCCAATCACCGGTGGCTGCGTCGCTGGCTGAGACTGGTAGCTGGCCGCTGTCACTCACCATGCTGAGACAGTCACTACATCATGTAGACCGTCTCCACCGAGCACCTGGGGGGCTCCGCCCTCCTTCAAAGACTCCGGAACCGGCCTGCCTCACGCATGGGACGAATCTGCGCGCTGTACGAGGAGATGGTACCTCAGCCCCCCCATCCGCGTGCAGCCCGTTCCACCTCTCCAGCAGCCCCTTGACGTGCAGTTGGAGCTGGACAAGCTCAGCAAAAGGCGGACACCGGCGTGTGAACTCCAGCAGGCAGCCATGGAGAAAATCCACGAGCGTCTACGGGGACATCTTCTGCTGTTCACGGATGGGTCGGTCCTGAACAGCGCCCGCTCGGCCGCAGCTGCCTGCGTCATCCCAGCGACTGGAACAACCCTCCAGTGCCGGCTCCCCTTTCATTCCAGCTCCACTGCGGCGGAACTGGCTGGTCACCATCTGGCAGCCGACCACCTAGCTGCCAACCCGCCTGAAACGCCCGTGGCGATCATCACTGACTCCCGGCCAGCCCTCCAAGCGTTGCTGCAGCCCGATCAAGCCGGAGTCACCGTGGCTTTGCTGCACGCCAAGCTCACTGCTATACGAGCTAGCGGCGTGCATCTGTCCCTCCACTGGCTTCCCTCCCACGTTGGGATAGCTGGAAACGAGGAGGCAAATGCCGCTGCCAGGGCAGCACACCACGGCGACACCCCGGTGACCTCAGCAGTGGCGGCAGCAGACTTCTCTCGGCAGCGCCTGCGGCAACTGCTCCTCACTATCCACCCGGACAAGCGGGTGGCCAGCGGCAAGCCACCACCACCTCTCCCGGAGTCTGGCCTGGAGAGGAACGAGCGGTTGCTACTTCTCCGTCTGCGGACTGGTAGTGCCTGGCCCGCGGCACGAATGCACTCCACGGGACGCTGCTCATCAGCTGCGTGCAGCAGATGCGGCGATGCCGAAACACTAGAGCACATCATCTGCTCCTGCCCGGCGTTAGCCGCCGAGCGACGCAGACTGGTGAGCCGATTCCAACATCTTGGGCTTCCAGCGACATCCGTGGAGGACATTCTCTTCCCTGCGCGGTCACCACTGCCAGCCCTGCGGGCTTTCCTGGAGTTTGCGGGACCCGCTAACCTCCATCTTATTTGATCGGGATGCGTCGGCCTCCTGCCCGTGCCAGGGTGGATGACCTCCTCTCCTACTACCCTATTTCCTCTCCTCCTCACTCTCTCTTCCTCTATCCCTTTTAATCCCCCCTTCCCCTCCCCGCAAGGCGCTTAGCCGTGTCCCCGATAAGGGAGACAGAAAGAAGAGTCTTCGATTTCTTTTCCTCTAATAAACAGCCACTTATATATATAAGGCACGTCGACGGCAATTCCCAGCGACGGCTTCGCAGCGGTTGCGCCAAAGGCTGAACAGGCCGGCAACTGCTAAAAGTGCCGCGAAGCGCCCCCGTGGGAACCGGCCGCTGGACACGAACCCTCTGACACCCTGCCCACGAAAACCAGCATGGACCGCCCGCCAAAAAAGGCGGGCGACCACGCATTCAATCGTCGCATGTCGGTTGGTCTCAACCATGACGCAGTTGGGGCAAGTGGAGGTGCGTACCACCTGCCATCGTTGCAGCCGATCGCGAGTGGGGAGCAAGCCCCAGCCCCATCGCCAAACAAAGTCACGGAGGTGACCCGGCAACGCCGCTGTGGCCATGTGCTTCCACGGGCGACTCATTACCGCGTGCCGGTGTCGGGGTACCAAAGGCTGCACAAGGGCGGCCATTGTGTCCACCACTTTCGCTTCGGCTACATCGATCTACGGGGCATGTAGTCTCTAGACGGCGGTGGAAGGCCAGGAGGGCACGATACACAGTCGGTAAATGGGGGCGAAAGCAATCGAGGGGAGTGTGTATGGAGCCAAAGATATAAGGCCACACCTCGCTTACGTTACCCTCAAAAGCCTCTGTGCATGATCGGCTTCAATTTCAAAGTCAGCTTTCCTATTAAAATAGATTTACCTCTAATGTGCACATTGAAATGCAACGCAAAAGAGGAAATTCTATTTTCATTTTATCTTTTAAGCAAACAGCTGCTAGACGTTGAAAAGATTAAAGTGGTGCAGGTTAAATGCCTACCACGTATTCCTTGCCTAGCAGGAGGGAGGCACATCTGAACGAAGTACTGATAGTGTAAGCCATAACAATGAATGAATGAATGAATGAATGAATGAATGAATGAATGAATGAATGAATGAATGAATGAATGAAAACAATTCACCGACGATTACGAATGCCTAATGCGAATTCTGAGCGCAGCTGTCTAGGTGTTTTGAATTTACGATAAGTTCACGCACATGGTTTTGCTTCGGCGGCGCGCACCTCTGGACTCTGGTGTGGGCGGCAGTGAGCCTCTGCGCGGGCAGCTCCTTTTGCAGCAGCGGCAAACGACGCACTTACACCAGCTGCGTCGCTTATTGTTAAGGAAAGAACTGACTGAGACTGTTCTTGTATATTAGTACACGGTATACATTAACCCTCTGTATCCCAGCTTCCACATATGTGGACAAAACATATCAGTGAGGTGGGATCAGGCTAGCCTACGCATTACCTTAAAGGGCTCCCCTTACCAGGTGGCATAGTTTAGTTAGGCACCGGAAGTTGCTGCGCGCCCAATAAAGAGCATTATGCCACAAGAATTTTTCTAATCGGTCCATTAGAAGCTGACAAAACCAATGTTTCGAGGCGGCGCGAAACCGTGATGCGAGGAGGCGAGCTTGAAAGCCTTTCCGCTCACCCTGCGTAGCCTTCGCAAGCCGAATTCCCTTCCCTGCCCTCTTCGGCAAACGAGCGGGAGGATCACATGACGCATACGCATGAACACGTCATGCTCACACAATGTCACGAGCGCATGACGTGCCCGAGCCAGCCCGAGCCCCCGAGACGCAAGCGGTGTTGCGGCGGCGTTCTTTTTGCTTCGTCTCTGCAAGCTATGCCGAATTCGCTCTCGCTGATCACTTGCCTTTCAACCTATTACTGAGCATGAAATCGGCGATATTTGTACGGACGCGAGACCTAGCGGTGTGCCGCATGAACATTTAGTTAGACGCGGGCGAATAAATGAGCCTAATGAGCGCTGGAACGCGGTAGAAAATTAGTTTCATTGTAAGGGGTGGCGTGTGCATATGAGCGTCTGCACGATGCGCAAAACGCGAGAAGACGAACGCATGCGAAACGGAAGTAGATTAGTCTCGCATCTCACTGCGATTCGCAGTAAAAATAAAAAAAAAAGTCACAGTTTCACCGCAAGGGTGAAGCAATGAATGCGATAGCAAAAAATTGTAATGTTATACGAAGTGAGGCTGGCAGCTAACTCTTTTTGGATCCGATCTCACGCAACTCAAGAAAACGCTTGTTTGAGAATTCTCTTCGCGTTGAGAGCGCAGCACGTAGAAGGGTACACCGGCCCCCCCGCTTCCGGCCGCCGAGAAGGGGAGATAACGCGCGCGCCCGCGCCCGCGCTCGTAAAATCGAACGTCGCCCCCCCCCGCCCGCTGTCGGCCGCCGAGAAGGGGAGATAACGCGCGCGCCCCCACTCGTAAAATCGAAGGTCGCTCGAGGGACCCCCCCCCCCCCGCGTCTTTTCACGCTCACGAACCACTGGGCGGGGCCGATTATATATATACATATACGGCAAATGACGCCGACGCCGACGGCGAAAACCAGCCGCAAGTGTCCATATAATTGCTATCGCAATAAAAACATGCACGCATTCCGTTTGTGTGTTTCATTATTGCTTTCAAGTTTTATTAATCTTTCAAGCAACATATTGCGCAAACTACACGTCGTGTCAAATAATTATCGCAGCGTCACGTGCTACTCTTGGCGACGTCAGAGCACAGCCGTCTACGTAGAGGAGCGACGTCACAGCCATGGCCACTACATAAAAAAGAAGGTGCGGCCTGTTGCGTGCCGCCGAAGTGGCGTCTCGGGCCCAGTTCACCTCGCGCCCGCTCTGGCGCCACTGCTCGTCCACGGAATAGCGCTTCCACAAGGCATTGGTACGCGCGACTCTAATCAGGCCGTAAATAACGGGTTTTGCAGTTGCACATCACAGGTTCAATACTGAAGTCGTTATTAGAAGTGCCTATTACCCCACATATGTGAACAGTTTGCCCTAGGAGTGTCAATCTTTCGTAGAGTGGGCCTCAATACTCTCCATGAATCCTGCCCGTTTGACTCACCTGAAATGAACACTGATCCCGTTAATGGTGAGGCAATCGCCGGGCAGATTCCAAGGGCTGACGTATCGGCCCACCGATACGCACCACGAAAACACGCACAATTTAAATGTAGGTCCTTTTAGTGCGCCAAGGAACGCCAGTTGTGGTCCAAAGACCGAGTTAGAGCCAAGAGTTGACAACACAAACAAAATCTATTCTCAGTTAGGGCAGTACAAGAATCACACAAACTTACACACTCGGCAGGTATAAATTACAACTCACATAATCACTTAGAAGGTGTTGAAAACAACGGGAACAAACTTACCGCTCTACAAATGCAATCTCATCCACTAGAACATCTATGAACACAATGGAAGGCCTTGAATATTCACCAAACGTGTGCAACGCACAATCCTTCGAACGTTTCTCGAATATTTCTCTTCCAGGAAACACTCAAACGAACTCCAGCTCTGATCAACGTCGTTCGGCGACACTCTTCAACACAGTGCTCCCACGGCGTCATCACTCGATTCTTCAAGAGCGACTGACCACACTACACGACTCACGCGAACATAACTTCTTCGCCGACTTCACCATCCTGTCCTACCCTCCGTCGTCTCTCGTTTGGATCCTTCCCGGTTTCGCGAACATTCCAAGCGATTGTTCGGCGCGTAGCACCAGTGTTGTACACGTTCCTCTAAAACAGGAACGAAAACTCGTTCCTCGTTCCTTCGCAATTTCGGAACGAGTTCCCGTTACAAGCTCCTCAAATGCAAAAGGAACTCGTTCCAGTTACATTTCCAAAATAGGAACGTATCGTTACATTAACGTTACATTTGAGTTTTTAATAAATATATAGTGTCGGATAATCCTGAGGCGAAATAAAGTGAGCAATTTAAAGCTCCCATCGAGCTACATAACGAATTTAACATTGCCGACAGCAGGTTACACACAGGTAACGGAATCTAAATAAGCGCTCCTAGACAATTTTTTTTCGAGAGCACCGGCCTTACTACATACATGTAACTGCAACTTTCGTGCTCGTCAATTTCAAGTCCAACACATGTGGTACTTTTCAACGTTTCAACGTTGAACAAAACAACAGCTTTAATTTAGCTGTTGCGGCACAAGCACTTGAAGTACAACACTTCAAGTAAACTAACAATTTACAAATAGAGTCATACAATAAGCTTACAAAATACACAAACTGAACTAACACTGAACAAAAAAAATGGAATAAAATTAAACCGAAAAGACATGAATGTTCGATGGTATAAACAGGTGAAGGCATACGTGAGATGACCGGCAGCGTTGCGTCCATGACGATCGGATGCGAGAAGTCCCGAAGAGTTCTGGCATGACTGCGATGTCGATGGATCCGAGTTGCAACGCCGATGCTTCCGGGAGCTAGTGCTTGAAGGTGATCTCAGGCAGGTTGAGCTAAACTGAGATTGAAGTCCCGATGCCTACGTTGCCGAAGTGTCTCAACTGGGCCTCAATGCATGGAGAAGTTTAGGGGGCCAGCCGATTAAAAGCGCACACTAAAAACTTCTAGAAGGCATACTCGTTGATTTATTTCTACACCTTGTTTGACAAGCAACTAGACTGGTTATCAGGGCGAATTGATATCCTGCGCTTAAATCCCCTTCGTGTCCCCTTATTCTCTTCCTGGGGAAAAAGGGACCATTGACATGGGTCCAATAATGCGCATTGCATTGTCACAAAGTCCGCCCTCAAAATATTGACGACGCCCCTTTTTAATTAGGCGAGGGTTCTCCAATAATGAAGTGAGACAACCCGTTTAAGGTGACCGCGTAGGCGGCTCGTACACGTGCACCTTCTTCCGTGGGAACGGTATCCTGCCTCGGTTCTCAGCCGAGCGTTTTGCAGTCTAAAAGTTCGGGGCACACTGCGGCTTTCCAACAAAAGCTGTCGTCGCCGCGGTACAGAACAACGTACACCTTTTGGCAGCAACATTCGAAGAACAATTCCGCTGCTCTTCGCGGCTCTAAAAACAAGTCTTTTCATGACCAAGCCGGCGCGCTGGTTAGCGGGGGAGCGCGGCGCGCGTTAATCGGCATGACGACGGGTCGAAAAAGTGGCATTCCGTGGTAGGGAGAGAACTAGAAGCAGAAAAGGACGGCGCCTAACATCTCTGCTGGATGGAGGCTAACATCTCTGCAGTAAAAAAAAATTCCTCCAGCACGTGGTCAGTCTCGGCGTCTTTCGCTTGCCTGCGCCCCCGGCGGGCGCCTTGAAGTAAAAACCAGGATGCATCGTAGTCACATGATGGGCGAGCGCTACATTTTCGCGCCTCACACGGTCACCCATCCGCCCTGTTCTGCATGATGTGCTGCGTGCGTGCGCCTGTTGAATGCCGTGGAACGTCTACAGAAGGAACGCCGTTCCCTCTACCGTTCCTGCTTAAATGTAACGAGTTACCGTTACAGTTCCACCGATCCTGAATGGAACGGTGGCGTTCCTTCGTTCCTGCCAAAAGGAACTAGTTCCTGGAACGTCGTTCCTTGGAACGCCGTTCCGTACAACACTGCGTAGCACGTACCACAGCGACAGCTAGGGGAAAGGGATTTGTCTCGCCGGTTCGTCTGTGGAAACGGTCGGCCCCAAGAGAGGCCCCACTATTAAGTCTCGAATTCTCCCGATCTGCGCGGGCGTTAGGCAGTCGTGACGGCGTCTTCGGCGTAGAGGGTAAGGGCACGTCCTGCGCGCCTTTTTATACTTGTTTTCTTTATTCGTTGCACGCGAACCGTTGAGGGAACGGTCGGCGCGGCGGTGATTTGATGCTGTCGCCCGGGAAGCGGTGGCGTACGTCTGATTTGGCACTCGTTTGTGACAAAAAAGAAGTGCTCTATTACAAATAATACGCTTCCCGACACTGTAGATCACAGGGAAATACGTGGTACTTCACAGTATCGTCTTTTCTTGCGTTCGAGCTGCTCAGCGGCACACAACTTGCCGGCATCACAGCACTGGAAAAAACCGTCTGCCACACAGGCGCGCACCAAAGAACCGTACTCAAGCACAAAAAACATGAGGCAAGCTGCCCCCCACACACGATCACACACAAAAAAGCACGAGAAAGCACACGAAAAAACTTCTCGAGTAACATCATACAATAAAAAGTATGCACTCAGTGGTTGAAGTACGCACAAGGTACAGGATATCACTATCGCGTTCAACTCTTAAAGGCGGAGCTTAAGGGTCCCCCCAATTTTTTCTGGTGGTGTCCACTTAGAGATCCTGTGGCTTTGATCAGTTAGTGTAAATGCTACATAAATTATAAAGTAAAAGATTGTTTTTCTGGACGAAAGTGACACGTCGAGATGAGTATTGGTGACTTGATCTCGAATAAAATTTCCCAAGATATTGAGGTTTACCAAGGAAATCTAGCAACACAAAGACACACTTGGAGCTGTATCTAGCCCGAAAAAGTTGAGCTCGTTGGGCGTGCGAGAAAAACGCACCGTTTTTTCTCCAGGGTATCCGTGAGCTGTGATAGCATCGCAGTGATATAAGTTACATCGTACCTATGTTCTCTTGTTTGTACGTCCCGCTTAAGTCATTTTGTTACCCGGTGCAGTTGTACTCACCTGAACTGCTGTTACTAGTGTGCAATAAACTTCCCTGTGTTCCCTTACATGAACGCCGACAGTTTATCTTGCCCCTAGTAAGATGGCGACCGCAGCCGTCATCTTTTTGAGCGCACGGCTTCACTATAGAGCAATTATTTCCACTCCAGCCTTGGAGCTACACGAGCATTTAGGCTTAGCTTTACGACCGGAATATTGGTCAACGGCCATTTCGCTGTGCTGTCACGCCTTTTTGTTTTGTTTTTGTTTTTTTTTTCGTTTCGCGAAAAACAAAACGTTTGTTAACATCGTGAGTTACGTATTTAGTAACTTTTCTTCGGTAACGCATACAACGCCGCCCATGACACGCTACAGGCAAGATGGGGATTGCGAAGCGCCTTTGCGACGCTTTCATTATGTTAATTATTCGCTCGTTGTAAGGTTGCCTTGTATGCAAGTGTAGCTTTACATCCATGCTTCGCCTCTTTAATATTATAACAAAACAAAGAATCCTACTGAAAGCACGAATACGAATTATTCGCATAGTTTACGAATACGTCGGCATCTTTTAAACTCTGGTTATAAAGTTAGCTGGGCCAACCTATATATTCCCCTCTTTTTCTAGCGCTAGAAAACAAACGCTACAGTATTGCGATTCCTTCCTCGTGCCTACTGCAAAAATGTACTATCCGAAAAGTACAGTTGAAAAATGTATTGCGCATGAGAAGGCCACAATGCGGCATTTATTGGCATGAGATTGCTTAAGACACTAAAAACCTGAGAATACCGAAAGGTGTTTCTTTTGTCGCCTCATTTCCCGGCAACCTGAACTGTTACGAAAGGTTGGACCCATCGTAGTGTTGCACCGGTGACTCCGACGGCTGCTTGACGTCGTCCAACATCAAGTAACGTCTCACGAGGCGCCAGCAGTCTTCGTTGAGGGCGTCCAGTTGCGCGCTGCCCTCTGGGCTCGGGTGGAAGTCCACTCGCTCCTTGACGACTCCAGCGTATCGCATGAAGCCCTGCAGACCCTCGATGCACGTGAGCCACTTTCGAGCCTCCACGGCCACATCCGCCTCGTGGATTTGCAGCACGTCAGCCAGCTCCTCCAAGAGGGCGCGATGTTTGTACACTCGCTCAAGGGCGGCCACGTGGTACCTAGTTCGAAAAAAAATTCAAGACGGTGCGTATGCACACATGTATCGTCATCAATAGCAGAATATCTTCATGTCCATTTCAATATCAAAGCCTTGCCAAATGGTTTCCAATTTACGCCGTCTTGTTAGGGCAGATTTCATTTCGTGCCTGCAAAATTTTACAATTTCATTGCCCCACTTAACCTTCTGGTTGCGGATGGCTGTGCTTCCCACCCAGGCCACCAACGGCAAATGGGTCCCCTTCAGATTGGGAGGGAGGGTAAGGGAGGCGGGGATCTTATGTGTTTATGTGTAATAAAATTATGTTCTCTCTCACTATGTTTCTCTTGGGGGGGGGGGGGGGAGTGAGGAGGGGCAAAGTAGGCCAGGCCAATGTATTAAGGGAACGCCCCCCCCCCCCCCCGGCCCTCTGGTGGCGCCGCCTCTGTTTCCATCCCTGAATTCCATACGGCAAGCATTTCCAATTCATGACCGACAAACAACTTAGCGCTGTCCGTAAAGTAAGAAGTGTGAAAGAATTGCGTTCCGGTGGCACAAACATATAGGATAAAAATTTGCAGGACGAAAACTGGAACCCTACGATGCTAAGGTCCACGCAGCCGATGATGGAGCGGAGAACAATTGAGCGTCATCCAGAGACAGGAAGACAACTGGGTCAGGCCAAAAACTGGGGTACCCGCTATTCTAGTTCACAAATGAAGCACGACAGACCCTGTAAGTATAGGCCCAAACTATGTATGCTGGATTCCAATGACTGGTCATAGCCGAAATCGCATGGGTGTGAGCAAGCAGCCGTTACCACCTTCTTCAAGAGGAACCGCTCGCGTAGTCTTTTAGGTTACCGGGATTTTCCAAGAAAGAACGGTTTACGAAAAATCCGTATGAACTTTATTTCAGCGTTGTAAGTGAAAACGGGTAGATTCACATTATATCTTTCACATAAGCGTGCGCAGGGCTCCCCTTCAGGGGGAGCGAAGGTTCGTTGCAGCGCCCTGTATAGGGCCGACTTGGCGCCCCCCCCGTCTTAGGTAACTTGGGGGGCCGACCGCCCCCTCCGCCCCCCCTCGTGCGCACGCCTATGCTCTTTCATAACCCTTCCTTGCGAGACTCCGAAGAACTGATTTGCCATGAACAAAGATTATCCTTGGTGTTCTTTAAATTCAAGCTCATATCTGAAGAACCAATGCCTGTACACTAACAGGACCACCAGAGGTGACATGCTGCAGATGTGACTTTAAGTGTGGGAAATGGAACCGCGATAATTGATAAATTATTTCGAAAGCTTTCATTGCAAAAACCGCAAGAAACATGGGGCCATAAACTGCAATACGATTGAGTGGTACAGAATATAGTCAAATGGCGCATGAAAACAAACATATTTAATTGCGTGTGATTGTGACGCACTCATTTACTGCATAGCGCATGTTTGCTCATTTTAATTGCGAAGGTTCTTCTTTCACCTTTAGTGATTTTAGGTTAACCTAACGTACTACATTCTAGGAGAAGTACTTCCTGAATTCCACAGTTAATAATGTGTTTCATTTGTGTATTTGTCGTTTTCCTTTTGATATAGCACTGTTCGTAGCTTCATGTGGTCCACCTAGGTCACTTTCCTGTTTATCTCTCGCGCTTGGCTAAAGAAAACCTAGTTAACAGGTTGTGGCTACATCTTCTTACGAGTATATAGACACCTTTATTTAGTTAGCCCCGTGAGCGGCGGCCGAATTTCGATATAGGCTAAATGCTAGAAGCCTTGTACTTAGGGTAAGGTGCACGTTAAAGAAACCCTGACGATGGAAATTTTCTTAGCCCATCTGCTCCGGCGTGCCTCACCATCATATCGTGGTTTTGGGACGTAATACCCTGATAGTTATATTAGACTACGTTTTACGCGCATGCTGCAGCTCATTTTCTTTTTCTAAACAAGCGATCTGTCAGCACCCTCTGACCGGCTTCTCGTCCATCAGAGTGATGCTATATACGTCGCTCCGGTATTTTGTGTTAAAATAAGTACATACACATTAGACCAGGGGTTTGAAACACGCGGCCCGCGAACCTCTCGCTTGCGGCCTGCGACTTCACAAGGAAAGGAATTCTGCAGATCCCGAGTCTCATGGGAATCGGTTTTATGCGAAGCAGCCGGCGAGTAGTTGTCTATGATGCATATGTTCACTTCGAGGCAAGTGTTACGAGGTGCATCGACGTTAAGTGCAGTAGTTGTGTGGACATCGTGGGATTACCAGGAACGTCCGCTAAAATGACGTCTACTGGTGACTACACTGGGTAAGGTATGGTTTGACGTAATGCCAGCACTCACGTTAGAGCACAGACGTCGGTATTACAGAAAGAAAGCGCTCTTTACGGTGTGACAATGTGAATAGGGGCTTTTAGCGTGTACGTATACTTCTTTACGTTACCGTGTTACCGGATACCGGAAGGAATCTGCGCATGCGCGGGCCTTTACGGAACGTAGACTTTTTACGGAACGTAAACTACTCGCCGGATAGGCTTTACGTTTGCGGCCCCACCTCGCAAATCCACCTTCGTTCGCGGCTACGCGCGATATTCAATTTGCGGAGACTCCTGCCGCCGAGTCAAAATAAGCCGAAGTGCGAATGCGAATTGAGATCACCTTGTTTCAGCCGGCTTACCGAAGCTAGAGTGACGTAAACGTGAGAGGCCTAAAGCGCCTAAAACCCCCGACAGGCTGGATAGGTGGCGCCATCTAGCGGCGTCAATGTGAAACAGGCAAGCACAAAATTGTTATTGCAGAAACATCGCGCATTTTACTCCTTGCGTAAATGCCTTGCAGTGAAATAATTATGAATCAGTTGCCTTTTACATCATTTCCTCCCTCAAATACTAGATGATAACAAACGTGTTCATGACAGTGGTTGCACGAAGCGTCACAAGATGTCGACACCATCGTCGCTAACCCGATATTTTTGCACCCTTTTTCGTAAACTGAGGTAATGTACACGCTAAAAACCTCTCTTATTATTTTGCCCAAGCGATTATTCAATCTTATCTAAATCAAGTATAGTTTAAATGCAGTTAATCATCACCATTTGGTGGTTTGCGCAAACGTAAAGGTTTACGTTTACGCACGCACGTAAACGTTTACGTATGAGGAGCTAAAACTTTTCTGCAGCATGCGTTCCGGTAAGACGGTAAACGCAATCCGGTAACCGGTAACACGGTAACGTAAAAAAGTATACGTACAAGCTAAAAGCCCCTATTATCACACGTAACTTTCGTTAGCGTATTCGCCCGGGGTCCACCAACGATTGAATATAGCTTGCTTAATCATAGGAATACAAATGCAATGTTTACTTGGACTGCTGTCGAAGTGGAGCCAACATTGGAACTCCAGTTTCCGTTAACTTGGCACGACGCCTGTGTCATAAGTTTACATATGTAATGATCATTGCTTTGTTATAAAATTAGATAGCCAGAACTGCAACCAAAATTGAAGTTGCACCGACCGCACGCCTGCATAGTGCCTTTTTTCCATAGCAGTTTCATGACCTGGCGTGGCTCTGTGGCAGAATTCCTTGTTGCCACGCAGAACGCTTGGGTTCGATTCCTGCTTAGATCCTGATTTTTTTATCATTGCATTCGTCGGGTCTACGCTGCCGATGTCAGCTTCTCTTAACGCTCTCAGATATAAGTTACTAATGTCTGTGCTCGCCGTTCCGGGGTAGATATAAACTGTTCATCTTGTGTGGTGCATACCCGCGCACCGCGGCACGTGGTACACGGGTATGTGGCGCGCGTGTCTGCAGGAACTCGTTTGACGACGTACGCGACAGGACACACCCTTTTACCCCCCTCATACCAATTTCGGTCTACGCCAAGTTAAGGAGGTAATCACGGGCACCCAGACGTAAGCAAGGTATGTGACCGGGCTAGTTGGTATTCCATGACGACGTGAACAGCGCGTGAGACAGACAAGGACAGAATAACCGACGAGGACTAGCGCTGACTTCCAACTGAAATTTATTAACACGAACATGAAAAAACGAAGACAAGGTGGTACACGTGATCACCGCTTAGTCATCTGCGCATGACGGCAGACATTGACATGACGGCAGAAGCTGCAGCCATCGCAAAAGGAAATTGCATCAGCAAACCCTCAATCGCTCTCACTGACAAAGAAATAGATTACCTGAGTTCATCCGGTCAAATCACATAGATATATTAAGGTTGCTTTGCTTGTTGTCTTTTCTCGCGTTTTGCACCCAGACGTAGTCGGCTAGATAGATAAATACGTAGACAGAAATGTTCAAAGTGCCTGAAGTTCGCTAAGAAATGTTTCGCGTTTAATAAACTTTCCCGACTTTGCAAAATGGTATTCGCATTATTTTCTCGCATGTGGCGATCAATAACGCTTTGTTCAAGGTAGCTACAGAGACGGGACTGGTGTCACGCATTTTTTTTTCCTCAGGCACCCCATGCGGTACTTATATTTCGAAACAACACTGTAGAACAAAAGCTCTATTTGAAAATATGTCATTCTGCAGATCGGTATCGATCGAAACGTACACGAAATCCGCTGCGAACATGGGCCATGTATTGGAAAGGCATTCTTTCAAATGAGAACGTTTGGGGACACTGTTCAAACCACCCCCCATTACCCCCTCTGCCCCCCCCGCTCCAGCTTTCCTCACGGTAGGGACCATTGTTGGACTAAATTTCGGGACTGCGGCCCACTAGATGAGATGAGTTCCAGACCCCTGCAGTGGACCATGAAAAGTTATGGCCGTTCCACGCGATGGAATAATGATGGAAGCGGTCGAGATGAGCGCATTCCTCGACCCCTTCCTTCGTTGTTTTTTCGCGCTAAAAGGCCACGCTTTTTATAGCCTAGCGTGTAAAATGAACCTAAAAGCCCAGCCACTGATTCTTTTGAACAAGCGTATAGCCTGAAGAAAGGAGATTGTGAAAACGCACCTATCATCTCGACGACCACTGGCGAACAGTGCCGCTCGCGTCACCAAGTCGCAGTTCCTGTTCGCCGTGTCTCTGACTGCGAACCAATCCTTAGCGACTTCCGGATACACCCTATCGTAGAAGGTGATGCACAGGAGAGTGTAGTTGTCTCGGATTCCAACGGCCAAGCGCTGGACGAAAGCGCTGATGTCGCCGGACACCAAGACGCTCGTGACATTCCGGCTTAGCCTAACGACGTCGGCGAGACCTTCCAAGTCTCGATCGTCCATGTTGCGCGACTTCTGCAAGTCCCAATTCCCGTATGCTCTCGTTTACGGCCAGCGACTCCAGTATGACGGTCCACCAGTTGCTCGTAATATCCACCGACACCCATTCGCTAAAATCGTGCACTTGTATATACAACGAGCGAAGGACAGTAGTTCTGGCGACGTAGTAGGCCAGTGCTCGAGACAAGGCGAGGTCGCCTCTCTGGATGCTCATCTGCACCTTGGTAATACTGTCGACCCAGAGCAAGCGGTTCAAAGTAAGAGCCGCGTTATTTTCGTAGCAGGAGCCATCCACGCACAACTCCGAGTACTCCATGAATTCCAGGAGATCCAAGCTTGCCGGAGGATGTCTAACTTTGAGCGTCACCTTCTCATCCGCTTCGCTCTCTCCGAGTGCCAAGCAGACGCGCTGCAGTCCCGGGTATTCGAGGTCGATTTCGACAAACACCTTCTTAAGCGTTTCCTTGTACGGCAGCACGGTGAATATTTCGTCCCACTTTTCTGGCTGCCAGTAGCGCAAGGGCAGCTGCAGTTCCTCCAGAGTTTCGTTCCCAATAACTGCTGGCAGCCAGCACTCGAATATGTTTGGGGCTCCTTCTTCGGTCATTCTGGAACTGTCCTTGATTCTGAACGCTCGAAGTGTTTTGTTTTCAGACAGAAGGATCGCCGCATGTCGAGCGCTGCATTCGTCAAACGCAAAACCTATCAGGGTCAACGAGACCACGGACGTGTTATCGCGGAGCCCGCGAAGCACGCTCTTCAGACAACCTTTTACGATTCGTCCGCGCGCCTCAACTGTCAGCGATGTCAACGTGGTGCTCTTGTGAAGGTAACGTGCAAACGCAACTTGACAGTCAACGTCCCTCATAGCAAAGTCCTGTAACGAAAGCTCCCTGAGGGTGTTGTTTTTCCTTAGAGCGGTGAAGAAGGCTTTCACGTGCTTCCCTTTCATGCGCAAACCTGCAATCTTTAAGGTGGACAGTGACGTGGTCGTGCGAAGGAGCTGTGAAAGTGCGGCTGGCACATCCTCTGGACATGTATCCATGGCGAGCTCAAGGTATTCCAGCCAGGGCAAACCAGAGATTGCCGCGCTTAGCTTCTCGGAGGCCGCACGGTTTGTCGACATCAATACGAGATTTTTCACAAATTTGCCTTCCAAAAGCGCGTTGCATACAATCTCCGCCTGACTGTCCAGCAGTGTGGGTAGGAGACTTAGTGTCGACAAGCAGTGGTGCGTTTTTACTAACCAGTATATTATCGTGGCGGCCTGCTGCTTGAGAAGTTCGATCTGAGACTCTATCCGGCTTCCAAACAGGGGAATACGTCCGGCAAATTTCACTACGCTGAACTGTCCACTGGTTCCGGATGTCAATCGCACTTCCAAGCCAACGTAGCAGAGGATCTCATTCCAGGTGGACAAGTGAGTCGCAATTTGACATGTCCGCTCCTCGTCCGCTGTGCAGGGCAAATGATGTATTACGGCTTCCTCCGGTGAAGCAGCCTCTTGCAGAATCCAAGTTCGGCCAAGGAGATGGCAGGAACCTCACCTGCCCCTGCCTCACCAGATGCCACCCAGTTGTCAGCGTTGGGATTGGCCATCATGTGTCTGCGAAAAAAAAAGCTGTTCTTTTCCTTGTGCAGCTACAGTAATTCGCTAATTTCATTACACATCCCTCGCAGTTATTAGAGTCGGCGAGTGTGCATGTCAACGTAACGAATTTCCGGCCTTCAAACGTCTCAGCTGAATCTTTAGGAAAACTGTGTTCTCAGAAAAGGCTACATCAAAGTTTGTCTGCGCACGCCCAGGACAACATTACTATTAGCCATAAAAATCTACAGAATGAGTATCGCTGCTACAACACTCTATCTTGCTCATTTCTTTTTTTTTTTTTTTTGCTACTCGATAATCTACTAAGATTCTGTTATTTTTGTAAATATGGTGTCAAATCGTAATTGAACAATATTTGGTTTAAAAATTTTTTTTGAAGCTGGCATGATAAAAAGTGGCGATTGCGTTGGCCTTGCTTGACAACAGGAGGTCCACAATTTACAGCGATTCGAGATCGGCGGTCAGAGCATTTGCCATGGGCACCATCTCGGAACCGGCTTTGCGGATCCTTCGGGACAAGGAAATTGAGCCACACACACTCGTTTGGTTCCCAGCGCGCATGGGACAGATTGAGGGAGCCCCGCCCAATCTCAACGAGTCAGCCCACATAGCTGCGCGAGGACTAGTAAACCGCTTAGCTATCGGGGGGGCGCGGCGCTGACGTTTTGGAGAATCGGGACCCTCCCACCTCGTATAACGAACTCACAAAGCATTTTTACCTGGTGCGGAGACAATACCCTCCACCACACAGAAAATTAAGCAGACCTCAGGCTCTGACACTCAGGCTACTTCAGGTCGGGGCGTACCCTAACCCCGCGCTATTGCACAAGATATATCCAGAAATACAGCCAACTAATACATGTTGCTTATGCGCGGATATAGCTAACTTAGAACATATGCTCTGGCGGTGCCCTGCGTTACGCTGTGGTGAAGTCATCACGCCGTCCCAAATGGGAGGCTGCTATTACCAGCTCCGGACTCGAACAACAGTTATGGGCAGTCCAACGGGCCCGCGACGCAGCGGAGAGACTTGGTCTTTCTGTTCCGACGTGGGAGCGGCCCGCAACGTGCTAAAGCGCGTTCCGAAGGACCCATTAAAGTTCATTCATCCATCCATCCATGATAAAAATACGCGCTGAGTGAGGCGTTCGTTCAGGGCACCCACAAGAAAAGTGGGTGTCGATTGTACTAGATTTCCGGAACGCATTCGTTCGTTTACATGTTGGGGTGTAACTGATCATGATTAAGATGATTCTGTTGAGTAGAATGGTGTGTATTAGAAACAGCGATCTGCATGCAAATACTGGTTAGATTGCCTTTGATAGGTGATACTCCAACAAGTTGATATTCGTAAAAACCGTAGTTCCTGCGATTCCGCATAACTTCTTAACATGCAAGTATTTGGCCAAGCTTGCTAACTTCGTTGGCCCCCCATGTTCCCAAAATTGCCTGTATTTTTATTGCTGTGACGACGACAAGAATCAATGTATCGCTGGTCAAGCTGAGCTCCGTGCTTCCGTTCACTGCCTTCTCAAGGAACTCTTGTTTGTGTTTTGTCGCCGTAGAAAGAATTTTGTGAATTATCTCTCCTTCGAAACAAGCTAATGAAATGAAATATTTCACAAATATATATCTCAATTACGACTCACTGCATTAGGAGAACATATAAACTAAAATCGTCCCCGCTGAACTGCCGTACACACCCAGGGGCCCTGCGACTCCGTTTTGAACAGGGCCAGAAAATGGCGCACACAAAATGCTGCCGATAGGTTTTCTAGCCTTCTACAAGCATGTGAGCCAAACATTATAGCCCAGCACGTGACATGTAATTTACAATTAAATTTCAAAGTAAGCTAGAAATTGCTAGCCCTTCTCACAAAAATGATGCCATATACCAAAAATCAACTGCGTCGTATGTTTGAAGGCACATGAACACGGCTATTGGCTGAGTTGTGTATCGTAAGCCGAATAGTTCCTGCGGCCGCTGCGTTGTACCGCGACGTGCCCGCGCCACGCTCTATACAGTAGCGCGCTCGAGGTCGCACAGAGAGTGAACATGTGTTGACCTGACTTGCCAAATGTTCAAGGCAAGCACTACAACAGCCACTGTGATGGAATCAAAAGCACGACCAGTGATTACGAATCGCACGCCGGCGCTTGACTATCGAAAGAACAATACTTGTTTCCTTGGGCTTTGATACACGTTTGCCTTCTTCTTTTTTTCCTTCGAGTGCTGTTCGCGTGATGGGGCATGGCGCAGGAGGGTGCATTCAATGTTTTCCGACCCCTTATATTATTCACGTGTTTGAAGAAACTGTGTAGCATGTCATGTAGGGAACGTCCGTCGAGTATATATATCGTAACGATTGAGTAACTCCTGTGCCTCTCGGACGGAGAGCACAATCGTGCTAAGCGAAGAAAATGCCCAAGTACAATACCTGTGACGAAGCCGTGGTGCAGGATGGGCGAGGATGATGATTATGATGATGCTCCTTGTATGATTGGCACCTACCCACTAATTCCTAGCTGCTTCTTCGCTTTCTTCGTTCCTCTGTGGCACGTGGTTCGAACAGCTCGGCAAACAAACAAGAAGCGTCTGAAAGGAAAAATATGAAAGAATAATATATTGTAATGAAGATATTGTTCTGTGCCAGGTATCTCCTCGAAGTTTGTCAGCAGGTACCATGTACCTTACCGCATCCTAGACCAAACTTCTCCCGTCAACTACCTCATCGAACCCCTCGTGCCCACTTCGGACCTGCACCGCCGAGACCCTGAAACTCTTCAGATGGATCGCCTCAAACCGTATCGCGAAGCCCTTGTTCTCAAGACACCTTAGAACACCTAACTGGCTCCGCCTTCAGTGAGAGGTAAAGTTGCAATGAAGAAGAAGTGCATCCTGAAGAGCTCCGCAGTCGGATCGTCAGCGCTAAGCAGGAGAGGCTCGCGCTCGACGTTAATGGTGTTCGCCCTGGCTAGGCCTACGCTCCTGTACTGTCACATTTTACAGTATCCGCTGTCAAGGCAGTGTCTCAGTTCTTTACTATAGTATTAAATTAAACACGAAGTATCTAATAGCAACTTGACTGAATTATATAGTTAATCTGTTTCCGTGATGATGATGATGATGATACTAAGATGATTGGCACTTACCCACTCAGGGCGATCGGCCAAGAGGGGACTGGATGGTATGGTCTTCAAAATTTTCAAATCTTACCGGATGTCAAGGCGTCTAGCTCTTAGAAAGAATGTTTATTGATGTCTTTGTTGTCTTCCTGTTGATGCATGCCTCGCACCTACTCCGCTAAGTAAATGCGACTAAATATGATCAAAACGCCAGGCAATTTCAAACACACCTCAATACAAAGCCGAATAATACAAAGAAAACGTCAAATCATTTGTACCACTCCATTAAGATTGCCGGGTTCTACTTCCGGCATTATGTTAATGCCAGACTTTCTTGCATTTATAACATACCAGGCTGGACAGACATTTGACAATCTCATCCGCGACGAAACTGCTGTGCGTCACAAACGGGGAACAAATATTTGACACGTTCTATGCAATTCTATCAAAATTTATCTCCCGCACTTTTAAGTCGCGATATATTTCGTATAACGGGCGAGAAGTGTCGAAGTACTGCATTTATTCACCGCAATAGAAGCGGCGCGACCAGCTACACATAGCGGCCACGTAGCATCGCTTCCGCTTGCGAACGAAGCACTTGCGAACGTGCTTTAGCTTCAGACGCACGAATATACACATACTATATTATGCCTTGGCGTAAATGTCATCTGCAAGTTTTAGTTGCAATCTACAATACAATCATCTACAATCTACAATACAATCTACAATGCAATCTACAATACAATACAATCAATACAATCTACAATACAATACAATTTAGTTACAATCTACAATCTGTCAAACGTTTTGAGAGTGACTATAACAGGGGCCGTACTATGCTTGCCTGTAGCTCCCGCGTCGTTCCCTGCCATGCATTCGAGACAACGTACATACATTTCCATAGAAATTAGACATGGAGTCGTTTCTGTGTGTAGCCCAGAGCACATATGTATCATTTTTAGCTTCGCATTTCGGACGTCGTCGCTATTGTTGTAGGAGTGACCTTCACGACTTACGCTATTCAACTGCTTATAATACGAGAGCTGAATTTCACAAGGCAGCAGCACATCACTCTAGATGTTCATTTGCTTCTTCCCTTGACACGCCTGTAGAAGCAAAAATATGCGTCGCGGCTGGCTCAAGAAGTAATCTGACAGCCAAGTGTCACTGCCACCCACGGCCAAGTCAGTACGGAGCGTAAAGAGCTCAGAACCCGCCTCCGTTTTTATCGCGCCTACCGCATTTTTGCATATGTGCCACGGTGGTGACATGCCCTTTCGGAGCGTAGCGCCTGACGAGCCAGTAGGCGGCTCCATTCGTGTTTTATTATTCATGAGTCCTTGTCAACTTCCGAGCCTCTCCGCAGCAAAATAAGCAAAACAGAGAGCTCCGACCAGGGTTTCGACTTGAAAGTGGAATCCGCGTATCTACGATGTAGCGTCGCCTTGAGTTTCACGCATAAAGTTTTGCTTTTATTTACGAAGAGGCTTTATCACCGTTGAAAATTGTGATCCTGGTTTACGGAGCTGATCCCACGCAGTATTATGGACATTCCACCAAAAGCATAAATGTAAAATGTCAGTCACAGGACTTTTTTTACTTCATTTATCACTTGTATGTCACCTCTTTGTTTTTGCATTGCAGATTCCATATCACTTTCAAACAACACTACAAGCGAGTGTGTGTGTGTGTGTGTGTGTGTGTGTGTGTGTGTGTGTGTGTGTGTGTGTGTGTGTGTGTGTTATGTGTGTGTTGTGTGTGTGTGTGTGTGTGTGTGTGTGTGTGTGTGTGTGTGTGTGTATGTGTGTGTGTGTGTGTGTGTGTGTGTGTGTGTGTGTGTGTGTGTGTGTGTGTGTGTGTGTGTGTGTGTGTGTGTGTGTGTGTGTGTGTGTGTGTGTGTGTGTGTGTGTGTGTGTGTGTGTGTGCGTGCGTCCGTGCGTGTGTGTGTGTGTGTGCGTGTGTGTGCGTACGTGCGTGTGTATGTGTGTGCGTGTGTGTGGGCGCGCGCGCGTGTGTGTGTCCACGTAAACATGAACTCTCCCTCCGGAGAACGTAATTGGAGCGTAAGTAATGTACACTTCACCACGACCGTTAGACCAAGCAATAGACGTACAAATAGACGTACTTGTGTCCTTCACAGATTTCGTTTCCTGTTATGAGTCATAACTTACTTGAACTAAATTATGATGTCTCAGGGAGCCACCAACGCGCAAAGAGAGCAGAACGAGAACATTAGGAGCAAACACCATAGGCGAATATTGCCGACTGCACTTCCGCACCGCCAGAACAATGTTGGTAAACGCGTTCTCTCACAACAGCACGTGACTTGTTCTCAGGTGGTTTCGAAAATCGTGTCCCATTCGGAAAACATACCACACCACTTAAAAACATTTCCTGGCGAAGAGATTCACGCCAACACTGGGTATTTCAACCACTTGAGCGAGCGCATCATGCAAGTGTTCGATGCCGAACATTGGTAGGGGCGAAATGTGGAAACAGTGGATCGTTCGCGTGAAACGTTGCATTACATCTGGTTCTGTATTACGCCAGCAGTGTGCAGTCAACCGTATTAGCGATGGCTAATCCTGGCTACCACTGGGTCTTTGCTGCCTTGTGCTAATTATACATCATAGTAGTTAAACGTAGGTAATTAAAGATAATGCGAATGCATTTCTCGCTGTTGCGGAGAAACCACCGCAGCATTTTGTGTTCATTATTGATGGTTAAGGATCGATCACTTTTCTCGCTTCTCTGGCGCGCATGCGCTATTGTTTTGTTTTGTTTTTTAGGGTTACCTTTTGTTTCAATTTTAGTTGCCTTTTTGAAGACCGATGGTGTATAGAATAGGGTGTTGGTATACCCGTGTATAAGGCGAACAGATTAATTTTAGGAGTAACTTGAGAGTAACGGTCGTTACAATTAGGGTTCCGTGCTTTCGGAGTTTATTTTTCTTGAAATTCGGAGGGTGTTTCTCGGAGTTTTTTTTTTTTTCGAGGAAATCCGGCATTTATCGGAGTTTATTTCTCGCAGATCTGCATTTTTCCGAAATTCAGAGCTCAATTTTGCATTATAAGTTGTTGCAATGTGCTCTTGTTACTTTTATTTCCAACGAATATGCCTTGCATTGTTGCCGATAATCCTGTTTCTAGATCCTCTCATTTCTTATCACCTCCTGTTCATTTGCGCTGTTAATAGAGCTGTTAATTGGCACTGCTGTAAACTTGCAAAGTGTTTTTTTTTTTTTGGGGGGGGGGGGGGGGGGCAGGAGCTAGTCAGGCTGCTTCGCAGCCTTTTCTCCCAGCTTCCCTCATCTTCTGGACGAAAAATAAAGGATTTATTATTATTATTATTATTATTATTATTATTATTATTATTATTATTATTATTATTATTATTATTCCCAATACTCCGAAATCTTACATGATATTATCCGAACACAAAAATATGCGAACACACTATGTGTATTTTAGATGTCTGTAAGGTTTGGACGCACAAACACATATACATGCAAGCACAAATGCTTGAAGAAAAGCACCTACGTTTGTTGTATTACAACTTTAAAGCTTGTTGTAATAGACGCAAGCATACTTTACGAGATTGCTGCCGCTGATGGAGGTGCGCTCCTTTCGCTTGATGATTCTCAGCTTTGAAAATGCCATTTGAACGTTGAAAATGTCCTTTTAAAATCGGAGTTTATCAGATAAATCCGAATTGTCAAACATTTTACCGGCGGGTGTTTATCGAATTTTTTTTCGGATTTATCCGAAAAGCACGGAGCCCTAGTTGCAATGGGTACACATGGGAACAGGCGTGGACGATGTCTTGAGGAACTTTAAGAGGAGATCGCGGAATTTCTCTACGGAGGAATACCTATATATGGTGAGCGATTAGCCAGCAACGTTCGATCTGTTAAAATAAATTTCATCAGCACTTAAAGGGTTATATTTTGTGAATTGGAAGCTTGTATCGAAGACAGGCAGATTTGGCGAATTGGTATGTTTCTACGATAAAAATATAAACCGCGCTTAACACACTGGGCAAAGGAATAAGTGCACAAACGGCACTGAGTCCTGTCACTTCTTCCTTTGTACCGTGTGAGGCTGTTTTATAATTTTATCGCGGAAGCTTGTGACATACTTTAGCTAATGCTGTTGAGAAACCTAGAAAAATGCAGTGAGCGCATGATGAACGACCGACAATTCGATGCATTTTATCAGCAAAAGCTCAGACTTGCATTGGTATGGCTTCCTGATGGCTTCCAGTTGTACGAGGGAAGCGAAAAATGTGTTACCTATACAAGAAAATCAACGAGGCCTTTCGAATACAGTGCGTTCGTAGTTTAAAAGTGCTAGTTAGCCAAATATTACGTAATTATGAGTTTCTACACCGGATTTATTCTGTTCGGCTGGGAGTTCATTTAACGTTCACTTAATGTAGGTGCGCGGGCGTTCTTGCAATACGTCGCAAATGGAGGCCGCCGTGGTCGGGAGCAGTACCCGCGTGCTCTAGAGCTTAGCACCAAGCACGACAAGTGAGCGAAGTGTGGCGGCATACTCGGTTGCTGAGCTCTTGTTGTCAGATTTGTGGCGGGGAACTAGCTTACGAACCTGCAACTGTTAGGGTACGCTAAGTGCCTCTATCGATTGACTGCTCAAAAAATTTGGTTAGTACATCAACGGCGACCATAAATGGATCTTCTTTTTGCCATTTCAGAACTTTTCATGTGCTTAAACTATATTAAACTCCACTTAGAGTTTAATGAAATGAGGTTGCCTGAAAGGTGCATAGACCTTGTAGTGAAGCTCCTTATCATTCTGATAAAACGCCGAGTAACCACTTGTGGAGAGACCGCGGGTTCTTCTGCCGCAGAGCTGAGCCTTCTGTTGCAGAACGTAAAAAGAAAAAAAAGAACATAAAGCATGAAGAAAGAAGCAGAGCTTCCACGAAGAAGATGCGCACTTGAGCTGCCTAGGATGCATCGGTGCTTCCGCGGACACTTTTTCCATCACCGTGTTAGCGTATGCAGCTGGTGGATCCAAGGCACCGGCGAGCGCATCTCCAGTATTTTGCATCAGCGCGCTCTTGACGATAACGCGGAGCACCGCAAACGCTGAAGCTTGCCTTCCACTGACGTCAGTCGAGTACGCAACCGTCGAGTCAGCTGCCGTTTATATATGCAAGGAACTCTAGCACTTGTTATAGTGCCTAGAATATATTCTAGGCACTGTACACTTGTGATGCGTGCTCCTCGGTTGCCTGACTCCCGGCTCGCACCGCCAAAGACACGCTTGTTTACGCGGCGTGCTTCCGACGTTCCAACACGTACCAGCTTATCGAGAAAGTCGCCTTTGGGTTTTCTTTATGTAGCTCTGTGGAGCATCCTTTCGACACGGCGGCGAACAGCTCTCGAACTTTTTTAAATGCGAATGCATTTCTTAGTCAGGGCTATGTCAGGCGGCGTTGTCCGGCGTTGTCCGCGCGCCGGCAGGTGTTATCTCTCCGCTCTCACTCCCTCTCCCATAGCAACAGCTGCGGGCGCGCGTAGCTTATCCTCGCCCCTAGCAACCGGAGCAGGTAGTGTAGGCGGAGTAGCGGAAAGTGAGTGGAGAGGAGGAGCGCGCTCTGACGCGTGAGGGCGCTCGCATCGCGGGAGCTCGGCGGAGCTATATATGAAAAAAAAATTTTAAAAAAAAATAAATAAAAAAATTAAAAAAAAAGAAAAAAAAGAAAAAAAAACAGGCGCTGCGCCGTGCTCCCGACCGGGCTGCAGAAATTAGGCGCCTTTTTCCTTCTTCGAACCACAACCACCATATATAAATGGAGTGAAGCGCGCGCGAAATGCATTCGCATTTCCTCACGATTCCCTTCGGGGAGGTGGGGGGCATTTTTTTTTATTAGAAAGTTCATTCGGTCGTTATGTCACATAGAGTTAAGAACATGCATTTTTTGCCTTCTTTTTAATGTGCACAAGTGTGTTTGTTTCGCATACGATACTTCCTACTAAGCTTTTCTTCGAAGGCTGCGCTCTTCTAAAAGGCCAGAGGTCCTTCCGTTTGACCTGCGGCCACCTTTCTACATAAGTTTTCTTCCTGGTGGAAGAGGAGAAACGCTGCGTCCTTCAAAATTGCAACGCTGTGCTGGTCTCGGCTACTTTGGCTACTTTTAGCTTGAGTTTGGCTACTTTTCAAATCCACCCAACCACAACCCTGAAAGGAAAATAATATACACATAATATTACATTTCACTTCTTATTTGAGGGGAATAAATATTGTGACCACGAAGTGCGCCGTCTTTTTGCTAGGTGCGCTCGAACTTCAGAAATTGCGAAGTTGTCCGAGAAGTGTTTTTGCGGCCAAAATTTGTAGCCTTTTTTTTGGGGGGGGGGGGGAGGGGGCGACAGACAGACAAAGAACTTTAATGAAGTCCTGAGGGACCAGAACATTTTTTTTTCTCAGAAACTAACGTCAAAATCACTGCTCTGAGCCTAAAACCTGCACCTAGAGCAAGTTTCCTCAAACTTAGAAATGGTGACCGGGACCTCGTGTTCCTTCTTATCTCCAACCAACTCTGCGTGAAGTCGAGCTTTCTGTGTAGTGAAGGTAAAAGAAAATGTTCTGTCTCAGCGACTGGCACAGTTACCACACTACCGAAGTAGACGGGATACGAAAAAGCCTTCCAATCAAGAAGAGATGTTTGAAAAGCCCACGATTAGTCTTTTCGATGACACACCAATCAGGCGGTTGCACAGTCGAAAGGCAGCCAGTGGTCATGCAATGGAAGTGATGTACACAAAGGAAGCTCAGGGAGCGGTTCATAGAGGAGGCCGTGAGGACCAGTCTCCTAGAGCGCACGAAGCAGAAAGAGGCTTGCGGAGGTCTTTTGTGTTCCGTGAATAGAACCGCAGCTAATCATCTCCGGGAATCTCCTGCCCGTCTTTCGAGAGGTTCGTTACGTGCGACAACGGACAGGCTGGTGCAATTGCTAACTTGTTTTACCTGTTGGCTCGCACTGAAGCGTGATATCTTCTTTGATGTTACGTGGACTAAAGTCGGAACAATGCTCGTTTTGTTTTTTTTTTACCCAGGTTTATCGAGAAAAGCGCCCTTTTATACATGGCAGTCCTTCTTTCCTTTGCGCATCGAATACTTATGAAAGGTCGTTGTGGTGAAAATGTCAGACAGGTGGCTTAATGAGAGGCACGAACATTGCTGCCATTCCACTTGCCGCAAAGAGATTTCAATCCCACACATATGATGTCGCTAAAGTGGCGGATCCGGGCCCCGCCCCCCTCTCCGGTGTTACTTCAAGCGACCCCCCCCCGCCCCCCCCCCTCAAATGAGTGGCCGGATCCGCGCCTGGTCGCAAAGTGCGTACTCAATAGGGACACCGCTTAAAGTTCACTGCGTGTTACTGTGACGCCGCTGGGACGGCACTCAAAAGGCATAAGCGTGCGCAGGGTTCCCCTTCAGGGGGGGGGGGGGGGGGGGGCGAAGGTTCATCGCAGCGCCCCCCCCTCCCTATTATGTCAATGTATGGGGCTGACTTTGCGCCCCCCCCCCTGTCGCCCCCCCCCTACAATGTATAGGGCTGGCTTTGCGCCCCCCCCTTCTCCCCCCCCCCCCCCCGTGCGCACGCCTATGCTCAAAGGGAAACTAAAGTGGAACAACGAATCGGTTTAGATTGATAAATCGTACTCTGAGAACTCTTAACGTTGTTATTTTCGGCATCATAGGTTTATTAATAAAGAAGAAAATGAAGGTCAAAGTTTCATTTTTATGCTTCGCGCCGAAATATCCACGCGTGACGCAAGGACTTCAAAGTTTATTTTTCGTATTTCGGCGACATTTGCACGACGACACCTCCTGAAACTTGGTACGTTAAGTCAGAGACCCCCTCAGAGGACAATGCACTTCATTTTTACCGATTAGTGTCTATGTAAGACCTAGTAAACGCCGTCAGAATCTGTGGCGTCACGGCGTCTGGTACGGAATTTCAAGGAGGCGTCGCCTCCAGTAGAGCACTGCACGGGCTCGGGCCTACCCGAAAACCCGGACCCGGCCCGGCCCGTGGGCCGGGCCGGGTAAAGTAGGTTTCACGGCGGGCCCGGGCCGGGCTCGGGCCTGAAGCTCCGGGCTTAGGGCCGGGCCCGGGTTTTAGGTGGCGGGCTCGGGTCGGGCCGGGCCTGGACTTTTATAAATTCTTAAGGGGACACTAAAGTGAAACATTGACTTGGTTTAGACTGACAAAGTGTTCTCTGAGAACTCGAATGCCATTCATTTCACCCCCATAAGTTTATTGACAGCAGAGAAAGTCAAGCTTAAAGTTCCATTTTAGAATTTTGCGCTGAAATCTCCGCGCGTGGCGTCACGGATGTATTAGTCGTATTTTGGGGGGCACTGGCTCTTCAAAATTGCCGGAAACTTGGTATGTTAGCTCTATGGGCCACTCAGAGGTCAATTTACTTCATTCTTAACGATTAGTATCTACGTAGGCCCCAGTAGACGCCGTCAGAATCTATGACGTGACGACTTCTGCTGCGCGAATTTCAAAGTGGCTGCGCCACCCGGATTTTCTTTCAGCCCATTTTCGTGCTTACCAAGAGTATTGTCACGGAGAGTGTGGTTATTTTGGAATTGTAAAAGAGTAATTTACTGATAATTCAAAAATTATTCTTCTCTTTAGTGTACGTTTAAGTTTGTTCTAGAGACGTTGCGCATACATATATGTCTGACATTTTACCTCGAAAAAAATGCTTTATTTTTATGTGGGGCAACCTATCTGTAGTTTTATGATGGACAAACTTTTTTTTCCTTCTTGCATATGAGGCTACTTGATTTATCTGAAACGGGCGAGCGGAAAGTAAATAGACCAGACGCTTACATAGTTAATATCTGCCTATTCGGAGCTTTATTCTCATTTTTATATTTTATATCCCAAATGTGCTTTGTGATCACAGTAATTAAAGCGATATAAGAAATTTATAACTTATCATCGCAAAAGCGCTAAAGGAGGGAAAAGCTCTTGAATATTCCAGCCCTCCACTAAAACGAAAGGAATTCGCGGAATCTCGTTACATAGAATCCCTATAAAGACATTTATTTTCCATGGCTCCGTCACTGCTCCCAGTGGTCATATATGTCACGCGAGATGGACATGCACAGCCTGCTTTGTGCGCCCGCATTGTTAGGGTCTGAGCTTCCGTCTTGCTCCGCTATATCAGGGATCTCAAACTCGCACCAGCTAATGGCCTATATACATTCACGAAAATTTACTCCCGCAAAGGCCAGGACACCGGTTGGGGAGGGGGGGGGGGGGGGATTGGTTGTACCAGATGTCACTTAATTTGCCATTTGAAACAGCTTTCCCATATCTGATATATCGGTCATTTCTGAAGAGTATTTGATTCCGAGATTCTAACGACATATCTATACCTATCTCCAAGATGACTAAAATATGGACGCCGATTTTGACATATAAACATTTCTTTCACGGTTATGTATCAACGCGTGGTGAACGCATGGGGCGCCTCACAAGAAAATGTTTTAGAACTGTCATGCCTATGTAGCCTAAGGACATATACTTATAACGAAAATAAAAAGATGGGACGAACACAGTCGTGTGCGGGCCGCGTGTTTGAGCTGTTGCGGCAGTATCATGTATCTCTCGCAGTATATATAGTGCGAGAGATACATGATACTGCCGCAACAGCTTTGGGTGTGCAGGACTGGTATAGGTCCATTAAATAAGGCGTCGGGCAAAGTATATTCGCTTACGAAATGTCTGGCTTGAAAAAAGGGAATTACGAATTCCGTGCCATGCGATGTCCCTTCACCTCGAACAATATGCATCCAATGAGTAGGCGTCGAAATGCTTATTCGCGCCTTTATTAACAATAGAAAACAGCGCTACAAGACGGGACGAAGAAAGGACACAAACCACGGCGCTGTGGTTTGTGTCCTTTCTTCGTCCCGTCTTGTAGCGCTGTTTTCTAATGGAAATCATGAACCAACCAGCCCAAATGCGTACCCTTTATTACCAAATTGGAACAAGCCCCGAAAATAGATCGAGATCTCTTCGTCTACCTCCTGTCAGTCGTATGCCCGCGTAGTCCAATGACCACTTTCTACCAGTACAACATCGTTAGGAAGGCGTACACCATTGTAATATGAAAAAAAAAAAAAAAGAGAGAGACAGAGCGCGGCGCAAAACATGCATAATATACCCTGCTGAAAACTGCAAGGAGAAGCCCTCAAAGAGGAGTTTTATAGATGACATTCAAGAGTGGCACGACGTTCGGGATCGATAGAAATGAAGGGATGAGCTGGATGGTTATGTTCATTGTGCTGAAGTCCGCAGAGACATCCTAAAATTGCTCCAGTGGTAGAAGTTATGAATAGCGAATGGCAATACCTTCGTAATTCGTAAGGCAAATGTGCGCCCGTGCGGCTAGCGCGAGCAGTGCGAGAAACTATAGCGCGGAAGGATATGTGATGCAACAGCTCATGGTGTGCTTAAAGCTGGAATCTCTTGATAGTTTGATTTTTTGCACAATGACATGTGAAGAAACAATCTGTAAAATATGCCACAAAAAACTACTAGAACGCATTTTATAGCATTTGTGTGATAGATGAAAAGAATGCTATCACAAAATTATTTTTCTTCCTTTCGGCTACTTATACGTATTTCTAAAAGTACACGTGGTGCGCGCGGTTCATATAATTTTTGTCTAGGTTAGTGTAGTTACAACAACGTAATGGATTTGGCTTTCTTTCTTTATTTTTCTCGCTGTGGCAAGGTGCTACTATGCTGAAAGGCGCTACAGATCCAGGAGGGTGTACGATTGGCTTGGTCGTTCGAGCATGCTTCAAAGTTTAATAATGTAAACACAGGGAAGAGAGCGTTCTGTTCCTTGTGTCCTGTTTTTATTGCGCTCGGTATTTAAACTGAACCTCTGCTGCAAATCACTTTCCTTGCTACAATATCTGCTGGGAAGCGCTCTTGATGATGCCCACGACTGATGTTTCGGCACCCAGTACGGGAGTCTTATTCACAATCATTGTGAACAAGGCTCCCATCCTGGGTTCCACAACGTCAACGCATTCTTATTTTCTTGTGATCGTTGCCCTCGTCTTTTTATTCGATTCTAACTGACCACACGGGTGTCCGTCGATGCCTTGATTTCATCCCTATAGTATTTGAAGAAGTAGATACAGTGTACCTCTGCGAATAAAACATTCATTGCATCCAGTATATCAGCTCAGCCTGTTTCCACCGTGAGCCCCTTCCTACAAGTTAAAGTATAATTATAAGCGAAGCATGCGCCAACAAAGCGTACATATTTGCTACTTAAAACGCCTGTCGAATAGATGTTCGGGCAATAACAGCTATATTATTGGCTCGGGCCCACGTCGGGCCCGATCTGCGGTCGGGCCGGGCTGGGCCGGGTAGGCGAACTTTTTCCTCGGGTACGGGCCGGGCCCGGGTCTCGCTTTGAGTCACCGGGCCGGGCTCGGGCGGGTAAGTGTAAGAAAGCTCCGGGCCCGGGCCGGGCCCGGACCGGGCCCGGACCGAAAATCCCGGCCCGTGCAGTGCTCTAGCCTCCAGTGCTGTTTGCGCGTTTTCTCACTTGCAAAGCGTATTCTCAGGGCAAGCGTGGTGATCTTCGACTTGTAAAAGAGAAACTTACAAATTAATATGAGAAAACTAGTTTTAGATGCGAAGCAGCTTATGGGCGAGCCTGTTCCCTCCCTGCGCTGTCCACACCCCCCACTGCGCATGCGCAACAGCTGGCCCAAGCTTCCGGAGGAGACCGCTAGAGGCGCCACGGCAGCTCCGCTTGATGAAAATTAAAGGGACTTTAATGAAAATGACCCGCGCGCGCTCCGCTCATTCTCCTCCCGGCAACGCCACCGTCAACGCCACGATTAGCGCCACCGGCAGCAATGCTGCTGCTACTGCTGCGGAGAAGAGGGCTCGAGCCGCTGCCGCGAAACGGCAGCGGCGGCAAGTCGACCCCGAACTTGAATGAATCATGAATGACTGGCTAGTCCAGCACATGGTGTCCCGTTACGCTCTCCGTTGCCTTTCGTACGATCATAAACACCCTACTACAATCACGGGAACGTGCAGAGACCTCGTGTTCTCCAACTTCAAGCTACAACCTCTGCAGCAAGATCAGCAAGACAACCCTCCCTTGACTCTACGCTTTACGGACCACAAGGCCGTCATACTCAAGGGGAAACGCAACCCTGAACTTAGTCATATACGGTGATGATGAGTAAATAAAGAGCAACTTTAATGGCAACTCTTTACGGAACCATATGAGTTGCTTCGCATGCTACTCAGGGTTCCCTTTACGGGGAGTTATGTGTAATTTTTCTTTTTAGTTTCCCTTTATCATTCGTCGTGCACTAATAGGTAAATTCTTGGCACATAGTCAATGAGTCATTTCCATTTTTGTGAAATGACATCAGAGGGATATGCATGCAACTAGGCAGAAGCAAAACATGGGTTCAGGCGCCCGATCAGGGAATCGAACCTCGGACACCGCTACACCTCTGTCCTCGAAGAGGAAGGCAGTCCAACCGTGCAACACTGATGCCGGATGAGAACGCCCACTCCTGAAATATTTCAGTTTGTATGCGTGGAGATGAGCACACACTTCCTAACACACACGCGCACATGTACATAATGAGGGGGGCCCGACCACCCGTCCCTCCGAAATAAACCTTGCCTATGACCCTGCTGGTGGCCGTTAGTGGTCGGAAAGGTAGAGACATTCCACTAGGCGCCAACATGAGTACGTTCACGTCAAGGGCTGTCATGCTCGCCTAATATGAATGCATAATAATAATTGTTGGGGTTTAACGTCCCAAAACTACAATATGATTTTGAGAGACGCTGTACTGGAGGGCTCCGGAAATTTCGACCACTTTAACGTGCACGTAATCAAAGTATACGGGTCTCAAGCATTTCCACCTCCATCGAAAATGCGGCCGCTAATATGAATTCACGTACACTGTCTAAATTGCATTTTTAAAGAGGCTCTGACACAGTCACAATAATTTTGCACAAACGCGCGCTGAGGCGATAAAGCAAATCCTAAACGCTCTCTGCGTCAAGTACGTAAATTATTATATTTGCAACACTTTAAACATGCAATTGCTTCAGAACGCAGCAAAACGTGTTTTGCTGCGCACAGGGGAGGCGGGGGGGGGGGGGGGTCGCAAAACCAGCCCCATACATTGACATGATAGGGAGGGGGGTCCGCTGCGACGAACCTTCGCCCCCCCGTGAAAGTCTACGTCGCTGAACTGGCTAACCTCCGGTTGAGAGCGATTGTCGACTGCTTGTGTTTCGACGTGCTCCGTGTTGAGCAGCGCGACAGCGTTTATATTGACCTTTCTTTTCTCGAACCCCATGAACTGCCCTAGCTTCGTTGCGTGCAGTAGTTCTAGCGAACGGTGACTTGTAAAACTGCGACATCGTGCATGGCACGTTGGCGAGCGGAGTCGCTTCAGCTCGTTGGTGCAGTGGGCGTCGGGCTCTCGCTACCTTATCAACGCCAGGATCCACGCGTCGTCACTTCACACCTCAAGGCACAGTCACATTGCCCGAGTTTACGCTTATCGGTGAGGTCGTTCGCAAATATTTCATTTTTCTCACGCTTCTTAGCGTTTGCAGACTTTCGGCGCTCTCGGCTTACAGGAGAATAAACTAAGAGCGGCTGGTAATGCTGTGGCAGCTGACGGAACAGATCTCAACCAATCCGTGATCCGTTTCGTCTTCGGTGCCCCAACTGTTGTGCCCAGAGCCGTATATATTGTGCCCCGTCTACCCAACGGCGCACTGTCAGAGTTGATAGCGACGACCTTGGAAGCGCAGCTTAATCTGTCAGTGCGAAGCCAGCGACGGCTGCGCGTTCGACGAGTTAAGGCGGGAAGGCAGTGCTGTGGAGAAGGGTAACATAAAATTGCCCGTAGCTGCCTTGACACACGTTGCATCGTTTAATTTATGAAGAGAATGATTTGGTGACGCTGTAGCCTAAGCCATGACAAAACGTCAAAAAACCGTTATAAGCAGTACTGACACGATTTCAAGACATCACAAAAAGGACGTTTTTCATTTCCATGGCGTGCAGTGTCAACGCTCTCCACACACCGGAGTCATGCAACAAGTATAAAATAATTTATTTTGGTTGTAAAGTTTTCGTTGCTGAGCATCTGGAAGCCAGTTCCACTGCAAATGACCTTATTTCGAAGAGTCGAGTCAAGACAGTTCCCGAGTTAGCGAGCTCTGCATCCTGCACGCAGCCTAAATCGTAGAAATCACTGTCAGGGTCACTGGACGACAATTCATGCATCGTTGTTTGCATGCACCAAAAGTAGATGACAAATTTGCCGTTAGTATGTCGCCAGTTGCTGTCTCCTTGTGACGTCACACTGCTATGACACGTCACCGAGAAGCAGCTTCCTCGATATCGAAACCGAGTGTTTTTTTTTTAAGGTAGCGGTAATAAACATATATTCAATGCATTCCCAGGCACCACACTACTTGTTTTAGGTTTATCGACACCGGTACTTTTATTTAGAGCAACAATCCGAAATTTTTTTTAAAATTCATGTCAGTACTCCTTTAAGAGTCTCTTTAACCTTGACCAATGCTGCAGCCTCGTTTCGCTTTGATCAACATTTTATTTGCTTAATCTTTTCGTTAAAGCAGAAACACACTCAAACAGCAAATAGTCTGCCTTTTCGACCATTACGAGTGGTCATTCACTGCCATTGGCGCAGCAAAAAAATTTTCTTGGGCAGCTCTCACATGTACACCGCTGTGTTTCAATGTATTTTCAATGTATTTTAAGACCGCTCAGTTGAAACTGCCTATAGCACAAATTCGATCAATTCAACTTTCTTTGCTTGTCCATGCCTGGAAATATCTGCTGCCTTTGTTACTTTTGATGAACATTCGCGCTTTTATGTCAGTAACTGGCGGAAAAAAAAAACCCGATTGGCTGCTTACAAATGGGCCAAACTAGCCCAACCGTGCGCACGAACAATCGCAGGCTGACCGAGGAAGAAAATAAACTGAGGTGGCCTGCCCTGGAGTGTCGAGTGCCGAACGAGTCATAAATTCACTTTCGCCGCAGTACACTGGTGTCATGCGGAAAAGCCTCCTAATGATGGGAAGGGGTTAAAGCTGTCGCAGGACACAACACATTTCGTCCCTTATGTATACTCGCGCACATGTGTAATAACCAGTATAAAAGCTTTACTGGCAATCATGCAGCGCTGTCTATGATGCTGAGGCACTGGGAACCAATACAAATCGCGACGGTAGTTGGTATGTTGCCCTGAGGCATGTTTATGAGAACTTCTGATAATTCAAACAAGATCTTGAGGCCCACTCAAGTTTGAATTATTGAGTCCACTGTGTATATATACAAGGTGCTTCAAGTAATAAGAACCAATGACTTTAGAAAAAGTGGTTATCAGCAACTGAATGAAGGCAACAACACATGGTTTGCTGTCATCTGATGCCTGTCAAGGTATATTTTTATATTGCACTTATTTAGTTAAGTAAGATCAATAATGCAAAATTTTCATTATTAACTTTTGGGGCAAGCGCATTGCATCATGTTGTAGAGGGCATTCCAAAACAACCGATGCAACTTTTTGCAGCAACGTACACGCTACATGGTCATTTTTTCTAGTGTTTAAAGGAAGTCCGCAAAATATGAAATAACACCATATGACTGCGCTCATGTGCTACCGTATTGCAGCGCTATCAACTGTGCTTTGAACAAAAGAGCACTGTGCATGGACCATGGCAAAATGAGTGGCTTCACAACATGTCAGCATTTTTTATGGTGGAACACAGCAAAGAAGCACCGTCGTCGTCGACAAGTGAGGTTGACATTCGATGGCACGGTTGATAGTGCTGCAATACGGTAGCGCACGAGATCAGTTATGTGGTTTTAGGGGTACTTCATACAAAAAATTTATACTTGATTTGGAGTAACTCTGCGTAGATGAAATGGATGAACAAACAAATGAATGAATTGCAATCAGACTTCATATTGACAAGGCAACATTTCTGTGCTTGGAACAATATATTCAGACCCAATCAGTGAGCGACAGTCTTTTGACACAAGCGCAAGTAAACAATATATTCAGACTCAGTCAGTGAGTGACGTCTTATCACTCAACCACAAGTGCACTTCACAAGGCAATGCTTCTGTCCTTGAAACAGCAGACACATTCAAGTGAGCATAGCTGAAGTGCCAGAGGGTTGCTAGTTGTCGTCCTCTTCCGGAGCACTGACGTCCTGTGCTGTGGCGCTAGCTGCGGCTGCAGCTGCCGCGGCTATCGCTCGCCTGCGCTCTTCCCACTTTCGCTTCACCCACGGTTTCTTCAACCTAGACCGCTCGCTATATCTCTTGGGGCGTTTCTCGCGCATCATAGGAGAAAGCTCAACCGTTTCGGCAACATTCATAGTGTCCAAGACGGCGGGCCAGAAAAAGTACGAAATGAACTGTGCCTGCAGAACCTCGTAATTCTTTCGCGCTGCTCGTAGCTCGTTGCAATGAAAGCAGGGCTCCTGCGAAGCCCTCGTGGCAATGAACGGGAGCTCCAGGAGGCTTCGCGACGCGCACTCGGTGCAGCGAATGTCCTCGATGCTGTCGGCATCGAGAGCTGCAGAGAGTTCGGGAAACGAGTTGCCGTCTTGCAACGTTGACAAGGATTCCACAAGGTTACCACTGGCAAAGCGATCAGACAGGCTCCCAAAAGCACCTACCGTTGTCTGCAACAAAGAAAGGGGGGACACAAAAGGCTCTCTCAATGTTTCATAGGTTGAAACAAACTTAAAGGGGTACTGACACAAAAACTTTGGCCTCGCGTTTTTTTGCTGCAATGTGTTGCTGGGGGCCTGTTAGTCATAACACGGCACCTCGTTTGCTGCAGCGCGCGACAGATATTTAATTACAGGCTCCTCATTACCGACCAGTTTCAGTTTCGGTTTGAGAGAGCTCGAAAATTGACAAGCCGCCGGGTGCAACTATCACCACCTAGCGTGCGCAGCTCTCGATCACGTCAGCACACAGAACTGTGACGCACTTCCGCACGGTCCGCATCAAGAAGTCCTTTCGAACAGGAAACGGTACCGCAGTGTCGCCAAACACAAAACTTTCAACGTTTGCGCCGCGGCCACGGACTCGCTACCAGCCGCCGAGAAGTATAGACTGCTGGAACAAACGCGGCAAAAGAAAAATGGCGGCTATGAGACGTCATCATAACTTGTTGCAGCGTGGTCACATGAGGGAAGTAGGGGGGGTCACCAAGGGTCACCTCTGATGGTGTCAGTAGCGCGAGGGAGTAGATCGCTCATGCAAACTTCAAAATTAATTTAAAATACCTTCCAAGCTATATTCGCTGTTGATATTTTGCAGATGATATACACATGTTCACGGGAATCGAACCCGCAGGCTGTCTCGGCCGCGAAATTTTGTGTCAGTACCCCTTTAAGCAAGCCAGACAAATCACCTGTCTACAACTGTAACAACAAAAAGGTCTGCATCAGGGCTGTGAGACTAACGGTATTGTTAATTGTTGAAAACTGCAATCAAATTTACCTTCTGGGATCCAGCTGAGCACTTGAGCCAAGCAAACTGTAATCACCTCTTACTCTCGTGTTGAGTCCACAAAGTTTCTATTTTACCAGAAAGCCTGACTACCAAAGCTACTACCTAAATCAACAGAAAAGGGCAAACTGTTTGCCTCAGCACACACTAAAACAATTTCAATATTTTTCTTTTATTCTTTTTTCCACTACATTTTGCAATGCACGCAGGCATTGAAGGCATTAAATTAAATAAGTAAATGAGGTTTTCCATATTTAAAGGAGCTGTTTGACTTACGTCACACGGATGGGAACATACCGTTAATTCCTGAGCAAGCGATCCCCCCTACAGTGAAGGATAATTCGACAAGATTTGGAGGGAGCCCTTGCTCAGTCCTGGATCAAAATTCAAGTTGGCGGCGGAAGAGCCGCTAAGAACAAAGAATCAGGGGTGGAACAGGGTACATGGGTTTCGGAGCAGGCAAAAGTGACTTTTGTAGCAGGCTTGGAGCAGTCAGAAAGGCCCTTCGGAGCAAGTTCGGAGCAGTTTGGGAGAACGTTTAGAGTAGATGTCGCCCCGTTTCACAACACATGCGAAGCAATATTTGTCCAATGCTGCATTTTTTTCAAACACTACGCTAAATTGTTGCGATATTATTGCAATAGCAATATGGACACTCTTGACGGGTTTTTGCCGGCGCCATTACCGTTGCCGTCATGCGGGTAATTGTGCGCAAGCAGGGGCGACGAACGCGGCTGAAGCAGAGATATAGCGAGCCAGCCCATCTCCGTCGCTTGGAGGCACATGCAATAACATCACCCCGCTTGGGAGGCTTCCTGTCGAAGCAGAGAGAAAACACCCCGCTCGTCTTCAACGAGCACAAAAAGACGCGAGGGAAGGGGGGGGGGGTGTCACTCGGGCAGCAACTGTGAACTTTGCTTCTAAAAGCGCTGGCGCGCGTGCTAGCCCAGCAATCATCAGCGGGCGGTTCGCATATACTTCGACGCGCTGCGCTCTCAACGCGGAAAGACTGTGCGAAAAGTGTTGCTCTGCCTGGCATGGCTGTATCTTCTTACACCAGCGTTTGGTAGAGTTACGCGAGATCGGATCCAAAAGAGTTAGCTGCCAGCCTCATTTTGTATAAGATTACAATTTATTGCTATCGCATTCCTTTCTTACCCCTTCCGGTGCAGCTGTGACTTCTTTAGCTATGTACAGCCGCCCATTCCTTTAACCCTTTAACCTGAATGCACGAGCGTCAACCGCCGAGTTGATAAGCACCGTATAAAGGAGCACAGCGGTGAAATGAAAGAGAATATGCGTGCGTGCTCGCAGCCTGGATGAGCAGTCTTTGCTAGGATGTTCCAGTAATCGGACAGCACCCCACTTCTTTTCAGCACTGTTACCGTCATCATTGAACACTGCCATGAAGCTATAAAAAAAATCAGTTTCACTGCAAGGGTGAAGCAATGAATGCGATAGCAATAAATTGTAACGTTATACGAAATAATTGTTGGATCGGATATCGCGTAACTCTACGAACGCTGGTGTAAGAGAATACTGCCACGCCAGGGAGAGATGCTCTTTTTGCACAGTGTCTTCGCGCTGAGAGCACAGCACGTAGAAGGGTTTACGAGCTATATGCGCTGATGCCTTCCGAGATAGCGAGTGCGCCAGCGATCGCGACCGAGTCCTTACAATCAAAATTCGCAGCTGCTGCTGGAGCGATCAGTGCCTTGACGAAATTGAAACTATAACCATTTCAATGAAACCGAAAACACATTGTTTCAGCCACGTTTTCTGGCACGGGGTTTGTTGGCTGTCACACCTTGCTTGCGGCTAAATACGGGTGCTACGACGTAGTAGGGTGCTGATAAACGAGTTTGGCGCAACAGGGGTGGTTCGGCGCAGGATGGAGCAGGTAAACAAGTTTGGCACACAATGGCGCAAATGCCACAGCTGATCCATCCCTGAAAAACCCACACCAGTTCTTCTAATTAAATGCTTTATTGAATATGCATGCATGCATTGTTTTCATTCACCCTCGTTGGGCGAATAAAAAAAACGCCAGGCCTACGCGGAAAGCGCAGCACAGTCACAGCGAAAGCTGGAAGAACGGCATTTCTAGAATCCATTGCAATCTCTCTTGGGGCTACTAATATAAGTATGCTTGCAAGGTACCCACTACGCCGTAAATTGATGCGGTGGCTGATGACAATGAAGAATGATGGCTGAGGCCTTTGTAATAGGTTGGAAGCATTCAACTACCCACTGGTTACACAATTCATATTCTGTGACGCCTGGTTACAGAATTCACATTCTGTCGCCTGGCTATTATTTTACTCTTCTACCATGCTATATTACGTATGTTAACGGGGTTATTTCCTGACATAACGCTTGTATAGGGTTTTTGTGTGCGGGAGATTCGAGCACCGGGGTGGCTCTGTGGCCGAATGCTGGGCTGCCACAGAGCAGACCTAGGTTGAACTCCGTTCCATCCTGGAAATTTTTTTCTTTTTTTTTTCTCTCTTATTTCGCGCGATGGTGGTTACGGACACTGGCGGCGGCAAACAACTACGGCAACCTTGTTGTGATCTCATAACAGCTTTCGTAGTAAAACAGTGAAAATGGTGAGAGGGGAGAAGGGGGCGTATATTTGAAGTCTCCCAAAGAATGGAGGGGGTGCTTGCTCGGGTAGTGGCGCTTGCTCGAGATTTTACAGTAGAGGTGCCGTCTGTACAGTATCAGCCAGAGATACAGCCTAAAAGGTATTGTAATTGAGTTTTGGATTTTCATGAAAGCACCGAATCGGAAATTGAAGCAGAAAGCAATGAGGTCATCTTGTGGGAATCCCTTGTAAAACAATGTACGTCATAAGTTCCGGTTGGGTCACCGGTGACGTGTACGAGATGGACAATGCTGGTAGCGACACCTGATGCAGAGCCTAACGAGAGACCCACCAGCATAACTTTGCAGCGACTTATCCACTAACTGACTCTGCGTAAAGTGTTGGCATTGAGATAATTATCCACTCACAGTAATCCCATTATTTTTTTTTTCCGACAAGAACAGCAATGTGACCGAGAAAAAAAAATTATATTGTAGTTGGACAAAACGCCGCAAGATGTCGCTACTGCCTCCACTGCTGCCATCAATGGCTCCGGTAACTGGGTATCCTCAAACGTTAGGAAGTCTACAGACGAACTAGATCTTTCTAGTGCCGAGATCACACTTGTAGCGATAGATAACTGCTTTGATGCTCCGACATACGTATGTGGGATTAGTATGCCTTTCAAATGCAGCCTTGCTTGATCTAGGTACGAATCAGTAATGCGTACGTCACGCCACTTACATGTTACACAGCGACTATGTTGTGATGTCACTCTTCCTTTATCACTTCTCAACCTACTACTTTACAAACGATCGGAGCGAAAATGTTTTCAGCACGCCAGATATTGCGGCTGCTCCGAATCTCATGGAAATCGTCGCCTCAGTTGCATGATGACAAGAACAAAAGCACAGCTACCGGTGAGATTCACCCAGTGAGTCTAGCTTTTCTAACCGTTTTCCGCGCTCTCCCCTGCTACTTTTGTAGATCGCCAAACTAGATAAGCAACTTGGTTTTGACAATCGAGGAAACAAGCACTCGCAGCGCTCAGCACGGCAGACGAAACAGCAGCGCTGACAACATGGCAGAAGGTAGGCAGTGACGTCACTGCTGTTCGCAGTCACCTGATGGTATTGGTTCTCAAGTAGGCCTAGTATGCAACGGCACCCCTGGGTGCTATTCGAAATCGAAAATGCCTCCAGTAATAACATACAAGCATAAAATTAAACATTTGTCTCACGCTTGGGCAAATCAGTTTCGTTACTGCTATTAATTAGTAGCCACTGATTAAGAGCAAGAAACAGAGGTTCGCAAATTTTGTGTCCCCACTTCTTTAACCCTTTCACGATCGTTGACGAGTACAGTAGTCATGAGCTTTTCCGACAAAATGACCATTGACTATACTCGTCATCAACAAAGAATGGTCGCATGTGGAACCAATGATGACTACAGTCAACTGCCGATTTTTCGGACTCCCTAGGGACCGCGAAATCGTCCGAAAAATCGGGCAGTCCGAAATAACGAATTCATGCTTTTTAATTCCGCTCAAGTGGTCAAATCGCCACCCATGCCCGAAATAGCTTCAATGGCTCCCAGCACACTTATCAGGCATTTTGGTGAGCGCCCAGCTCTTGTGTATACATTCGGTATGTGCCGCGTCCCCCGCTTAACTATTGTATTGATACCAGCAAAGCGCGGATTAAGTTACGGCTCTCTCGCATGGGGCGTTTGGGAACGATGACGCGAAACACAAAGGCTGTGGCGGAAGAGCGGATCGTCCGACTTTCGCCGATTCGTGTGCGCACGTAAACGATGCGCTACTGAACGAAAATCACCGCCGTGTGCAGCCGATCATTCCTAGTTGTGTACAGCACGTCGCCAACTACGCAGACTCCGTCACTGCCGGGGCACTTGCTAGCTGTAGTGTACGCACGCGTTTGCCGTGAAGGTGTTCGTTATGCCCACTCAGTTCCTGACCGCACACGGGCGCGGCGACGCGGCTTTCATTCCTCAAAGCAACGCGTCTGTGTGGAGCACTTGGCAGTCTCGCACAAACAGGCAACACGAACGGCGGCGCGGCGCGTTCAGGTTGCCGCCCATTAAAAGCGTGCAGTACGCTTACAACTGCGCTGGACCTCATGCACTACCGAGCAGTTAGCTGAAGATGCTTATCATAAAGAATTGTCAGCGATTAAGTCGTACTGGCGAGTTTGCCACCTGCCGCCATCACGCCTCCATGCATTCCCAGTGTTTATCCGTAAAGCAGGGGTGCAACAGCCGAAATAGAATTTGGAGCAATTTTTGGAGCAGGAAAATGTTACTTTTGGAGCACTAAAATCCAAATTTGGAGCAGGTTATGAGGAAAAAGACATCCATTTTTTATCACGAAAAACCAAATTTGGAGCAGTATAAAAAGGGCTAACATTTAAAAAAAAGATGTACAAACCATTCAACATCACCTAAATCGTGCAGAGTGAACACGAGCACTGCTATTTCAATAAAAGTAGTATTTTGAACCACCCCACTGAACAAACAATGATAGAGTCCACATTAGCATTTGCCACGCCTGTCAAATCCTTTGACAGACCCTGCGAATTCAAATGTGGATCTGCCAAGCTGGCGACCTTGAAATTCGGGGGATTCATAAAACTGAGGAGTAGGAGAGGCGAAAAAAAAATGGCGCACAGTTTCGTTGGTTTTTTTTAAGGCTGCAGAAATCTCATATACTCGACCATACTAGTACTCACAAGTATGCGGTGTATGCACGCATGAGTAATTGAACAAAATGTGCTCTCCCGTGACTAGTGCTGACAGCCCCTTCCAAATCTTAATACGCTTTCCCGCAGGGCACCGGTGTACTGCGGCGAATGTGGCTTAAGCAGCGTTCTGCATCGGTTAGAACAAGGCCAGAAAATTTTCGAACACCACTACAGACACCCCCCCCCCCCCCCTTTATTTTTCTTTCATGATGGGGTTAGGTTTAGGGTACAACTTCTCAGCTCACTTGCAAGGCGCGTTCGACCAATAAAGTAACAACGACGCGTGCCCGTTGGCCCGGCGATGGCACCGGACACCTATTGCCGGGACGACGCAACTTCAAGACCGAAAAATGTTTTATGGGCCGTTGCTATGGCAACCAACATGGTCGCCGGCAACGCCGGTGTTCGCAGCACGTAGAGTTTGTTCGCGCACGGAAAACGCAGCATACGCTTCCAGCACACCATGGTTTAGGGTTAGGGTCTGCGCGCGTGCATTGATTGATGACGCAAACTGCAGGTGGCCAACGTGGCCTCCTCTTCTCGCTGAAATGGGCGCAACTGAGAAAATTTTGAGGCTGGTCGGGCCTTTTGGCGCAGCGTGGCGCAATTTCCGCCAATTTCATGGTTTTGGCGCAGCTCGGCGCAAAAACGGGGAATTGTATCAATTTGGCGCAATTGGCGCAGCTGTTGCACCCCTGGTAAAGACATCGCCGCACTGCGCCGTGATAGTAACCCCTTCGTATTTTTGATCTGCTTCACCCCATAACACCTAAGCATTGCGGCAAAGCCGACTTTCGGACACTGCTACGGCCGCAAACAGATCGACTCGCGAAAGCGCTGGTTCAAACCTGCGAGACGGTAGATGTGCCATAGGTTGGGGCTTTAAATAATGCCGTTTCCGACCAGAAATTTGGGCATAAAGTCCGAAAAATCGGACGCTGAAGAGTTTCCGCGTCCGAAAAATCGGACGTTCTTAATCTTCTTATACATGGACGTCTATGGGGCTTGTGACGGTGCCGCGAAAGCGTCCGAATTTTCAAGCATGTCCGAAAAATCGGGCGTCCGAAAAATCGGCAGTTGACTGTATATTCATTGTGTTTATCGATGCGAGATGGCGTCACATGTCCATGGTTTTTCAAGAGATTTCATTCCTGCTCCTCCTGTGTCTTTCCTTTCATTGCATTGCCGCCTCTCATACCGCGCATGCGGTATCTTTTTACGCAATTAGAAAAATAAAGAAACATTATTTCACTGAAATAATGGTACCGTTTGATTGAGAAAGAAAGCTCTGCAAAGTGAGTGAAAAAAGCTTTTTCGTCATTTTGCCAAGTCTTTTTTTTTTTCTTTTCTTTCAGTCGCGAAAGGGTTAACATAACAAAACATAGATTCCAGTGAGCTTTCTGAGCAGTTCACTCACGTAGGCTATTACTTAGAAGAAGGTTATATTCCAATATAATGAAGCCGGCAATACCAGCAATTTACTTTTTCAAAACTTGCTAATACTGAAATTCGGCCTTTCATACAAAGTAATGCTGCCGACATGTTTTTTTTTTTTTTCATGGAAGGTGCCACAGGAAATGTCCCGAGCAATGAGGAGTACGAAAAAATTTACATAACAGAAAAAATCAGTGACACACCTATTTCACTGCTATATGAGCTGCATGCAGCCTCTCACTTCCGTCAGCCATCATTCCAAGCAAACAACGTGGTCTAGGATGGAAGAAACAGATGGAAGAACAGGGAGGTTAGCCAGTGCTCAGATCGGCTGCCAACCCTGTGATGGAGATAGGAGGTAGGTGGGTTGACAAATGTTCTAAACATACCTCATTGGGTGGCAGCAAGGGTAGCACGAGGCTGCCATCGTTAGGCTGGAATCCGTCCGGCATGCCAAGCACCTCCTTGGAGAAGAACTCTTCAAAGACGGGCACGGTGCCCACTGCCTCGACATCGGGATTCGGAGGTGGCCTCGGCAAGCCGTGCAGGTCGTGCAGCACTGCCGAGAAAGAAGGGCCATGGCACTGCTCAGCACTTGCAGCGAAATGTTAGCACATCATCTATCATCCTTGTCAGCGTATTGTTATGTCCACAGTAGGACAAACGCCTTTCGCGATAATCTTCAGTTCATCCTACCTTGCGGGAGCTGGTTCCATTTTAACCCTGCAAACTGCTGAACTGTGTCACTACATGCAAATCCCTGCCGTCATCAGCTTCTTTCGCCTTTGTTTGATATCCGTTTTGTTGCTCTAACCTGATCTAACCTAACTTAACCTAACCTAACCTGCCTGGTTAGCTCAGATGGCAGGCCAACTGCCCCAGATATGTTACCTCACTGGGATGTAATTCCAGATTTCTCAAGGTGCACGTCGAGCATACTTTATAAATTCAATTAAACCTCAATTAACTCAAAATCATTCTTCTGGCAGCGCCATTTTTTAAGGCCAGCATACATACTGGCACACAAACACCGTTTTCAGTGAAGTGTCTCTTAAGCGATTGTCAAATGTTACGAAGCCATTTCCTGGCACATGACGCCTTCAGATATGGGAGGCTGCTGTAATGTTCTCAAAGCTTCTAATCATATTGCACAAACAGCTTGACTAGACATGTATATTCTCAACTGCTGTGGGCGTCTTCGATTGCACTGGAATGTATGATAGAGCATGTGCAAGAGTTTCAGCGTGGATCAGATCTCGATAACCGACAAACGTGCTTACTGCTATTGTCGTCCTGCAAGTGCTTTGTTCTGCTGGGCACAAGTTCATCCAACGAAGAGTTCAACCTTTATTCATCACTCGACCACATGCCTTCTTTGTGCAACGAAATACCTTGACGGGAATCTCCGAAAGGTGCAAGCACTTGTGAGGCTGGAAACAGCTTTGGGACCGCAGTCCTCTTATAAGTTGTTTTCTTACTGGAAACTTGAAAAAGGGCATCTGCCAAATTTCTAGTTTACGAACAAAACCACAAATATTAAAAGACGTGTGCCATCTCCACTACTATGAAACCTCAGGAAGTGCGTCGCACGGGCACCCAGCGATTCTCGTTCCAAGTTCCCATTGCTCCTTTCACGAAAGTGTCAGTGACGCCATTGTTTGAGGTAAGCATGCAGGGTTTCCCCGGCACGAGTACAATTTTGTTAGGGAGATCCACAAACACAGTGTGTGACATGGGCGCTACATTTTGCTATGCTTTATCGAATTCCTGCTTGTGATGGCAGTTCAGATATGCATCACCTGCAGCGAGTTCCGGTAGGTCGTTTCCCCCATCAGTGGCACGATTTCGTACGCATTCCAAATAAACACGGCGGCGTGTCGTGCTTAACGTCACAAACACGTGACTCGTGAGCGCACGTTCCGATCCAAGTCAAGCCATCTGACAGCCATTATAATCCATGCTTATCGAGCCGTCCGAAACCGATAAGCATGGATTATAATGGCTTTCAAACGGCTTGACTAGGATCGGAACGTGCGCTCACGAGTCACGTGTTTGTGACGTTAAGCACGACACGCCCCCGTGTTTATTTGGAATGCGTACAAAATCGCGCCACAGAAGTAGTCACGTAGCGATGCAGCGCAGCGCCGACGCAGAGGCGGCGCACTGGGAGGGGCATTCGCTCACTCGGCGAGGCGGTGGCGCCCTCTCTTGCACCTCGCCGGAGTCTGCCCGATGTTTCCGAAGCATTTTAGCAATTTTAAGTTAATTAATGCGACTACTTCTCAGCTATTCCTGTTAATTATATTATTTTAAACCTTGTACGTTCATTCTAACCCAGTTTTGAGCATTGCTAGCCTCGTTATGCCTTGTATTGAGCGCTTTACTGTGAGCGTGACCACGCCGCATGAGATGGATAGACGACAATCTGGGCCCCTGAAGTGCTCCGCACTTAAAACACGCCACTTGTCTGTGATTGAGGTGTGTATTGAAAAGCCAAGTTTGCATGAGTCCTCAAAGGTTGTGAGAAGTGAATAATTGCTAGGAGCAAATAGAATTCACTGCGACGTTCAAAACCAAAGGTTGCAGGCTCTGTCCCTGCCAGTGGCAAGTTTTTTTGGGCCTTTCATTTCTTCACATTTATATCATAATTACTACAATGCAGTCAAAAGAGTAAAAATATTGTCCCCTATACCTTCCTTGGCTTCCATGTCTGTTAGTTTGTATAAACCCTTTGAATCCCATGACCAATACAGTTATGCAAGCAAACTTTTTTTTGCACATGTTCAAAAGCATTACAGACAAAAACGGGAATAGTAACTTGAAAACCAGGAAAATTTAGCTTTATCTCTAATAGAAAACAAGTGTCCCCATATGTGGACGCTGGGAACACCAGTTACACTAGGGCTATCATCTTTCTTCATCATACGTAGGGACATTGCTTGCGGACGGCTCTGTCCCAATGTGATAATCATTATCATCATCGCCCCTTGTAATAATCAACACCTTCATAATCTGTTCAAAGCATCCAACATCAGTACCGTCATCATCATATTTGTTCATAAGGCCTCTGCTTGCTTATGCTGTTTCAACGTGTTCATCATCATCGTCCATTTATGCCATCATACAAGCATTTATCCTCATGTTCAATGCTTTCATCATTACCACCATCATCACCATTCACGGTGCATTTGCTTACCCACAGCTGTGCTTCAACTTGTTCGTTATCATCATCATAGTTGATCATCACTATCAATGCATTCGTCGTTTTCCTCAAATTGAACGCTTTCATCATCAGCAGCAGCACCGATCAAGAGGTCTACTTGCTGATGGCTCTCCTTGAACGTGTTTATCATATCAGATTTCCAATTCAGAGCATTCGCTTCTGCCAGGGAACTTTAAAATTATGGCATATATGTACGTCTTCATCACTTAGTCCAGGTCTCGAATAGATCAAATAAATTCGAAACATGACTTCTAAAAGGTGTATTTAGCCCTATTACTGATCTCTTTTGTGCAGAGCCACAGGGCAGTGAAGCGGGTTCTACTACCATGTGGCGTTCTATCAACTCACACGAACTCGGTATGCCTGGCGTCCGCAAATGTGGACACCGCAGTGAAAACTCAACTTACAGAACTTTGGTCGCTCACATTGCAACAAAAGTTACATAAAAAAAATAAACCCTAACTTTTTCGATTCAAGCCAAAAGATTAAAAAACTCCCAGGCATTTAAGGTAAACTTATAAAAAAAAAATTGAGGCATACACCTGGACGCGCGAACTCTGGAGAGCGCCAATGCTCTACGCGTGCTTAACTCTGTTTGTTCACAGCCGTTGTCACATGGACATCTTTTTATGAAATGTCGAAGTAATGCCAGCATTTCAAATTGACTTTTAAGGCAATGCCCCGGCTCGCTTAATCACACTTCACAAATACATGTCCACATGTGTGGATGTCGGGATACAAAGGATAAACAAGCCTAACAAACAAAAACAAGCCCTTAAATTCTCATCTTGAGTGGTGTGAAGGTTACAATCCTATGCATACCATTGGCCACAGCATGCCACTCCTGGTGCTCGTAGGCTGCCAGTTGGGGTAGCGAGACTCGACGCAAGGGCTGTGAGTACTGGGCAATGGCCTTGTTCAAAGCATGCTTGTTCAAAGCAAGGCCCAGCAGCTGCGGGTTTCTCGGGGCTTTGTTATCCCGTCGAAGCCGCAACATTTTGCGGTACAGCCTCAGGCACATCTTCCCATCCACGCTCTCGTCTTGGCCCTGCCAGAACACACAGCCGTCTCACACGAGCACATGCAACAGCTGAGCATAATGCCACTCAACCCTATGCCTACGAAGCCATAAAGTTTCCTACTATTAACTACACGAAAAACTTACACTGCGATGCTGTTGTACGCATGGAAATGCTGGTATGTGTCATGATTTGGATTGGCATCGTTCACGAAGAGACCGGACCCCTCGCCGCCGCATCTGGCTAGAACTAGTTCTTTGAGTTAGTTTTCAATTCACTGAAGGAGCTCGAAATGAGCTATTATTTCTTAGCACTCAACAGAAACAAGTTTTATTTAACTTTGACAACTTCTGCTTCAATGTCCAGTTTCATAAAACCGAAATGCAGTGAATGGCCACTAAAGTTGGAAGACGGACAAGGTCAACGTTCACTCTGCGACATTTTGTCGTCTGTTCCTTTTTTTCGCCGTTTGCTTATACCCTGCGGGTGAGTGAGATTTTGTTTTTAATTGTAAAACGGGTCAATGGGATTCATTTATGAAGCTTTTGTTTTAGAGAAGCCTTATTTGCAAAGCCGTATCCACATTTAAGGCCAAGCCTGACTCAGTGCCAGCCAACACAATCCTGGAGGATACATATACCACCATTCCCATCGCGGCACAGCGCCTTTTAGGAAATTCACGTAGATGGTGGCGCCAGATTTCCCTATAGGCATTATTTTTTGAGAAACTATTGGCACATTCGGGTGGTCGTTTCAGAACACTCAGATTGTTTTCGAAAGTGGTGAATTCAACAGCTTTAAAGCTCTAAAACGAGAATAAGCAGCTATGCAAGTCATGTTCCCGCTTCCTTGTCATGTATTGGATGGATTTATTTAAGAAGCAATGCTTAGATGCTATTTTGCATGAATTTTTCAGAGCCTCCAGAGCGCTTGAAAGCGCCCAGCCGAATTTACCGTGTATGAAGCAGAAGGCCTGTTCCTAATGGATGAGACGGTAAAATCTCACGACAACAGACACCACACTCATGAGCTTTCCAGATTAACATTGTTTCAAAGGGACAATAAAGAAAAAACTGATTTTCCTCGTATTAAAAGACTGCTCTTTCACAATACCAAAATCATCATGCTGGCTGCAAGACAATGTGTGGTAAATGAGAAAACTCGAAAAAAAAAAAATGCGGGTGGCAACACCACCTTGAAATTCCCGCACCAATCACCTTGACATCACAGACTTTGACGGAATCTGCTAGGGCTTGCGTAGTTCCTAATTGGTAAAAGTTAAGTATAATGTCCTCCAAGGGGGGCCAGAGACTTAGCATACCAAGTTTCAGGAAATTTTGTTGAACCACTGTTCCCAACATAAAAAAAAAGAACATTTGAAATCTATGAAATCAGTGAGAATTCGGCACGAAATTAAAAACTGCAACTGTAGCCTTTGTTTTTTAAAACCATTATTTAATATTAAGCTACGACGGTGATATTAACGACGTCATAGATTTCAAAGTAAAATTTATCAATATAAACTGATTCATTGTCTCACTTCAGTGTCCCTTTAAAGGGACACTAAAGGCAAATAACAATTTACATCAGAGTGAAAGATCAATGTTTGGGAATGTCTAAAATGGCAATATGATCAACATCAGTGCTCTACTGATGAAGAAATCAAGGTAAATGTACGACACCACATGTGCTACGAGTGGGACATCTAGGAAATGATCCCAATGATGTCACAGCGTCCGCCTTCAATTAATCACTGGTAATCAAACCAGCTGCAGGAATAAAAGAACCTTCCGTGCATTACAACACGTAATAAAATGTTGCTTGTCTGTTTCTGTTTGATTCATGGAAAAAAGAAACCGCCTGGCGTTACTATGGGGAATGGTGCGAGTGGTTCAAAAGTTGTGTTTTCGCCTGGTTAGGCTGAATAGGTGGTGCCATCTAGTGGGGCCCAGTTGAACCCGGCCAACACAAACATCCACTGCGACAAGCTTCAATGGCCATTGTTGCTGCTGTGGCTCACGCTACTTTCGCTCTGCTGCTACTAGTTTCGGCGGCCGCACAGTAAAGGCGGGCAACGTTGGGCACGGAAACAGTGACATCAGAAAGACCGCTTCAGGCGGGTGATTTAACCCTCTATTGCATGGCGTCCCATATTTGGCACATATCGATTAATATTTTTTGTAGCGGGCGCAAGAGGACCAGTGGAGAATGTGACACAGTTAGAGTAATCCTTATAGTTACGTGCACTAAATATAAAAAAAGCGCTGCCATCCCTAGAGCAGTATGAAATCTAGACATGAAATAGATTGCACGGTGCACGTGCACGCTCGGATTATGAACGACAGTGACTGCTATATTTTTCTTGCAACCATTTTCTCGTTGCAGAAGCAAGAAAAAATTATTTTGGCATATCTCGTGGCTTTGAAAATTCATGCTCATTAAGGCTCTTCTCAATTCCGTTTTCCACTACAGTATATAGTTGGAAATCGGTATGTGCCATATTTGGCACAGTATGCATGTGAGTGATGAAATGTGCAATATGATGCCATCTATGTTTTGTTGCACAGTGCAAATGCAAACGAAAAGAAATCAACTGTGATCATGCAGCACAGCTTGTTTTTGCCAGATTTCAGTTGTGGCGGTAGGTTTTGAGATGCTTTACGAAAATATCGAGTGTCAGCAGCAGTACCTGACAATTTTTTGTTACATTATTGGCGTGGGTGCACGAAAAAATTATGTGAAGTCTAACCAATGCACGGCGATATTTAGCTTTTACGATCTGTCGGCACTGACGCTCACAACCACAAGTCAGCGGTTGGAAATTCGGGCAGGAAAGTACAGCAAGGCGGCACCATGCGAAGAGCCAAACGTGTAAGCGGTCATCTTGCACGTAGATGTCGGCAGTCAGATGCACTAACCAAAATGTTCAAATATGCCTGAACACAGGAAGCAATTGCTTTGCTTTATTCCACAAATCAAGCTAAAAAGACCGCAATCAGTGAGATTTTGTTTTTCAGCCATGGCAGCAAGTTTGCTCGCCCACGTGCATAGTGTGCCATATTTGGCACAAACCTTTATTTTCTATAATACAGTCACAAGAAATCTGAAAATTTTTGTACATGTTATTCTTCATGTAGTTAATAATAAAAAATGATCAAATAATTTTTCTATTGATTTTCTCATAATTCATGCAATAGAGGGTTAAAGTGCGCTAACGCAATGCGGACCACTAAAACGTGATTTTATTTCCAAATAACCACTTCCTTGGCACAGAAGTAGCACTATGAGGTTTCTGGACCGCTATTTCAACAACCAACGTCGACTTAATATTTGCCTTTAGTGTCCCTTTAAGTTCGAAGCGAATAGTGATTTGGTTCGAATCATTTCGAATCGAATTCGAATAGTATATATCACATCTTGTCATGACCCAACTAACCTGCACTATATATTTTTTTTTTAATTGAAAAAAGGCATGAGCAAATGTCATTATTATTGGTTCAAAGGAAGTAGAAGCAACTTTGAATAGTAGCAGGATTTGACTTTTGGTAGAATGCAAGTGATAACCTGTAAAATATGTTACATTTTACAATTTACGATACTTAAAGGATATAACGGTATAACAAGCTCTTGAACTTAAAAAAAGGAAGAATCGATGCGAGGGTAAGATGTTCATTAACCTTGAAATAGGGCTTCGCGGCAGTGCGGATTTTTCCTGTAAAGGTGTATTCACGGTATAGCACCTCTCCACTGTGGTGAAACCACCTTTACAGGGGGGTTACATGTGGACTAATATACACCTATTCGTTCATTTTGAATAGTCTGAAATTTCCAACAATTTAAATTCGAATCGAATTCGAATACGTTATTATTCGTTCGAATATTCGCACAAGCGTAGATAAATACTACTCGAATTCAGTTTTAAATTATTCGATCAAATCACTATTCGCCTCCAACCTAAAATTTGCTAATCACACAAGCCTAGTTTTCAAGACTGTAGGCTGCGAACGGTATTCAACGTAAAATATCATAAAGAGCTCTTCAAGACAGTGGAAGCAAGCATGCTCCGTCTCAGTCAGCCTATACAAACTACAGAAGAAAAAAAAAATGAGCACAGAAAAAAGGTCAATGTCAACTGAGAAGGTAATTTAACCCTTGCATCTTACACCTTCATTACTGAGCTATGCACTGGCCGTTTCACGCTCAAGGGAACGCATAGTATCGCGACGCAGCAAGCGCTGCAGTCGCACACCAGTAACAGCTCACGCAGTTGGAGAAACTTGAAAGGCATAGTGTTGAACTGTGTCATCTGCTACGGTGGCGCGTGCTGGCTGCATTGTTGGGAAGAGTGCTACTTTCTGAGGCAGTGCTCGGAGACCGATTACTTTGTGCCCCGATTTTGGTGCCTCTTTGTTGTCGCTGCGTATTACGGTACCACACAAAGTGAAGAAATATACGTGCATGCTCAGTATCCTGGCTCTTCAAAATAAATGAACCATGCTGTCAAAAAAAAAGGTTGCAGAACCCCACTTCTGCCACTGAAGGCTCGGAGGTAGGTGTTGCACGCTAAGTAAAAATTATCGGCTCAGTTCTCTCAGTAACAATGAAATCTGCACGCTGCTTCTGAGAGTAGCATGCTTCCAGAAAATGCGGCCAGCGTACGCCGTCGTAGCAGACAACGAGGTAAGAGAGTCCATTCTTGAGCGCCTGATCAAGTGCGAGCTGATGCTGCCGCCCGACTACAGTGCTCCCCGCATCGCGATGCCATGCGCTCAGAGTATTCCCCCCCAAGTGTGAAACAGCCTGTACCAACTAGCGGACCATCATGCGCTACTGTTGCTAACGGGTGCCGTGTCTACCTTGATCAGCCTCTGGGCAGCACGCCTCGTGGTTTTGGTGCTCAGGAGGCGGCGGATACTCCGGTACAGCTCCCGGCGCTTGCACACGCACGTGAGTCGAGAGCGTTGCTCCGCATTCATCACAGGACCCACAGGGCCTGGCAGGGAGCGCTTCAGGTCGGCCACTGTTGGGTGCTCGACGCCCAAGTTCTCACACAGCCGCCAGTAGCGGAACTTCACTGAGCTGCTCGAACGCCAGGGCATCTCTTGTGCCACCTGCACAAGGGTCACGGGGAGGGGTTCTGAAGGCAAGAAAAGTATCGCAGCATACTGACTCCCCGTCAGTCTCCCGAGTGGGAGGACCGAATGACTACATTCAATGACCTTACTAAGCACTATAAACTGCAGAGGCGCATTTACCCACCACTTCACCTTAAACTCAATAGGCCACAGTCTGTCCAATGGTAACAGTTACAAACCACATCATATAAAAAGCCAGCACAACTACATGCTATACAGTCAAACCCACTTATAAAGATCCCAGATATAACGATCTATCAGGTATAACGACCATAGTTCGGTGCACCTACGATTTTCCTATGCTACCCATTGAAGCTGCATCCACATATAGCGAACGTTTTCCAAAGCCTCCTAAATTTACAACGAACACTTCCGACACAATCGCAGTAAAAATATGGTGCATATGAAGTGAAAAAAAAAAGTTCAAACGGGCATTCTAAAGCATGTAGAGGCGCGCGGTCGCACGTGCTCCGCAGCAGTTTACTCGCGATGAAGATATCGTAGACCGTGGCAAGCACCGCACGCAGATTTCGGACGCTGCGAGCGAGGTCGCTCACTATGGCTCACTTTCCAGCCGTTTCTTCTACGGCAGTGAGGAAAAAAAAAAGAAGGATTAGGAGGCAGCACGAAGACTCGGGGTCAGCTTTTGCACGGCAAACATTTCTGACGCCGTTCTGCATCTACGACTGCTGACGATGAACCAAACTATGCCTTCAAACCGAAGAAGCCATAAATGCCAGAAGCGATAAATTTTTGTCGCATAGAAGTTCACTGCGACGCTCAACTCGCCGACGCTGCAGTGTGCCGCGAAAGGTCTTCCACCTTTCGGTGACTGGTCGATCAATGATAACGACTTCCGAGCGGTTGCGGCGGCGCCTTAACGGATAAGCATCAGAAAAGAGCGAAGGAGAGGTGGCGGGTGGCGATGAACGTGCCATTTTGACTCATCGCCGACAATCTTATAACGGTAATCTGCAGATATCTGCTCGGCTGCGCGTGTTTAAACCGCGCGGATTGACGGCGGTGCAAGTGCGTCACGCTGCCGTTCGCAAGTTCGCCGCCGCCACCACGTCGTGTGAGGCTGCTTGCAAAACGCGTGTCTACTCGCCACACCCGAGCATGACCCGGAGTAAAGCATGCACGAAGAATGCACAAACGTGCGCATACATTAGACTGCAAACGGTCCGCCATGCAACGGCGAGAGCCGAGTTAGCGACGTGCTGCACGCAACTAGCCAGGGATGATTGGTTCCACGTGGCAGTACCGCCCTTCAGTGGAACGGCGTGAGTTCATTGCGAATGTGGTTTAATTCACTTGTGAGCACACAGCAAGAGTTGCTTAACACGAAAAAAGGCCTAACTTGTCACCGGAGGGGTTGGCAGCACTTTTTAATAAAAATACACAGAAAAAAAAAACGGTTTGGTTGCTAAGTTCATGTTTTTAAGGGGGAGTCCATATACAACGAACTACTGATATAACGACCACTTTTTGCGGCACTTTCGAGTTCTTTATAAACGGGTTCGACTGCATATCCAGATGTATATCCCCTTCAGCGGCAGTGGCTACATTTGTGTACACAACTTTTTTATCCTAGTTCTGTCAACTTGTGGCCAAAGGAGAGCAAGATACATTGTTCATCAGATGAATTCAACCTTCAGCATAGTCAACATGTCTTGACTTTAACTCAGTGAGCTGCGTATGACTTAAGATGACCACTTTGTCGAAGGCACTACAGTTTGACGGGTCGTTCGACGTGCCGCGTTCCACAACCACCGTGAAAAGTTTTTTTTTCTTTTTTCTAGCAGCGAATGCAAGGAAGAACTAATGGCACACACATGTGGAGCCTATGATTTCATTCTACTGCAGAATAATGACATATTTATATTCATGCTAATTACAATTACAGAAACTATCACAAAACAGCACATTACTTCTTTTCCTTTTTCGAATGAAATATATTGAGTGCCTTGGAGTTATGGTATGGTGAATTTGACACCTTAGTAGATAGTGCATCATAATTTGCGCCTGAAGGAGATATACACGACCGATCAATGCAAAGATTGGGAGGCACGAGCTATTTTAGAACATATCCTATGGGAATACCAGGGATTAGTACACAGTAGTGAGAACGCGGCCTCCACCAACAGCCTCCGCGCACGTTGGCAGGTCGCACTGCTCAGCTCAGCCCTTGGACAATCAGCTCTGGGCAATCCAGTGGGCCGAGGAAGCCGCTAAGAGGCAAGACCTTCTAGCCGACACCTAGGAAGGAGCCCAGTTGACAAGCACGCTGGATACTAAATGCCGAAGTCCGTTCCACCATAGTCACAAGTGAACGACAAGAACACTGAAATGCTTCGTGACTTTTCATGACTTCAATGCCTTTAATCTACTGCTGTGTTAGCCACGTGCCTTCTGAGCTGTGCAGTTACTACTGCAGTGATGTTGTAAGGACTGTGTGGCGGAGGCGGCAACCGTAAGGCCGAGAGATGGCGCCATAGTTGGTGCCATCATCATCATCATCATGAACATGGGCAGTGGGGAGAAGGGGTAGCAGCAGTAGGGAATAAAGCGTGTGTTCGACGAGACGTGTTGTGCGCGCTTCCTCTCTGACAAGTGGGGGCCCGTCCGGGATAGAATGGATAACGTAATCGTTCCAGAGGAGCTCGTACAGTATCTCATCGGCCAAACAGATGGATCACCGATCCAGCGCGAGCAAGTCGCCTCCCTGCTGCGGCAACGTGTGATGAGCGCTACGGTCACGGCCGCGCCGGTAGGCTTAGGTGTGCAGGTGTCCACGCCGCAACCCTCGCAGCCGCCTGCCATGACTTCCATGCCGCTCGTAGAACCGCCGAAGTTCTCGGGCTTCAACGACTTGCAGTCGCCGGAGGTTTTCTTGGAACGTTTGGACAACTTTTGTCTCGTGTCCGGAATCGACGAGGCCAAAAGACTCAGCAACGTGGTGCCGGCCGCCTTGGAGGGCAGCGCTAAGCTTTGGTGGCGGTTCGTCGGCGCCTTCGCCTCGTGGGACGAATTCGCACAAGCCTTCCGCGCGGAGTTCGCTTCTATCGACTCCAAGCGCCGCCTGAAGGAGGAACTCGAACACCGAACACAGCACCCCGAGGAAAATTTAAAGGAATTTATATACGTCATATCGGCATACTACGATCGTATCGGAGAGCCGGTGACTGAGGAAGAAAAAGTGCAGCGGGTTCTCCGCCAGATGCACCCGCAGCTGCAAGACCTCGCTGAAGGGTCTCCATTTACGACCCTTAAGGAGCTCGCCGCCGCGGCGGATGGATTGATGCAGAGAGCGTGGCGGCGTTGGCAGTACAAACCACCGCCACCACCAACAAATCAGGTCGCAAGGGACCTGGCATTCCGACCGCACATGGCGGCCACTAACGCTCTCGGACCGCGACCAATGTCAGTGGCGGCCGCTGTGGGTACGACTACGTCTACCGCAATGTCCTCGGCGTACCACTGGCCACTACACCCTGCAGCGGTTCAACCGTCATATGTCCGTGATCAGTTCCATCCAGGCCTCTACCATCCCTACGCAGATGCAGCCGTTAGCCTACGCCTCACCACCGGCCGCTCGTTGGCAACGGCCCAACACACGACAGGTCCACTGCCAGCGCTGTGGAGGGATCGGCCATGTTGCCAGCCAGTGCGCCATGGCTAGGCAAAATGTGCCGCCCACGTGTTTCAACTGCGGTCAACCGGGGCACATGCGGGCTGAATGCCCAGACAATCGGTTTTCGGGAAACCGGCGTTGGTAGATGCTGCGCCGGCGGGCATCTACGACAGCGCGCTCCAGGTTGCGACTACTGCTGGCCGAAAGGAACCCCTGCTCGATATCCGCATCGGAGCGACGACGTTCCAGGCGCTCTTAGACACTGGGTCCAGCGTAAGCCTCCTGGGACAACAGGCGATGGCGGCCGCCGAGGCTACAGGAGCCAGCCATAAAAGAGAGGTACGTGCGCTTCGCCTGGCCGCAGGTTGGTCCCAATCTTCTACCTCGCTCCGATGCAAGATACACTGGGCAGCAGGCTCTCGTCGGCAGCGTTTTTTGTGTGTGCCCGACCTTTGTAGGGACATAGTACTCGGGAGAGACTTTCCTGACTGTGACCGGAATATCACTTCATGTTGCACTTGGAGGTTGGACAATCGGGACTGAACCACAGTGCATGGTGCCTTTCGTCAAGGGAGAGTGCCAGGACAAAGGAGGGCTAGTCAGCGAAGAGATCTACGACCTGCAAGCAATATTTGCCGAGCGACCTGAGCCTACTGCCAACTCAGAAATCCCAACCCCCCAATAACCCCACACACTTCGCGGCTCAAGTCAATGTAGACCCACATCTAGCACAAGTGCTTGAGAACTTCAGCTCAATCATTAGTGCTACTCCAGGTTGCACAACATTTTCTGAACATTGCATTGACACTGGAGATAGCCAACCTGTACGTTGCAAGCTTCGCCCTGTCAATGCTAAAAAAAAGGCCATTATGGACAGTTGCATCGCTGATCTCCTGGAACATGAACTCATACGCCCGAGCACCAGCCAGTGGACAAGCGCTCCTGTTCTGGTTGCAAAAAGTCCGGTGGCTTCCGCCTTGCCGTCGATTATCGGCCACTGAATAGCCGTACAAGGGTGCCTGCCTATCCCATGCCCAGGACTGACTGGCTCTTGGCACAGTTGGGTCAGGCGCAGTGGTTTTCAAGTTTCGACCTTTCGCAAGGGTTTTTTCAGATCCCAGTGCGCGAGCAGGATATTCCCAAGACCGCATTTATCTGCCACCAGGGCACCTACGAGTTTACGAGGATGCCCTTCGGTGTTGCAGGTGGACCAGCAACCTTCCAGACTTTGATGGACACTGTGTTGGATGGTGTAAATCACAGATTTGCAATGGCATTCCTCGACGATGTCTTGGTTTATTCAGACACCCTTGATGACCACGTGGAACACATTCAATGTGTACTAGAGCGCATCAGAAAAGCAGGCCTCACCATTAATCCAGACAAGATTCAACTCTGCCGCAATTCACTCAAGTTCCTTGGACATGTCATTTCACCTGGGCAGTGTAGACCTGATGAGGGCAAGGTGCTTGCTGTGTTGCACTACCCTCGACCAAGAACAGTAAAACAGCTTCAAGCTTTCCTTGGCTTGGCGGGGTATTATCGAAGCTTTATACCTCAATTTTCTCTCACAGCTCACCCCCTAACCAGCCTTTTAAAGAAAGATGCACCCTGGCAGTGGACCAACCAGCAAGAGGGTGCATTTGAGAGACTGAAGGAATCTCTAGCTCATGATGCCGTGGTGAACCTCCCTGATCTCAACCGGCCCTTCGTGGTGGAGACGGATGCTAGCGGTATCGGAATAGCAGCCGTGCTTCTCCAGGCAAGCCCTGAGGAATTGAGACCTGTGTCATTCATAAGCAGGGTCCTCACTGAGGCAGAGAAACAGTACACAGTTCAGGAATGGGAGTGCCTGGCAGTGGTCTGGGCAGTAGATAAATTCAGGCCTTACCTCGAATTTACGGAATTTGAAATCCATTGCGACCATTCTTCTCTGTCCTGGATGTTTCACACAGATCAGGCCTCACCAAGAGTAAAGCGGTGGGTCCTTCGGCTGCAAGGTCTGAACTGCAAGGTCAAACATAGAAGGGGACCTGCCAACATTCCAGCTGATGCGCTCAGCCGAGCTCCCTTGAACTGTCCAGACAACCCAAGCCAGACTCTACCCGAGACATTGTTTCCCATTACCATCCAGGAGCCCGAGCAACACATCACATTCGAGACAGTTGCCCCTCTCTCTACGACAGATGATATCACTCTCCTGAGCGATATTGAGCGTCTGGTTGAGGAACAGAGTCGTGATCCACTGCTTGCAAAACTGAAAAGCGTCATGCAGGGTACACCACTCCTGGAGAATGACCCACAATCACGCCTAATTAGGGACTTGGCTACTTCGACAGAACTGGAGTCTAGTGGGTTGCTCGTTCAGCAAAGAGGAAACCAAAAAGTGCCTTGGCTACCAGCGTGCTTGCGGACTCTCGTGTTAAAAATGGCACATGATCACCCCACTGGCGCACATGCAGGTTTTTTCAAGACATTGCAGCGTGTTTCTTCTCGCTTCGTTTGGCTAGGTATGCGAGCAAACATATCCAAATATGTCAGATGCTGCAGTGTTTGCCAGCGCTCCAAGGCCAATCGCCAAAAGCCAGCAGGCCTTATGAGCAGCCAGTGGGCCACTGCCCCGATGGAGGAGCTCAGTGTAGACGTCATTGGACCGCTACCACTCACACCACGGAGACACCAGTACCTGCTGGTGGTGGTGGACAAGTTCACAAAGTTCATTGAATTGTTTCCTCTGAGAGCCGCTACTAGCCAAAACATTGTTGACTGTATGCGGCAAGTCTTCAGCCGCCATGGCATACCGGTATCAATTTCTAGCGACAACAGCCGGCCATTCGTCAGCACACTTTGGAAGGGCCTTCTAAAGCAATGGGGCATCAAAGGCCGTCATACCGTGCCTTACCGCCCTGCGGGACAGATGGTAGAACGCCATAACGGTACAGTTAAAGAATGTCTTCGAGCCTACTGCACCAACCATAAGGAGTGGGACTCACACATCCCTGAAATCGCCTTTGCCCTCCGCACTGCGGAGAGCGTTGTGACAGGCTTTACACCGGCTTTCCTCTGTTATGGCAGAGAGCTGCGCACTTCATGGGAGCCACCTGGCACCAAGGACAACGTTGAACCGCCTGCCGCGGCCTATCATGCCTTTTCGGAAGAAGTTCGCCAGTGCCTTGCCCAGGCCCTTGAGTTTACTCACACGCAACAGGTTGCTGCTCAGGCAAAACAAAAGGCACATTACGACCACCACAGGCGGCCAGTTACCCTGAAGCCAGGCGACCTCGTTCTCCTGGACAGCCATACCCTAAGTAATGCAGCAACAGGCTTCTCATCAAAACTCGCACCGAGACGTTCAGGTCCCTATAGGATTACGAAGACGGTAGGCACAAATGATTTCCTGCTGACAGATCCCACGACAGGGCGCCGTCGAGGGATAGCCCATGCTGACCAGCTGACAGTGTACCATGAACCCCAACTGGACATGCCCGCGATGGGTTCACGTTCTACGGGGGGGAGACGTGTAAGGACTGTGTGGCGGAGGCGGCAACCGTAAGGCCGAGAGATGGCGCCATAGTTGGTGCCATCATCATCATCATGAACATGGGCAGTGGGGAGAAGGGGTAGCAGCAGTAGGGAATAAAGCGTGTGTTCGACGAGACGTGTTGTGCGCGCTTCCTCTCTGACAATGTGATTGACCAAAGCCATTTTGGCGCAGCTTCTGGAGCAACTAAAATCTCACTTTGGAGCAGCATAACAACCGTTTGGAGCAGTTACTTGCCACACATTTTCGGCCGCAGAAATTTGTTTTCTGCCGGAGCTGTTCACCACATGTCAAAGGAAATCCATTTACACACGCATGCATGCATGTTCATTTGGAGTACTCCTAAACACGAAATTAAGTTACTGTTCTTCGCTTTTCTGCAGACATCCCCAAGTCAGCTCAAGCCACCTAACACTTCTCAGGAATTCACTTGGTATATTAAATTACTCTGGGTTTCCCTGAAGCTTTAGTTACAATAATGGGAGCCCAACCTGTCTAAAATTTTCATGCATTCTATTTACTTAAAAAAAGTATGATTACATCTGTGCTTTTAGTACAACCTAGTCCTTCATTGTGTGGAGAAGTGTCTGCTGTCGTGTTTTATGTAAAGTATAGTTAGGGTCCGGCTTAATGAGCGGTTAATAAGGAACAGGGTTCAGTAACTGGCCATTTGTTCCCGTTATTTAATGTGTGCTTGACAAAATTTATGGTGATGGGAGAGTACGTATTTACATTTGACAAGCTGTTTGACATGTACAGTTGTCGAGGTCGAGAAGCCCAGCCGAGATATACCGGAATACTGGGACACCATGCCTTCTCAGCAAAGTAACGGCCACTGTATAACACGTGGTATTGTTGGAAAAATCTGTCCATTGTATGGCCCTAAAACTTATGCTCCCTGCATGAAATATTGTAGAAGTTAACTAGAACAAAAAGCACGACAAATTAAAAGAAAACAAAATAAACGGTTGGTTCTACATACACGTACTGAATTACTGTAATCAATACACTCAGTCAGTCGAGACAGCCGTCCTAGAAAAACTATAGGTCATTATTACTTTTCACTGACTGTATACCACAACAGTTAGAAACTATTTTATTGAATTCAATACTGTTACCACACAGTATGGTCTAGTAGTAACAGAAAACTAACGCAGTAAGTTTCGTAGCATGAGCGAGTTGCAACTGTTTGGAAGGCTTGCGCCCAGCAACTACTTCAACTACCACTTTCCTGTCTCCTGCGATGACCACTCGAAATTACAGACGTAACCTATGGATTTCGAGCGCCTGCCGGGATGTTTCTCACCGAAAGAACGCAAAGACGACGTCCTGGCGCATGCTTGGCGCAAATAATGAAACTTTTGCCAAGATGTAGCAGGATGTAGCAGGTTTCACCTCTTGGCGCAGTTTGGCGCATTTGGCGCAGCTATCACATCACTGCTACTGATGATTGTGCCGACAATGACCGCGGTTTCGTGTGCAATGGCTGCGGTAGACAGTAGTTCCACTTTCAATCCGTGTGCGCTGATTCCACATGTGCCTTCAGAACAATGTCGCTGGTATATCGCTTCTCCCACAATTTCGTCTGCAGCGGTTGCGGCAAGCAGCATCGCTTCGTCTCAGTGAACGTTGGATGTTTGTGCACTTTCGGAGTTTCTTTGTCACCATACATGATCATGCGGACAGCAACCGCGGTTTTGTGTGCAGCAGTTGCAGCAAACAGTAGTTTCGTTTTCAATCCACGCGTTAGCTGCACGCATAGTTTCAGAGCTTCCAAAAGCACACTGCTGTCGACCGTCATTCTACGACTTTGGTACCCAAGTTCGAATCACCAGTTGCAACGCAGAAAGGTGTTCGGAACATCCGAACTTCGGTCCAGTGGACACAATAGAAGTTGCTCGTGGAATGTTACGAATTCGTATCAGACCGAAATTCGTATCAGCCGGGTTTGTATCACCAATGTTCTACTGTACTAAGACATTCTCAGTCAACCGCACAGTTCTCATCCTTGACGCTCTCTGCACCCCACCTGGCGTTGCACATCCTCCGAGATCAGCCCAACCTTTGACCATGTAACAAAAGAGTTTCTTAAAGGACCCCTGACAGCGAAAGTTTTGTTTGCGACTTTCTCACAGTAATTTATAGCATTGCGTCTGGTAATGCCGAAATTGAATCGTAAGTGCTCTAACGCATCGTATATAGTTAATGCTAGCGTCGTTAATTCAGAACGATTTTGCTTCAGTTCGAAACGCCCGCCTAAATACCATAAGAAACTAGCGCCCCACAGCGGGGCAAGCACCTGAGACTACATGCGATCAAGCTTCGGTGACGCTGAACACGCCGTTTTCAATTACGGGGACCCGCGGGCGGGGATGAATGAAACGATGTGAGTGCTTTGAGCATGTCCCCCCTCAGGAAAAAGAAAAGCATTCCTGGCGTAAGCAGCCAAAACCACCTTGAGCCCGACAACAGAGCGAGAGGGGTGACGAACAATAGTCCTCTCCGGGTGCCTGTCGGGGTATGTTCTCTGACATCGACAATACTTGCTTGACCTCTGAAACTTCACGAGGGGACCCGCTGTCTACGTCAAACCACAGAAAATGTCGATTGCACCTGAATACTCGGATGAGCACTGACCTTTACTTTAAAACCAAATTAAAATGTCTTACAGGCAACGCTCGTCCCTAATAATCGGTCAGAATCGGCATGCAGGAGTCTCAAACAACGCAAGCATCTTGAGTTTCCAAATTTGGTGTCAGGGGTCCTTTAAACTTACCTAGAGGGAAAACTGGCGCTGCGAGATGCTGGACGCGTGGGAATGCTGGGATATGCAAGATTCAGACTTGACTCGGATTTGCATCGTTCACAAACGGCCCGGACACCTCAAAGACACGTCTGGCTTCAACGCGTTCCTTGTGTCAGAATCGTTGATTCCTTAATGAAGGAGAACGTAGAAAGCTATTTTTTTTTATCGCCGCACAGGTATGAGTTTTATTTAAGTTTGAAAACTTCTGCGTTGATGCGCAATTTTACGAAGCGGGAGAAATAACGAATGGCCGCTAAACTTATAAGTTCGACAATAAAGCGAGCGTTCACTTTGCCAGTGTTTGTCGTCTGTTTCTTTGTTTCGCCGTTTGGTTATGCCTTACAGGTGAGTGGACTTTTATTCTAGAATATACAATATTTGCTCAAATCTAGGCCGACGTTTTTTTTAAAAAAGGGATGTGCGAAAGTGGGGGGGGTCGGCTTAGATTCCAGTACCATGGTTTCACCGCAGCGCCACATACTGTCGGCCACAAAAGTTTACGGGATCTGCGGCGCGTGTCGGAGCGACATAAAACTGCAGTGCTGCGTCACCTACCGTGACGATTTTCGAGGCTATCGGCTTCAGCGATTAGCGACGGCGCGTTTAAATAACGCGCCTTTGCCGGATCTTATCGCAGAGGCCACAGCCGATATCCTCAGCACCCGCCGCGTCACGCTAGGTGACGCAGCGATGCAGTTTTTCGTCGCTCCGCCATGCGCTGCAGATCCCGCAAACTTTTGCGGCCGACAGTACGTAAAGACCCGGCCACGCTAGCGGCATGACGGCTAACATGGGCCCATCTCGGGGTGCCGTGTGCAGGCGGTTCTGCATGCGCGTCCAAGGCATTTTCGCGACATCCTGCGGTAGCGTTGTACGGCGACGTCGTCGCTCAGCGGCGGAGTGGTGGTCCCCATGGCTACACAGGCGAACCGCGTTGTCTGCTTCGTACTGTCCATTGTTCCGAAATCTCGCAGTCATATACGTTATGCAGCGAGTGTTGTCGAGCCGGCAATCACGCCGGCAAAGGTGGATCGTGTCACGCGATACGTGATTGCGGCATAGCGGCGCCGGCGATAACCGTGCCCTTTGACACCCCCTCCTCTCTGTCTCTCGCGTGCGCGACAGGCGCGGGCCTGCGCGGGTGCAGCAACGGGCGCGATGCGCAGAGTTCACCGTTTTTTGAAGTTTAGTGCAGTCGCATTAATAGAGTTCTGGAAGTGTTGCGCCTTCACCACGTGCTCGCGAAACGCTTGCACCACATGTGCTTTTGAAGCGATGGCACCAATCAAGTGGTGCCACTGCAGCATCGTTTTGCACGCGGAGAAAACTTCAAACCTGCAAGCGCAGCACAAGTTCGGCGTGCACGAAAAGAATGTGCGCTACAGAGTGCGCGCTTATGCAATAAAAATGTTGGGTTTTCTGCCGATGAAACGGCATTTTTCATTTGGCCTGCATTCGAGGTAAACTTTCTTTTTTTTTCCTGGCCTTGCGAATTTCGGGGGTCGACCTGCAATCGAGGGCGGCCTAGATTCGAGTAAATACGGTAACATGTGTGAATGAAATCCACTTATAAAAGCCTTATTTTAGAGAAGCTTTATTTGCGCAGTTGTATCCACTTTTTAGCCGAAGCCTCGCACCACACCAGCCAAAACAAGCCTCGCAGACACATATACCATCATTCCTATCGCGGCAACGGCACCCCTTAAGAAATTCGCATAGACGGTGGCGCCACATTTCCCTCTACGTATAATTGTGAGAAACTCTATGCACGTGACGATGTCAGTTTGACATGTCGGTGACGTGGTGCTGTCACACGACTTTCATTAGCGACGTAGCTGATGTAAGTTTTTGTACCACTTCAATTGCCTCCCGTGTTTTGCTCAAGGGGCAGTGCAATGAAAGACTTAAAGCGTTCACCTTATTACGTATTGACCACTGGTAGCAGTGTGCACGTGGCGAATAACACATCTCAAGCTAGTTAGTTGATCATCATCACAAAGCAAAAACTGCGCACAATGTAGGAGGACAGAGAATGGGAAGACGCGGTACAGGCGCTGAATTGGCAACTGAAGTTTTATTGTTTGGACACCGCCACCAGATATACAGCTGTCACGAGAACGGGGTACATGACACATGCCAGACGACGAAGAAGATGCTATGGTATGCGATTTGAAGGGAAAAGTGCTCAATGGTGTGCAGCAACGGTGTGATGATACGCGATGGTGCGCGCCAGGGTGGAAAGATACTTGACGGTGTACACAACGTGTCGTCCATGCACAACGCGTCGCCATGCACCCTACCACCGTTGAGACATCTCATGGCACAGGACCCGATCTGTGTTCAGAAATTGACGAGGAAGGAGTCCGTATTGTGTATGTGGCACTGATCAACGAAGGTGGTCAAGCCAGCATCGCACTGGTGACAAGAGCAGCAGGTGCCGGGTCTGGAGGATGTAGCACTAGGAGTTCGTGGCGCGGACATATATCTCGGAAAGGGTCAGGTGAGGCTCCTTGGATACGTAGCAGCCTCGCTACGGCGGTTCCCGGAGCACCTGCGACACTCCACCTTCGATGGCAGAACAAGATCGATCCACAGAACAATCCACGGGGTGCCACATACATCAGCACTAGACGAGGCACTACCCTAGTGGAGGTAGGCAATAGCCTACCTCCGCTAGGGGGCCTATTCTCGACGTAAAAGACGTCTTGCAAGAGAGGTGACGACGACGGGCGACTACTGAGCAGCAGCGAGGACGGAGTTCCTTGGACGAGTTCAGGTATCAGGTTTCGGAGGCGACACAGCCGATGACAGAACTTGGAGAACAGCCAGTCCACAATACCATAAGAATGTTCCGTTGTTTCCACGACTGCAAGGTGAATGTTGTCGGACTGAGCTAGAGATTGAAGAGTCATTGTTAGTTTTGTGAAGAAGAAGATGCGCCTCCATCCAGCAGCATCGCCAACACTGGGCTCGCTCGGCTCGTGTTTCTGATTGCTGCTGTCCCGCTGGACTGTGCCTCACGCTGCGTCGTCGCTGACAAGCGTATCGCTGCTAGACCGCTAATAAACCTCTTCACAATTGCTGGAGGTGCTGGGTATCGATCCCAGTACTTCCAGATCCGGTGTGCGGAACAACTTACATCTACCCCTTGTCATCTCTTGATCTCGAATTGATAGCCACCGAACAACGTCGTGACCCGTGGATCGCATCTCTTCTTGATTATCTATCTGGCACATCCGCCCTTTCCTGTATCTCGATCCATCCGGCACCAAGCTTTCCATTACACCATTCGCAACCAACTGCTTCACCGCCGCAACTACTCAGCTGATGGCCGCCAGTGGCTACTGGTTATTCCACGCAGCTTGCGATCACGAGTATGCGCCTCTCTCCAGAACAATCCGCAATGAGGCCACACCAGAGTGTTCAAAACATACGAACGCCTTCGCCATCGATATTACTGGCGCAGTATGTACAATTACGTGCGGAAATTCGTGCAGTGCTGCCAACGACATAAATCACCACCTTTACGTGCCACAGGTGCATTGCAGCCACTTCCATGCCCTGCGAAGGCGTTCGATTGCGTCGGCGTTGACCTCTGCGGTCCCCTTCCAATGACACTGGATGGAAATAGCTGGATTACAGATGCTGTCGACCATCTGACACGCTACGCCGAAACTGCCGCTTTGCCGAGTGCTACCGCTCGGGATGTCGCCTCTTTTGTCCTACATCACTTCATAATTCGACATGGCGCACCTCGAGAGCGCCTTAGTGACAGAGGACGCGCTTTCCTCTCCGAGGTTGTCGAAGGCATGCTTTCTGAATGCAACATCATTCATCGAACGACCACGACATACCATCCGCAGACTAACGGGCTCACGGAACGGTTTAACCGCACGCTGGGTGATATGCTCTCGATGTACGTGTCATTTGACCATGGTAATTGGGACCGTGTTCTACCATATGTAACATTCGCGTACAACACCGCGATACAAGCCACTACGGGATTTTTGCCTTTTTTTCTGCTTTATGGACGCGAGCCTTCACATACCATCGATACTCTACTTCCCTACCGCCCTGATGCTTCTGAGTGTCAACCTGTCTCCGACGTAGCTTGACAAGCTGAAGAGTGCCGCTAGCTAACTCGCACGTTTACATCGCAAGAGCAGCAACGCCAGAAAGAAAACCGCAGCACCTCGATTCCAGATCCTAGTTATGCCCCAGGGTCTCTTGTATGGCTATCTGTCCCATACAAAACCCCAGGACTATCCTCAAAGCTCGTTACAAAGTACGAAGGGCCCTACCGCATCTTGGAGCAAACCTCTCCGGTCAATTTTCTATCGAGCCAGTTCCTCGATCGGATGACATGCGCCGACGTGGACGTGACATCGTCCATGTTTCCCGCCTCAAGCCTTATCATGAGCCTCTGCCTAAAACATCTTAGGTCGCCCAGATGGCTCTTTTTCCGCGGGGACGATTGTGAAGAAGAAGATGCGCCTCCATCCAGCAGCATCGCCAACGCTGGGCTCGCTTGGCTCATGTTTCTGATCGCTGCTGTCCCGCTGGACTGTGCCTCACGCTGCGTCGTTGCTGACAAGTGTATCGTCGCTAGACCGCTAATAAACCTCTTCACAGTTTGGTTTATTCTTCAATGACGTAACTGATATGTCTTCTTGTATATTTCTTTTTTTTTTATTGTTGCCTCCAGTTTTGAATTTCATGAGCGTTGTGTGCTTCTGCAGTCTCGCATGTCTACGTCTCAGTTCATCTCCCTTTAAAACGCCAGCGCCGCCTGAGATTCGTGACAACAGCGGGCAACAAAAACAACAAAAGCAGCAGTGGAAGAAGCAGGGGTGGCAACAAAACCATGCTTAAAATCATACAGGCCCAAACAATCGTGACCATAAGAGACGGCTGTGTCAGTATCCCTTCCATAGGCCTTCTGTAAGACTGGGCTCGTTGAAGCTACCCGAGGGCAAGCGAAGCCATTTAACACAGTATTTTGCTACAAAAGAAGTGGATACATGCACATCGACGCTACAAGCGGAAGTCCAAAACCGCTGCCATGCTTTGCATACACTACGTACACCACGCAAACACGGTAACGCTAAATCTGAGAAATAGTGTGTGTATGGTAAACGCTAGGGGTCGTTTGGAGTACTGCGCATGCGCATTTCGATCCCGCTATTCCGCTAAGCTCGCTGTTCCGCTAAGCCTACTAAACTATAACTGTCTAATGTCACTTCACTGCCGTTACAAAAACCAAACACAGAATGAGGGAAACCGGCTAACATCACTGATGTAAGTATTTCTGAAACTGCACAATGGCGCTCTTCATAATCAAGGCCAACCGACTGTGCTCAGTTTATCTGCTGAACTTAGCGGGCAAGGCCTGCACACAACAGGGTTCGTTATTTTTTTTCTACGGAAGTTTGTTTGTAGCACATCGCTGAACTCCCTCGCATGCTCACCTTGGCCCAGTTGCCAGCTCCGTGCTTCTGCACTAGCTGCAAGAGCGTGTAGTCTTCATCCGGCGTGTACTGGCCCGCGACTAACCTCGGGTCGTAGCTGTCCCGGTAGTGATCTTTGCACTGGCTATCTGTACGGCCAGGAACCATGCTCGCCACCTGTAGCACACAGTCACATTGGTTAGTCAATGAACACACCTTAGAACGGTGAACGAATGGGCTTTGTAGAGCATTACTTAAAGAGGTACTGACAAAAATTTCGGCCTCGCGTTTTTTTGCTGCAATGCGTTGCTGGGAGCCTGTTGGTCATAACATGGCACATCGTTTGCTGCAGAGCGCGGCAGATAATTAATTACAGGCTCTTCATTATAGACCAGTTTCTGTTTCGGTTTGAGGGAGCTCCAAAAATTACAAGCTGCCGGGTGCAACTATCACCATCTAGCGTGTGCAACGCTCGACCATGTCAGCACACAGAACTGTGAAGCACTTCCACACGGTCCACATCAAGAACTTTTTTTGAACAGGAAACGGGAATTTTTAGCGTGATCACTAGCGAACTGGTGTAATGCTATACTGTGTAATTTTTAGAGCTGTGCGAATAGTAAAATTTTGGGTGTGAAGCGAATTTGAATATTGAAGTGTGAGTGCGAATCGAATCGAATATTTTTCAAATATTTCTAGAATACTCTTCGAATACATCGAAGCGAAATTGCAGAGAAAAAAAAGTTGGAGAGGATTCCTAAGCATATTCTTATGAGATAGCAACATGAAAGTGTTTCTTTTCGCTAGGTTAATGAAGCGCTGGCAGGGTGGTGTTTCCTAGTTGTATTATCGAGAATGAGGCAATGCAGAGGCCGAATTGTATTTATGTACATGATTTGGTGCAACCAAAGTGTTGCCGACAACACTTTAAACGTGAAAGGCAAAGATGCTATTTCCTCAGCCTCTCCTCCTCTTTCAACTTCTGTTGAAGCTCAACTGATGTGGCGGGCAAGGGTGTGCTCCCTTCGAGTCTGGAGTTCCAAATCTGCCTCCTAGGCGTCAATATATAAGAACATCTAAAATTTTGGATGCTAGACATCTTCAGCATCTGATTTTTCGGACTTCCTGCCCAAATTTCAGGTCCAAAACAGCATTAATTGAGCCTCCACTTCTGCCGCATCTATCACCTCCATGTTGGAACCGGCGTTTTCTCAAGTCAATGCATCTGCGACCGGTACAGAGCCTGAAAGGCAGCTTCGCCGCAACACGAGAGTGTAATGGGGTGCAGCATATTGAAAATATGAAGGGGCCACTTTTAATCGGACGTTGACTGTATTTGCCTGGGAAGCTTGACCGTCGCGGAGCCTGAAAGGTAGCTCTGCCGCAATACGAGAATATGATGAGGTGAAGCATATTGAAAATCTGAAGGGGTCACTTACCGTATTTACACGAATGTAAGTCGACTCCAATGTAGGTCGACCCCCCCCCCCAAAAATCGCACGGCAAAAAAAAAAAAAATAAAAAATGCTCTAGTTTTCGTTTCGATTCTAAGTTGACCCCCCCATCATTGGACTGTCAAATTTGAAAAAATGGGTCGACCTATATTCGTGTAAATACGGTAATCGGACATTGACTGTATTTGTCTTTGAGAAGTTCGAATAGTTGGGGTAGTAGAATTCCACTGCAAATCGAATCGAATAGCAAACACTATTTGAAAAATATTCGAAATTTCGATTATATTCGCACACCCTTGGTAATTTTAGAGCGTGTGCAGGTATGGGGCGACACACCTGCAGCGGCCGTGGTAGCTATGCAGCTAACGATGCTCAAATCGGCCAATGGCCGGGTCCATGAGCTTATGACACAGATGAGATTGAGTCTATGACATCGTTTGTCGACAGAAGAGCAAGTGGTTCCTAGCTGACTTTAAAACTTAGTTGTGAGTGCCCTGGTGCGTGCCGCACTATAATGTTTGGCAGTCATGTTCACAGAAGCCTCGACTACAGATCGGCCACATTTCCCGACCACGTTCAAGAAGTGTTGCTGAGCCCCTTTATTCATTTAAGTGTTTTTGCCGTACATGTACAGCGGCAGTTTTCTGCCCCGCAGTGTCTTTGCCGGGTGGGTATGTTTGCGATAAGGGTGTGCGAATATTCGATCTTTCGAATATTTTTCAGATAGTGCTTGCTATTCGTTTCGACTCGCACCAGAATTTTACTATTCGAAGCATTCGAACTTCCCGAAGACAAATACAGTCAATGTCCAAAACGCAGTGTCCCCTTCAGAATCTGCCTTTCAGGCTCTGCTATGGTCGCGAATGTAGGACTCTAGAAAAAACTGGTTCCAACATGAAGATGCACTGCGCCGCTACAGCAACCCCTTCAAATTTGCCGCATCACACTCTGGTATTGGGGGGCAAAGCTGCCTTTAAACGCGCTGCTACGACAGCAAACGGATTGACTCACGAAAGCGCTGGTTCGAACCTACGCGGCAGAAGTGGGGTTTTCAGATGCCGTTGCAGACCAGAGAAGTCCGACAAAATTGGACGAAGATTTTCAGCATCCGAAATTTTAGAATTTCAGAGCAGACTAGCAACTTCGAACTTGAAGGGAGCCCGCCCGTAAAATCAGTTGGGCCTCGACAGAAGTTGAAGAGGGGAGAGGTGGAGCATGGGCGTAGCCAGAAATTTTTTTCGGGAGGGGGGCATATCGGGGAGGGCACCTCCTTGAAATGGTCATTTTTCGCTCTGTACGCCATGGTGAAAAAAAAATTTAGGGGGGGGGGGGGGACGGGCCGGGTGTGCCACCCCCTGGCTACGCCACTGAGGTGGAGGAAATAGCGTCTTTTCCTTTCACTTGTAAAGTGTTGTCGACACCTCATTGGTTGCACCAAAATCATGTAAATAAATACAATTCGGTCTCTGCATTGCCTCATCCTTGATAAAACAACTAGGGAACACCATCCCTCCAGCCCTTCACCAACCTAGCTAAAAGGAACACCTCCATGTTTCAATCTCATAAGAATGTGCATAGTGATCCTCTACAACCTTTTTTCTGTAATTTCACTTCTAAGTACAGTCGCCAACCGTTTATTCGGACTCAGCTGGAACCGCCGAAAAGTCCGAATAATCGAGAGTCCAAATAAAAGGATGCACCAGAAAAAAAAGCACCTTTATTGGCCCAGTGGCCGGAAAAGCTTGTCAATGCACGTCTGCACACAAGCACAATCACAGATGACCAAGTCAGGCTGTATTTCAGCCAGTGTTTGGCCACAACCGCAGGTTGTAGCGCTGCCATGGCCTGCGCTTCATCGGAGTCGGTTCACCGACGCTGATTCGGGGACCCGACAGACGATCTCATCATCGCCCAAGTCGGTGAAAAGCTCCCAAATAACATCGTATTGAAGTCGGCCGCCTTCGAATTGGCAAATAATTGTGGCCTTTTTCGCCATCCCCAATGTCTTGTGGTTGCCGCGTTTCCTTCGTTAGTACCGACCGCGCGGTTGGAATGGGTGGCGTCGTAGCTGTCGTAGCCATTTCAGTAGATTAGGCCTAGCCACAAAACGACTGACAAGCAAACTTTCAAATGCCAAAAGGGAACGACATCAGGCTAGTTCATGCTGCAGAGCTCGTGATCCCGTCCTTCCTTGGTCCATTTCGTACGCGCGGCCATTTCGAACATCACACCAAGCAGACTCCAAGCGTGGCTTGGCTTGGCTTGCTGTTTGGCTGTGGTAGCTATTCAATGGATACTCGGCTGGCTGAAGTCGAAAACGCCCATTACGAGTCGCCAAAACACATAGCCTTCGAGATTCGGTAATTGTAATTTCTGCACTTTTACACTGGCATGATGTCCGGCCATACACAGTGCTACCTTTCAGTGCTGGCAACCTAGCGAAGATATTGGGCGCACTGGCTCTGGCGAAGCCGGCACTGACAACTTACTGTGCGAGCAAGGAGACCATCAGCAGGGAACCCCTCTATGACAACTCCCGAGGCAGTGCACTGCTGTTCGAGGCGCGCTGCGGGGTGCTGCGTACGCGGGTCCTACGGGCGAAGTACGCGCGCAATTTGGACACGAAATGCCCGCTGTGTAACTCCACAGAAGAGACCATCCGTCACGTCGTGCTTGATTGCCCCGACATACACCCCAGCGCGCTTCACACCGGCAACCAAATTTCCGAAAGCTCGGCGACTGTTGGCAACGCCCCAGAGGAAGTTGAGGGCAGGCTCGCGATAGCGCTGGGCTTCCGGAAACCAGAAGAGCACCCGAACTGGGAAGCAGTTGCTATGGTGGCTAGAAGGGGAGGTGTCAGCATCGCCTCGGCCGCGCTGTGAGCGGAGGCGTGATGGTATTTCATGCCGCCGCGGGGCGGCGCGCACGCCTCTACCGAGATCTGTCGAGAGCACCCGCCGACGGCCGGCGCCGCACGTTTCATCGCTCTTCGGGCGCGTTTCTCACGTCTTCGGTGTGCTGGTTTGAACTTGTTTGGGATCGGTGCCTATCGATGTGGCCATGCCACAGTGATGTCTGAACAGCAAAGACTTTGCACCTGAATGTAAGGCGGGGTATGTTTCGGCCCGCAAACAAGGGAAGAAGGCGTCTCTATTCGCTGTTCCCATCGACGATGAACGGCGCAAAGCCTGGGAGCGCGTGATTCCTCGCGCTGTCAAGCCGCTGGAGAAGAACTGCGTTGTGTGCGAGGCTCATTTCGACGAGAGATTCATCGTCCGTAGCTTCAAGCATGTCATCAACGATGAGTCTGTGGAAATCACCCGTGATCGCCCTACTCTGGCAGACGACGCGATTCCCACGATATTTCCAAATGTGCCTGCTTACTCCATTCACGAGGAACTGCAGAGTGCTGAAACGGACGTTCCATCAAGTTCGAACTGTAACGGCGGCTACAGTATCTTGGACGGCATGACGCAAGATGACCTTCCAAGTACTGGGCAAAACACGTCATCCCAAACGACACGGACGTTGTAGCGCTTTGAGTGTGTGCGTCAAGTGGTGGAACTCTGTGCTTTGAAAAGTTACTTTTGTGTTCATGTAATGTCTCAACCTTTCATTGCACGGCATATGTACAGGGTGTTCTTGTAAAAACAGTGGATGACGACAGCAAAGGGCCTCCTGTTCGAAATGGATGGCATGATTCCTTGCAAGGGGCTAGAGATGGAGACAGGAATGCAAAATGTGCAAATAAAAACGAAGCACAGACTCCATGGAGGGAAACTACACAGTCTGACGTGTTGTGGGACAGCCCAAAATAGAAGCCGATGGTTGAGGTGCAAGTACCTTTGTAAGCTGTTGATAAATGAGACATACTATAAGCATATAAAAGCGAGACAGGCAAGAGCAAACCTCACACAGAAGCTGAGGCGAAAAAATGCGCAGCTGCGACGGCAAAGTGCAGCATTGCAAAGTTGAGCGAGACCATAGAAAAGATGAAACAGGACAACGAAGTTATAAATAGCTCTAGTTTTCAAGAAAAGTTACAAAGCCTGTCAGAAAAGCAGCAAGTGAACGTACGTGAATGCTTTGAAGCATCGAAAAGGAGAAAAACAACTGGCATGATATTTCAGCAAGAGTGGATCCTTGAGTGCATTGTGACCTATTGCTTCAGTTTCCAAAAGTTGAAAGCTGATAGCATCATGGACCTTATCTCATGCCTGTCTGTGAAGAGGTTAAACAGGGTCGGCTGTTAGCAGCACAAAGTGGAAGTGACGAATCAAATCATTCGCTTCTTCACACTGACAAGGATGCATTTTCTTGTAACTGAAGAAAATGCATCTAACCAAAAAAAAGAGGGAAAAGACTAAGTTCTTGAAGTTGAGACGTACGACTTAACTTTCATAATGTTGACACAGCCAACAAGGTTTTAGTTTATGTTATTGGGCATTATTGTGGCACTGTATAGTGACTGTTCTTTTTTTTTTTCTGCCTTATTTACTTGATTTAGCTGAGTTTTGTATAACTTGCAGTTCTCCCCAACCTTAATGCGCATTTTTGTTTATTTTTATGGTGTTTTTCGCTTTCATTTGTAAGAGTGTGTCAAAATAAATGTCTTGCATAGAACTTCTACGAATAGACCTTGCTTTTCGATGTGCAAGTCATCAATATAAAGCGTTCAAGTATGGTTGCTGATGCTTCTACCTACATTGAGACGTCACGGAGAACACTACGGCATCAAAGCGACAACTGCACGGATGTTGTTTTGGTGTCAAGCTCACGGCAAGTCATATTTTGATTCACAGTCTTCCAGCGCTTTGGGGTGTGAGTGGCAAACGCAGCTAATGTAGCAGGAAGCAAGTTCAAAACAGTAGTTTTCAGTGCCTGATACATGCTTTGCAGCGAGCCGCCAGAAAAGTGCCAACTAGCCTGTTGTAATCCGCACGGTATGGTGAAATAGTTGCAGCGAAAAGCGGCTGCTAGGCGCGCGCGCGGGGGGGTCATCTCGGAGCCGACAGCAGCGCCGCCGCTTCTGGATGAATTCTCGCTCCCTCTCCGGCGCGCCGATGCTGACACCTCTCCTTCTAGCCACCATACAGTTGCCGCTACGAAAAGGCGACTGGAGAAATGGTGGCTGGCAAGCTATTCGAGCGCCTCAACGGTACAGCGGCAGTGAGACGTGGCACACAACGTACTTTAGCCGCACCAAACTTTATGGTCTTTCAATTTATTTGTATCTTTTTATTTTTAATAATTTTTTTTTGGCCAAGATCCGGGATTACCGTCGATCGCCCGCTACAAAGGGAAGGGCCGCAGAAATCATCATCAAATCATCATCATCAGCGTTAAGCTAAGGAGCTCGAGCGCGCTCTAGCCGACGGAGTGCGCTCTTGTAAACTTAACGGTTAAAAAGCAACTTCCGGTGCGTGATTACGGAGCGCGCTCTACGCGCTCCAACCCTGAGATGGTGCACGAGAGCTTGAGCCTCCTACGGCTTCCGGAAGAATGACGTGTTTCCACCTTTTTCCGATTCGCCGTTAAGCTAAGCTCCGAAGGCGTCGCACTCGAGCGCATTTGAGCGTGTTCCTTTGGAGTTCGGAGCGCGCTAACTTAACGCGGCCATTGTAAACATCGCGGACAGCTGGTCATGGAGTTCGACGCCGCTCTCGATCAGCCAGCCGAAGTCCGAAATATCGAACGGCGCGTCGTGGGGCGTCGGAATTTTCGGTCGTGAGTTTACATTACTTCAATGGGACGAGTGGCGGTGCCGCGAGAGTGTCCGAATAAACAGTCGGCGACTGTATTCGAAAAATATTAAACGTATATTCGACAACTATTCAAAAAATATTCGATTCACACTCAAACTTTAATATTCGAATTCGCTTCGCACCCGAACTTTTGCTATTGCTCTAGTTTCTGACCCTCCGCTTGAAATTTCGCGCCGTAATGACAATGAACGCTCACCAGAAGCTGCTACTGCCTCCTGGGACTTACAAGATGTGTTGCACCAACGCCTCCTCTAGAAAGATGCCTGCCGCGTAAGCCAAAAATTTGCTGCCCTTCCCTTTCTCTCCTTCGTCGTTTCTATTGAGGGCAGTAGCTGGCGATCCTGGCGGTGGCCGCTTGAAACACACATGCGCGCATGCACACACTACCACCCCCCGCCGCCACACCACCCCATCCCCATAGAAAACAAGAGGGGAGAACGTGGCGCCATCCCTCGGCAAGCAACGACAACTCAAGGCAGCACTGCTACAATGGGATAGCGAGCGACGCCGCAGGCATCTTTCTAGAGGAGGCGCTGGTTGCACATTATTGTGCTACCTTCTTGCGGAGATAAAGAGAACTGATTTCTAGCGTCAGCACATCGCGCAATGTGCGGCAACGCCAATGGGCCCTTCCGTGGTTTCGGTTTCAACGCAGGATCGGAAAGGAGGCGCGTGAAACTTGATTTTTATCGGCACTCCCTTGCAGGGGCGGTTGGAAGTCGATTTTCCATCTTTATTGGCGCTGCTCTTAGCTTGTTTATCACCTGACACTCATGAGGTATTTTCGTTCTCCTTGATATTACTGAGCTTACTTTGCCCAAGGGAGCCACACGCAGAGAAGGTGCCGTGTGTTTGTCAGCTCAGCTCGTCACTCCAAGAAGAGAACCGCCTGCTGTGTGTGCAGACGGCGATAGGGGCGCTGTGCGTAGACCCGTGTTTCAAGGAATATCATGCTCTGAAATACTATTAAAGGTCTTGCAGTTCTGTGTAATGCTCACACCAAAAACTGTTCCTCATTTTTTCTTTTTTTTACGATCTTTTTCTCGACTTTACACATTCCGTACATTCAAAAAACACAATGAAGTAATTTGACCAATTGGGAAAGCTTTTCTCAGAAAAATTCTACACTCAAAAGGTTAAATTACAACGGACAGCCCAGTATGAGAACGTAGCAGACAGGTATCCCCTTTTTAATGTGTACAATTGTACACATCAACTGTAGAGGCATGTCGTACACCATGTGTTTTCTCAAATAGCTTGAAACGCAGTGCGCCCATTTGTGCAGGCTTCCAGAGTGGACGACTAGCATTCATTTAACTACATTGTGCCGCGTGTTGCTGCGGAGGATCACTCTGCTGGAGACCATGTTCGACAATTGTTCGATGTGCTACGTTCCAGGACAAATGTCAACAGCATACTTTTTCTCTGCTCGAAACAAATGCAATCAAAAAACAAATGGGACATGCTTTCTGGGCTTAATATACGGTTATTTTTATGCATGAACAGAAGCTGACTGATGAGAGCATAATTAGATATTCAATTACACACTAATTACATTAACTGCCAAAACTCGCACAAAACAACACATTCCTTCATTTTATTTTTTGGAATGTAACATGGAGTGCCTAGGAACTGTGCTATGTGACTTCGATGCGTTTTCACATGGAGCATCATAATTCACGCCTGAAGGGGACATAGGGACAGAATGGCTAAAAGCCTAAAGCACATCTGCGTCTCAAATGGCAATCAAACTGTCAGTGCCCACCGGGCCACAGCAAATGCAAGGAAAAGAGCAGCTTGCCTTTGACCAGCTAGAGTCCCCGTGGAGCTTCACAGCAATGAGCAGCATGACATCTTCCAGCGCTGTCCAGGGGCCGCGTTGCAAGCTAGGATCCATGGACCGGTTGTAGCGGTTCTTCAGCTGCCTCTTGGACCGGCCATCCATGAAGCGCGCCACCTGCAAGAACAAGTGCGGGGAAACGATCGAGGCTGATCCGATGCGGAAGAGCGGCTGAGCCTGAAGCTGCCGATGATGAAGTAGTTAAGAGCAGTCGAACATCGCCACTCATGGCATAATAACAGCAAGGTATTTATAGACACCATTTACCATTTACCGCTGGTGGTATGCAGATCTCGTGGGAGCTTGAGCGTGTTTTACAGCGAAAGCTGTTATGAGATCACAACAAGGGCCGTTTTTGCGCCGTAGTTGTCCGCCGCTGCCGCCGCCGGTGTCCGTAACCACTATCGCTCGAAACAAAAAAAAAAAGACTAAATAAATAAAAAACACCTAGGACAGAATGGGAATCGAACCCGGGCCCTCTGCGTGGGAGCCCAGTACTCTACCACTGAGCAACGCCGGTGCTCAAAACTGCTTTGCAAACAGGCTTCATGTCGGGTAAGGAATCGTGCTAACATGTGTAATAAAGCGTTTTAGAACAGTAAAGTAACAACCAGGCATCACACAATGCGAATTGCGTAACGAGTGGGTCGTTCAATGCTCCAACCCATTACAAACGATTCAGGCACAATTCTTCATCGTCGTCAGCCACAGCATCAACAAAGTGCACATAATGCGTTACAAGTGTGTCGCGGGTACCACACTTTTCCGAAGAATGACGAATAATGGCACAGTGGACGCTTCCCCACTACAAAAATGTTATGATGATTTATGGCTTAGTGGGTACTATGCAAGTGTGCTTGTAGTAGTTGCCCCAAGAGTGTTTAAAAAAAACTCTAGAAAGGCCGCTCTTCCAGCTTTCGCTGTGACTGTGCTGCGCGTTCCGCGCAGGCCTGGTGGTTTTTCTATCACGCAACGCTCCTACATTTTCTTTCAATATGAGATCTTTTCTTGAGACATGCACGAAAAAAGGGGCCCCATTCTGTACCCACTCGTGTTGTGGAACGAAAGAAAAAAAAAAAAAGAACACCGCCCACACCTTACATGAGACGCCACCGCGTGGCAGAAGACGCTGAGGGGTCATTTCACGCGCCGCACTTTAAAAGAAGAAGAAATATCTAGGAGCGTCGGGTTCTGCATTGTCGACACTTTCAGTGCGTTGGTCAAACACCCAGACGCAACAACTGTGATAGTTGTTAGTTTACACTTCTCCTTTGTATACCTGCCCGTCCTATTCGAGCGTCCTTCTTTGTTCTTCAGCGGGAAGCTGCAAGTATCGAGCTGTTCGTCGATCTTCACGTGGCATTGCAATTCCTTGCTATCGCATTCATTGCTTCGCCCTTGCGGCGAAACTGCAACTTTTTTAGGTGCGGAGCACTTTAGGGGGCTTTAGTATGCTGTCGTAGTTGCTTGGCATAAAGCTCTCGTGTAGCATATTGAGTGCACGCTAGGGCCAAGGAGAACTCTTCTTCCTCTTGTTCTTCAAGCGCCTTGATGATGATCACTTATCATCAGCAGCAAAAAAAAAAGAAACAACTAGTAGTGTGCTTGGCATCACGCAGGCAAAGCCACATATAAAAATAGAAAAAAAAAAGAGGAAGCAAGCGCGATATAGAGAGAGAAAGTGAAGAAATAGGAAGAAAAGTAGAAAGAGCAAGAAAGAGAAAGAAATAGATAAAGAGAGAAAAAAAAGAAAAAAAGGGAAAGGAGGAAAAGAAAGGAAGAGAGGAGGAAAGAAACTTCCCCATCTCCCGCTAAAGGGAACCATGTATGGCAGGCCCGTAGCCAGAAATTTTTTTCGGGGGGGGGGGGGGGCCACCTGTTGAAAACCTTGAAAACCACCTATTTTTATTATTTTTTCTTGGTAAAACACCCCCCCTCCACCCGAATTTCGGGGGGGGCCCGGACCCCTAGGGGCCCCCCCCCCCCTGGCTACGGGCCTGATGGATGGATGCGAAGCAGCGGGGTGATGGCTTGCTTGAGCGGGAGAAGCGTCGGTGCTCCCGATTCGTGCCAGCGGCCCGGTCGCTCATCGCGGCGCTGCACAGCAGAGAGAATGAGGCGTGCGCGCTCCGTCATTTTCATACCGCGGAACTACCGTGGCGCCCCCCAGCGGAGTATGCAGCTGTTGCACCACCTGTCGTGCGCGCCGCTCCGTAGAGTAGAGGATTCCTAGAGGAGAGAAAGGTGGGGAGCGTATGAGAGGAGAGAGAGGGGGGTGTGGGACACGAGAAGGAGAGACGGAAAAAGCCCCCGCAAGGACATGCAAGCAAGATCAAGGAATGGCGTCAACGGGACACGGGCGCCACTCCGTGGAGTAGAGGATTCCTAGAGGAGAGAAAGGTGGGGAGCGTAGGAGAGGAGAGAGAGGGGGGCATGGGACACAAGAAGGAGAGACGGAAAAAGCCCCCGCAAGCACATGCAAGCAAGATCAAGGAATGGAGTCAACGGGACGCGGGCGCCACTCCGTGGAGTAGAGGATTCCTAGAGGAGAGAAAGGTGGGGGAGCATAGGAGAGGAGAGAGAGGGGGCGTGGGAAGGAGGGACGGACAAAGCCCCCGCAAGCACATGCAAGCAAGATCAAGGAATGGAGTCAACGGGACGCGGGCGCCGCTCCATAGAGTAGAAGATTCCTAGAGGAAAGGTGGGGAGCGTAGGAGAGGAGAGAGAGGGGGGGTGTGGGACGCGGGAAGGAGGGATGGACAAAGCCCCCGCAAGCACATGCAAGCAAGATCAAGGAATGGAGTCAACGGGACGCGGGCGCCGCTCCGTAGAGTAGAAGATTCCTAGAGGAAAGGTGGGGAGCGCAGGAGAGGAGAGAGAGAGAGGGGGCTGTGGGACGCGGGACGAGGGAAGGAGTGACGGACAAAGCCCCCCGCAAGCACATGCAAGCAAGATCAAGGAAATGGAGTCAATGTGGACGACAGACACCACCGGTAGAGCGCGTTATTCTTTGCTTGCACCCACCACCTGCCTAGCCATTGCTAAGCAGCCACTCTGTGCTCTCTGCCATGACTCTCATGACTGTGATGGTGGTTGACGGCCTTATTGTACCACAGTGTTCTGGTTCGCATAGTGGCTGCTTCCCTACTTCATGAAAGTGACCGGATGCGGGACACGGGACGGGGACGCGGGAAGGACGGACACAGCCCCGAGCATAAGATGCTTCGCATCTAAAAAAGGAAACCGAAGAGAAACAAAGAAGACTGCCCAGCTCCGCACTTCCTTCAGGCTTGGCATCCCTGGTGTGAAGCTGCCTTAAAGGGACACTAAAGAGCAACAATAAATCAGTTTAGATTGACAAATTGTACTCTGAGAACTCTAATGTCGTACTCTGAGAACTCTAATGGCGTACTTCACTGATTACAAAATGTATTTATCGTATTTTGGCGTCATTGGCTCTACAAAGTTTCCCCAAACTTGGTATGTTAAGCCTACGGCCTTCTCAGAGGACACTTCACTTCATCCTTACCGATGAGGAGGTACAGGGCCGTCCACTCTTGGTACGAACACGGCGCAGCGTGGCCGCGCTCCGCGGCGCCAGCGCCCACGTTGCGGCCGCGCATCGAAGCTATTCGGCGCAGGCGCACAGGCATTGCCTGATCTCTTATGATGCTCTGGTGCGCGTGCTTGCTTTGCTGTGAAGCACGCCCAACTATCAGCATCCCAGTAGCTCTTGGGCGCGCCGCAATGGCTTTGCAGGAAAGCGCGCTTTGCTTACCACATTTTCGTGCAGTTTTCCGGGTACGATGTGAGTGGTTCCTTTTTTCACTGCCCACTCCCTGTTAATTGGATGCATCTTTGGAAATTGCTTAGGATTGCTTTGGTTTACGGAATTTAACAGCGCAAAGCGACTGTGCCTGCATCAGAGACGTTGTAGAATATGGCTGTGGATGATTTCGACCGCCCGTGGTTCCTAACGTTTGCTGGCATTACGCCGCACACGGGCGTGCTTGAAATCTGCGTCGATGAAAATTCAGCCAAACCGATTCTGTTTCGGTCGCGCAACATTGATCTCGACGTATTTTGACGGTCCTTATGCATACTAGACTATTACAAATTCTCCAGTCTCTTCAGACCGTCACCTAAGAAACGGGCTTGATGCGCCCAGGACGATTGTTCTGCCCTAGTTTTCTGTCTTATAAAGCGTGAATCCCCGTTTCCGCTGCTTTCCTGTGTTGTTATTTGGACACAGCGGTCCTGCCTCTTGTTGCCACCTGCTAGGTATACTTCTTTCTGCTCTAACTCATAGTTCCTTGCAATGGAGTTACGCTAACAATGACACTTTGCCATGGTCGCCAGTTTATCGCACCGTCGTGGAACAGCTTCTTGGTTTTAGAGTGCGGAGCACTTCAGGGGCCCGGGCTTTTGAAAGCTGTCATTGCTTCGCGTAACGCAGGCAAAAGCACGTATAAAAATAGAAAAACAAGACAAAGCAAGCGAGAAATAGACAGAGAAAAAAAGGGAAAAAAATAGGAAGAAAAATAGAAATAAATAGAAAAAAAAGACAGAAGACAAACAGAAAAAAATCTGGAAAAGAAAGAAAGAAAGAAAGAAAGAACCGAAGAGAAACAAAGGCTGCCCAGCTCCGCACTTCCTTCTGGGTTGGCACCATTAGTGCAAAGCTGCCTTAATTTTTTTTACGTTGAGAGCTTCTGAATAGTTCTCATTACCATCCCTAGACAAATGGCACAGTCAAACACCACGATCAGAAAAGTCAACAGAATTTTCCGAAAAAATTCACGTGGAAATGAATTCAAACGTCTCCTACAGAATTCTAATGAGAAGTAACAGACAATGATGCGAAGGAAAGTGTAGGGGATGTTATTAAAAGTAACTGTAGTGTAAATGTGAAGAAAGAAAAGTGGACGAAAAGATAACTTGCAGGAACCGCACCTGCGACCTTCGAATAACGCGTCCGATGCTCTACCACTCTGCTGCTTGAGTCAAGTGCCGTCGTTTTAGCTTAGCAAAACAAAGAGTAATTAATCGGAATAGGCAAGTCAATTAGCAATATAACAAACATTTTATTCCTGCTGAAGCCACGGGCCGCATGTTTGAGACGCCTTATTTAAGCGGAAAACTGCACAACACGCTGCACAAACTACACAACAAGCGTAGCGCGCTTTCCCTGCAATGCCGTGGCAGCGCGATCAGTCGCTACTGACATGCTGATAGTGGGGCGTGCTTCACAGCAAAGCAAGCCCGGCGCTCGAGCGCCTCATGAGAGATCAGGCAGCGCCTGTGCACCTGCGCCGATTAGCTTCGATGGCGCGGCCGCACCGTGTGCGCTGGCGCCCCGCGGAGCGCGGCCACGGTGCGCCGTGTTCGTACCAAGAGTGGACGACCCTGTACGTAGGTCCTAGTGGGTGCTGTCAAAATATGTGACGTCACGGCGAATGGTGCGGACACTTTGAGGTAGCGTCGCCACCCACATTTTTTTTTTTGCCTGTTTTCTCACTTACCAAGCGTCTTCTCGCCGCAAGCGTGGCATTTTTGGTACCGTGAAAGAGCAATTTACTAATACGAGAAAAATCGTTTTGCTCTTTAGTGTCCCTTTAATTTTTTTACGTCAAACCCCCACTAGAAATGACCAAATGGCACCGTTAGCTAACGTTTTGTTCAAACTCCATCCCCTCCTTCATTCTGCTACACCATCCCATACTGGGACTAAATTTTGTGACTGTGGCCCACTAGCTGCAGTGAGGTTGAGACCCCTGCTATAGAGGAACCACATTATGCAAGGACTCCCATCAGCAGCTATGCAATACAGAGTAGACCGCTTATAGAGTAGGCTGCAAGAGTCGCAAGTTATACACACTATAAGCAAAAGAACATCGTTTAAAGATTACCACATGTGTAAAACTTGCTGAGCAAGCCACCACACGTGTCTGAGAATCAAGGCATACGATTGGGGCACTTTTGTCCGTTTCCAAATGTTAAAGCATTGACATAACGACAAAAGAATAAGATATCCTCTTCAGTCACGGTGTGCACAATTGTGCGCATTTTTCTTCGCTCGAAACGAATACAACCAAAAAACAAACTTTGCACGCATTTTGGGCCTAATAGTTCATTCTTTTTAGGCAAGGATTCAAGCTGACTGATTGCAGAATAATTAGATAATTTAGCTGCACCCTAATTAACATTGATTACTGAAAAACACAAAACACATTCCTTCCTTTTCTTTCTTGTAATGCAATATTGAGTGCCTTGGAATCATGCCATGCAAATTTGACAGATTTACAAACAGTGCATCATAATTCGTGACTGAAGGGGACAGAAAGCTGAGAATGTATTATCGTGAAGAGTCGCTGACCAACATTTTCAGACCTCCCCGACTATCAAAACTTCTCAGTGGAACCACCCAACGCAGAAACTGTCGAACAGCAACCAAAATTTGGAACTCCATACGTTACCTCGTTCGACCTTGTGGTCGCCCGCACAATGTCGAAAACGACTGCGAAATGCCATCTGAGAGTTGCACATAAAATCGAAGCCCTTCTTTCATTGGAAAAGTGATTAGCCCCTTTCCAAATGGCGCCACTGCAATGAGTTTTGTTGTCTCAGTGCCAAGCTGCAACACTGATTGCCCACAGCCCCTACTGACAAGGCAACTTGTGCTTGTTGGGCCTAGGCTGCGGGTTGGCGTCCCCTTTTAGAGAAGCATGCCCTAGACAACATGGAGATTGGGCGTGAAATAAATTGCACTAATGGCATTTACTACAAACTTCCGGATATATCGAACGAACGCTACGTGACATTCAGGTTCGTTATAAGTAGGCTCAACTGTCATTTATAATTAACAGCCCACAGCACCCATGTTGTGAACACCCTTTTCTGTGATCTCGTCATTTTAGCCCTCCTGCTTGCCGATTACCATATATACTCGCATAATGAACCCACCTTTTTTTTCAGAAAAGTTGACGCTAATTTGGGGGGGAGGGTTCATTACGCGGGAAAAAAAACTCGCGGGAGTTATAAGAGTAGCAATTTTGCGTGACAGCATTAACAGAAACTCGGTGTCCAACCACGGCTGGTCTTGAAGTTAGTGGCAGGAATGGCTTGACTGCGGAGCCTCGCAACATATTCGAGAACATCGCTCTCCACAAGGGGAAGCTTTCCTTGTTTTGGCCCGCAAAATGCGCGACGATACTTTTTTTGTAGCCCGAAGCTCTTCCTCTTGTTTTATTCCAGTAACGAACGCACACGGATCGACGCTGAAGTGTCGTCCAGTCACTCCGTTCCCATGCTTTAGCGCATGTTCGACCAACTTTAAGTTTAAAGCCGGCCATGCAGCTAGCGTACCAGCCCAACGTGCCCTACGCAGCAGGCATCCAACAAAGTTCACCGCGAGTACCTGTCAACAAAAACGCAGCGTCAGATGGCGGCGCGCGCGCCAGCACGTCGCGTCGCGCCGTCGGTACCGTCGGCGGGGTTGCGCGGTTGCGCTTTGAATGCTTTGAAATCCGCCGCGCGTGCTGATCCAGGCGGCCGTGCTGGCCGTGCGCTTTGTTTATTGCTTTGTTTACATGCCGCTGTGCTTTCGTGGCGCTACAAGCAAGAAGTTTTCTTCTGCGTTCAACAGATGGCGCTCCGCCGCAAAAAGGCGCGACTTTTAAATTTCGACCTACGTCGTTCGCGCTGCTCACAACTGTTTAGCATGGTTGTTAAACCATGTTTCAACTTTTATTGCATCGTTGTTTTGAGATATAATGGCGTTATTTAACGTTGTTTTGGATCGTCAACGGCACTGGCTATCATTCCGAAATAAAATGAACAGATACATACATTAAAAAATAGATTTCTTTTTTTCAAGGACCAAAGTGGGGGGGTGGGTTCATTATGCGAGTGGGTTCATTACGCGAGTAAATACGGTATACTGGTACTTACCTATGGAGCAGAGTTCCTGTTTCCACTTATGTAAGTGGATTTGGGCTTCTTTTTTTCGCCCAGTCGCTTGTGGAATTTTCCAGTCGCTTGTCATGTTGCTTGGGCTTATTATATTAGCATTTTCTCAGCAAATCCAGTTATTTCAGTGATCATCACGTTCACCAATAGCGCTTTTGTTGATGACTTTGTGTAGTTCAGTGTTGAAGTCAAACATACGGTGGGGGGAATCAACAAATGACGTTAATCATGCAGTGGCAAAGGTGCACTCAACCGTATGAAGACTATCCTGGAGACAATGTTGAAAGTAAATATGTGCTTTCGTTCATAGTTACGCATATTTTTGCTGTGCAAAATAATTAGTGATTTTTCATCTCCCCTTCGTATTTGACATATTTTCATTATAATTAATATGTTTTCAAGAATAGAAAAATTCATTAAACTTCCGCTTCTTTTGTGCTTCTTCGTGAAAGTAGTGCCGCCTTTTTTGGGGCTTCTCTTGTGATGATTATTAGCTTGTTAGCTCGGCAGCATCTGGCAACTCTGTTATGGAGTAGAAACGTAGAGGCTTACAAAGAGGGTTCAACTTAAATTGAGGACGAAGCAGAGAGGAATGGAAAGGAAAAGGATAGGTGTTACCTAAAGGAACAAGAGGAGAGCGGAGTGGGTCAGGGAACGTAAGGGTGTTAAGGTCATCTTAGCCAAAATCAAGAAGAAATGGGCATGGGCAGGGTATGTAGTGCATAAGCAAGATAACCGCTGGTCATTAAGAGTAACTGAGTGGATTCCAAGAGAAGGCAAATGCGCAAGGAGGAAGTTAGGTGGGCAGATGAGATTAAAAAACTTGCGGGTATAATGATGCAACAGCAAGCACAGGACCGGGTTGATTGGCAGAACATGGGAGAGGCCTTTGCCCTGCAGCGGGCGTAGTCAAGCTGATGATGATGATAGGGGCCCAAAGGGTTTGGTGAAGGAGCCATTAAGGCATCTTTAGCTGCAACGTCTATGCCACCAAGAAACCAGAATGCCACAGGCCATCCAGACTGCACCCTTCGGGGGCTGTGAAACCCACCTGTTCCCAGGAAATATTGCCTCTCTTGGTAAAGACGGTAATGAGCTGCTGCAGTCGGAGATTCTCCTCCACCGAAAACGGGCCTTTCTTGTAACGTGGCAGGAGACGGCTTGAGCCGTGCTGTGCACACTGGGATGCGCTGCAGCCACTTTCCGTCTCCTGGGTCACCTGCACACGTGAGACAAAAGATCTTCCTCACTGGACTTACATCCTAGATAACAGTGCATCAAAAATACAGGCACCTAAAGCATTTTGCTGCCCAATCAGTATGAAAGGAAGATGAAAGCAACAAGGCCACTATGTAGCTATGTATCTAGGATTGCCAACCGTGGCATTCAATATTGAGCTGAAGTATCTAGTGCTTTTAAAGGAGTACTCACACAAAATTTTGGAGGCGAGATAACTTGTGGGATAGATTTGTGTGGACACACACACACACACATCATCTACGAAATATCAACGGGTAATATAGCCTCGAACATATTTAAAATCAATTTTAAAGTGTGTGTCGCGGCACCACGCACAAAACGTGCTTTTGGTTTCCTTAAGACAACCTCCACCTGCATCACGAGTTTGTGTTGGCTGCCACGGTCCTTGCGAGCACTCTTCACGAGCAGACCTTTTCAATGGAAAGAGGGGGCAGGCTTGCACGAGAGTACAAAGGCAGATTTCCTAGCCTCGGCCATGGGCGTCGCCAGGGGGGTGCAAAAGGGGCACTTGCCCCCCCTCAAGCCAAACCAGCACTTGCCCCACCCAAGCTATACCAGCGCCCCCTCCCCTTTCCCGCCATGATGTAACATGGCTTTGCACCCCCCAAGACAAAATCCTGCCGACGCCCATGGCCTCGGCAGTGCATTTTTGAGGGGTCACGCATATTTACAGCATCTCAGAGGGAGCCTTCGTTGAAAAGAGTTGTCAAGGCAGTGCTCATGTGCACACCGTTTTTTGTGCTCATGTAGCCATGTATGTTTCCACAGAAACCACTCTGGGTCTCATCTCATTTGGCGCTCTCGGAAACCAATACTGCAAATGGCCCACATAAAACTATCTCCAAATAATTAACCATCGCACTATCGAGCAAACTAGCTTTCCAGCCGTGATAAGTGGGTCATTAGCTACCTATTGCAACAGAAAAAAACAAGGTGCAAAATTTTTTGTGCCAGTGCTCCTTTAAAGTTAACCCTTTGATGGTTTTCGCCGTACATGTACGGCAGCACCTTACAGTGCCCAAATGGTTTTCACCGTACATGTACGGCACGGCCTTTATCTTTAAAACGCGCGCTTTTTTCGATCATTTCTCTCTCTTGGCGTGTGCTGCCACACTTCAGGAACACGTGGAATTTTTTTCATGCGCCGATGTTTCTCCGTTGTTGTTTTTTTTTTTTGCTTCGCAAAGCGGCAATCCGGCAACCACTTGCGCACCCGAGCGCGTTCGCGGTTCGGCTGGTTTAAAACGCGCGCCTCTTTCCATCATTTTTCTTGCTTGACATGTGCTGCCATGCTTCGGGAAACTGTGAAATTTTTTTCATGCGCCGATGTCTCTCCGTTGTTGCTTTTTTTATGCTTCGCAACATGGCGTGCCGGTAGTCGCTTGCGCCTTCGAGTGCGCCCGCGGCGGCTGGTTTAAGACGCGCGCCTTTTTCGATCACTTCTCTTGCTTGACATGTGCTGCCACACTTCGGAACACGTGAAATTTTTTTCACGCGCCGATGTCTCTCTGTTGCTTTTTTGCGTTCCAAAGCGGCGCGACGGCTTTCGCTTGCACACCTGAACGCGCGCATGCCGTGCGGCTGGTTTCGGTTTCGTCCTTCGGTTGGTTATCGCTTCTCGCGCCCGCAAAGCTGATGGCTGTCTGATTTTTAATCTCTCAAAGGGTGACCGCTTGTGAGTCTTTCGTTTATTGCTCCTCGAGGCGCGATTACATCTGTTTCAGGAGGCGCTAAGTTACACAAACCTTGCCGCCGTGGTTGAGTTTCCTGTTTAGGGAACTCGGAAAAAGCGAACTCCGTCTCGTTGGCGATAAGACGAAGGATCGTTATAGCTTTTTCCCTCGTTTTGCTTTCCGGACGGGAGCACAATCGCACCGTTTTCTTCCGTGCGCTCACTCACGCAGTTCGCCTACGCTGCGGAAGCTCGCGCCGGTTGCTATGGTGCTAGGGAGTCGAGCGGCGATTCTTCCGATGTGGACTAGTCCCCAAGTGCCGAATCTGATTCATTGGATGTCAGTTCGTCAGGCGAGGATTTACTTACAATTTCAGACTCGGATGATGATGAAGGAGCGACATCTTGAAAGCGTGCGAGGTGAGACGATGTGGATCGGATCAAAGGTGACAATTCCCCAGTGTTTAGTTTTAGAGGAAAAACATTTTTTTACCGGAAAAGTACTCTGGTGCGCTTATTTCTGTATGTCTGTGAGCTATGCTTATTATAATGCATAATTTTTATTCATAAGACATCGTAAAAGTGTTTTTGTTTAGGATTTTGCTTGATGTTACTATGAATAAACCATGTGCATGTAACAACATAAAATGATTTTTTTGTCACTTTACGGTCACAAAAAAAAAATTTTTAGACAATTTTTTTCTAAATAGAATGGTCTGAAGAATTTATTTCAACAATAAAAAAAATTACACATTTTTGGCACGCATTTCGCAAAAAAATTCGACCCTGAAAGGGTTAAAGGTGCCATGAACCACCCACTCAATTTGGTAAGAAAACACATTCTACAGGTAGCAGACACTGCTATGAACATCTCAGCCAAATCTTGCAGTCGTGTGCAGCAAAGAAAGTTTGGAAGCGGAGCACAAAGTTGCCATTTTCTCAGGTGCCTTTTTTCCATAGAGAGGCCTGCGCTCACTCTCTTCATAGCTGCCAGTGCCTGCTGTTTAATGTGAAACAGCAGGTAGCAAGATACTGGCTTATAGCTGACAAAAAACAAGAGTGGTGTTTGTATCATATGCGCTTGCCAAGGGGTGCTGCATGTGCAAGTGCCGCACTCCATAGTGAGCCAGCATTACACAGTGAGCCACACTGGTGCACAGGAATCACAGCAGGAGAGAGTAGACACGTTTAATCATGCACGCTGACATAACTTCTTTCCTGCGTGCCATCTCCCTTTGTGTAGCTTCCAGTGCGCTCTTCAGGACAAAAATAGAAAGCTGTAAAAGTGCACAACAAACCCCCGCAACTGCACTCATTCATGACAGAATCAAGAAATTTTCGCGGCAATTGATTCATGAGGCAATAAACACCGATACTGCAGTAATTCGATAATTACTAGAAAAAGTGGCTCATCACCCCTTCAGTGTTGTAACCTTTGTAAAAAAAATTTCAGCTCTGAAGCTTTACACGCCAGAACCATGGTAACATAACATGTAGCTTAGCACAAGCCTGTTTACATCAACACAAAGAAAAGATGGCGACTGTCCAGCAACTGGAACCATATCTTCATTGCCTCCAGAGCAGCCACATTGCAACGGCTGCTCTATATCAATATAATAATGAGCTATGCCATGGTGGGGGGAATCTGCTCTTCTGACTACCGGGGATGTTTCGCTGCGCACCTCAATCTACGTACGTGGTCTACAGCTCCGTTGAGCACCGAAGCATTACAACAGTGACTTGAATATCTTTATCTCTATGAACACATGCTTCAATGTGTTTACGCAAGGTCAGACTGCATATTACTACTCCAACCGTTACGACAAAAACCGAGACCACTGGGAGCATGAAACAAACGCAGCAAATGTGTAGCAATGACTGCACCTTGTCACATTGTACAATGTGGGAAACTTGGGTCGACGCCTCGGACCCATCTGTTGCCGATAGGATGACAACGAGATTTCCTAAGGTCTCTGGCTCCGTTTGACATGCCTGCGAGGGTGTACGCAAATAAAACATGCTGTAATACATTAATCACAATGCTCTATGAAAGCAGACTGGCAGAAATCATAGATAAGCACAAAAACAAATTTGACATTTCAAAAGAATATGCTTGGAGCTTCCAGCTGTGTAAGTGCATGAGCCTGCCCTACCATTTCACAGGGTCCTGCCAAAGGTCGAAGGTCATCATCAGGGATGGTTGCAAGCGGCACCTTCATTGATACCTCATCGCTTTGAAGTGCGCCACGGTGGCCCAGGCAAGCAGGGCTTTCCTGATCCTGCATTGCTGGTTCCACCTGAGGAGCATTTGGCAGCACACACTCTTCCATGGAATTTTGCACCGCTCTGGCTGCCCTTGCAGAATACTCTTTCCACCTAAGCAACGCAAAGAGTGGGGCAGTGGTTACATCAAACCGTTTATAACAAGGTTTTTATGTGTCATTTGTCATTTAAAAAAAAAAAAGCATTGCAATCAGCTTTGGCATATCTACCACACTATCATCACTATGGTGATGTGGGCACAGGGGAAGAGGGGCAAGGGTTGCAAAAACTGCTCATTATATCCTTGAATAAAATTTCTGGCTACACCATTGCACATCCAGCTTTCAGGCTCTTTCTTCTGCACTAACACAGAGATTGCATTACGCCATCTTCTAGTCACAAAAGGTATATGCACTCTAAACATGATTACACTCTTAAAGGAGTTCTGTGGGCACCACCCTTACCTTCATGACAATAAAATAATTACTGCAAACAAAAGCGAACTCTAACAACACATATGATTTGAAAAGGTGTTAAAGAACTTTGTAGTGGCTCTAACCAACTGGTATACACAGAGATATTACACATGAGAACTCAGCAGCAACATCGACATGAAAATTTATTTAGTAAATTTTTTGCATGGTCTGTTGCAGCAATCATTTTACTTGCAATAAAAGTATGTAAAATAAAAGCACTGCATTTGTTCCTATACCGACAATTTCATATACCCCTTAAAGAGGTACAGTCACAAACTTTAGAAATGTTCATACTGTTGCTCTAAATAAAAACACTTCTTTTGAGAACCTAAGAGTATCATTGAGCCTCGGAATGCACTGAATATATTTTTAATGCCACAAGCTTAAAAAGCGACATTCAGTTTCGATATCGAGATGGTGGTGTCATAGTGACGTGCCAACACAGTCTGACAAAGGTCTAGGACACGTGGGAACAGCAGGTCATGACGTACTAGAACTACCTCTGACCCCTGCTGTCAGTTGCACTTAAACACCTATGAGTGAATTGTTGTCCAGCAACTCTGGCATCGATTCTGATGATTTCAGGCGCATGCAGGAAGCAGAGTTCGCAAGCCCAGCGAACTGTGCCGACTCATCATGATAATGTCCACTGTAGTAGGGCTAGCTTTAACACGCTAGACAATGAAAACTTTAAAAGCAAAGTACAAGATTTCATGTGTTTCCGGTGTGTGGACAGCAACTTCTTTGTTTAGCTTCCATTAACCATTAAAAGGACTTTGACTCAGTGGAGATATCAGGAGGCTTGAAAGGCACTGAGTTAACAAAGGAGTACTTAGCAGAAGTTTAGGGGAAGATGGAAGCATGAAGAGATGCAAAATTCGTGAACAAAGTGTGTCGCTAGAGCCGACATTTTCACAGGCGGGCTCGTCTTCTTCCAAGGCCCAGCTTTGCATCTGTTCAAAGAGTACTTGAAGAATATATAAATACCTTAGTTGACATCTACAAGGATGTCACAGCTACCTTGCTTCTTCCCCCCGCCCCCAAGAAAAACTACTAAATTGCGATAGAGAAAGGTGATGCTATCTCCCCAATGTTGTTCACTGCATGCGTAGAAACATCTAAACAACTCAACTAGGTAGCAACAGGTATAAAAATGAACGGAGAATATCTCAGCAACCTACGATTTGCAGATGACAGAGCGCTTTTTAGCAATGATGGCAGCAAATTTTTAAAAAATGAATACAATGAAGACAAAAATAATGCTCAATATCCTGGCAAAGGAGAAATGGTTTGGATTGGAAACCAACCAATGGAGTCTGTACAAGAATGTGTATATCTAGGTCAATTACTAAGAGGAGATCGTACTCACGAAAAGGAAATTCACCAAAGAATAAGGATGAGCGGGAGCGCATACGGCCAGTGCTCCGGATCAATGACGGGCAATCTGCCGCTGTCCTTAAAACGGAAGGTATACAATCACTAAATGCTGTCAGTTTTAACATGTCGGGTTGAAAGATGGAGCATGACAATTAAAGAGAAACTAGAGGAGATGCTAGGGACCGCACAGCGTGCAATGGAACGGAAAATGGTAGGCACAACATTGAGAGATTAGACAGGAAAATGGGTCAGGAAACCAGGGATACTGGATATTCTAGTTGACATTAAGAGAAAGAAGTGGAGCTGGGCCAAGCACATAACACATAGGAGATACAATCGGTGGTTGATTAGGGCAACGGAGTGGTTATCAAGCGACGGCAAACGCAGTGGTGGGAAGACAGCGTTTTAGATTGAGTGACCAAATTAAGAAATTCACAGGAATAAAATGGAATCCGCTCACACATGCTGGCGTAAACTGGAGATCACTGGGCAAGGCCTTCGTCCTGCTATCGACCGAAATTGACAAAACAATCGTACACATGTGGAATGAGTTAGCGCAGAGCACGAACGGAACCACCAGCCTTAGCAAAATGCTTAGAGACACCTGTTCAATTCCGTGCTGCACTGGCCATCATAGCTCTGCGCAGTGTCTGGGACAAGTGCCCCTTTCTTGGACGCTACCAACACCAGTCGTCGGCTTGTAAAACAACTGGTGTTGACTACAGTACAGTTGTTTTGCAAGTGTGGCTGAGAACAGATTTTTTTCATCGCAATCAGCAACGGTCGCTACAACACGGTCCAAACTAATTCCGGCTGAGCTTGACGCAGACGCTGGATCGTCTTAAACCCTGACGGGTCTGATCGCGATCATAAATGCCAGCGTGACACCGATGCAACAGTGGTCAAGACACGAAAGTTGAAAGCATGCTTCACCGAAGCCGGTGCGACAAAGGCGCGTGCGTGTGTCTTCCATTAACTCGATCGACCGCTGCAGCGGTGATGCAGGAGTGACCTCTCGTCGCGTTCAGTACACTGGGCACATATGAAACTTGTCGGCAATCGAGAAAACTCCGACCACACCAATCAAAAACAAACTTCACTTACTACTTCGTCGGACGCACTCCGGAAATCCACTATTGTCCGCCTTTTTCACAGCATCTCACAGGGAGACTGTAGAATTTCACTACTTACATCAACCTCTTCATGTCTGCACTGTTTTTGAAGTAGTTAACATGACACAGTTAATCTAAAGATGCACTAAATGCGTTACCACAAACGAGAGACGCGCTGCCCGCGCTGCAGCCTGCAGCCTCGATCAACGTGATGGCGATGGCGATCTGGCTATTCCTTTTGGATCGGATCTCCAGCGTTCAATGCGCCGGCGCGTGATTAGCCCGGCGTGTAGGTGTTTTAATGCTCACGTCCGTCCGTCCGGCGTCCGTCCGGCATCCGTCCGTCCGTCCGGATGTCCATCCATCCGTCCGTCTGTCCGTCCGGATGTCCGTCTGTCCGTCCATCCGTCTGTCCGTCCGTCCGTCGGTCTTTCCGTCCGTCTTTCCGTCAGTGGAATGGCCACACGCTTTTCGCCGAACACACTTTGGAATGTACAAAGTGTCCTTCAATTTTTTTCTCTCCTATGATAAGGTATATAGCATAGCAATGGGGTGCGGAATGTACGTGAGGGTGAGGGTATAATTGCACAGTACTGTATAGTATATTATAGTAAGGGGTGGGAAAGGGGAGTGATGGTGAGGAGGATTCATGTGAGGGTCAGAGATGGGGAAAACCACCAGGTCCACTGTTTCCTCAGTCATTGCACTGCGCATAGCAGTTCTGCACATGCCTGCACTGCTCCGATAGGAATGTTTTGTCTCCGTCCTGTTCCAGCGCTGTTTCTTTATTCAAAATCATTATCCCAATTCAAGACGCTAATTGTTATTCTCTTAGTCACAGCATTTATAAGTTCGCTTAGAATGTAACCGTCCTCTCTTTAATGGCACAACGAAGAGGAGTCATCAATTGCTATAATACACGATTCTGTTGGGTCAACATATTGTCAAGAGCGACAATTTCTCCAACATGGTTTGATGTGTCAAACCACATTGCACACAGTTCAAACATAGTGTTTCGCATATGTCACGACAGCTTGAAATTCAGGGATCTTGTTCGACACACAATGCGCATTTGAGAACCACAGCATAGTGCTCTTCATTGCAAGGAGCTGGGGCAAGAGTGAGGGATGGAAGGCTCGCCAGTGGAATGTGCTTTTGCTTTCTATCGACGCCTCAGTGACTTTGTTTGCAACTTGTATATGCTACTTCATCCACATGGCCTATTACAGAAGTCTCGTACTCACCCAAACTAGCGGGCTACAATCACGAAATTTAGTCTTGCAAAACCGGGACAGTGAAGAAAGTTGAAGCCAGGGGAGGAGGGGGGGAGTAGTTGTAGAAAATGTAACCTTACTCTGCCATCTGAAATAATGCACTTCTGATATTTCATGTATCGAACATTTCTGAGGGGGGCTTTAAAGGGACCCTGAAACGGTTATTTGAAGCTTTTTCAGCGTTTAGGCTAGAGCATCATCAAACCATTGGCATCACAAATTTAGCGACACGCCATGTACCTAGGAGGCTACGGACAATTATATCCTACCCTCCTTCCCACCCCTGCCTTGCCTCCTCAACTCATGAGACACGCTAGCATCGCTGGCGATCACAGAGCTCTCGTGAGCACACTCAATGATTTAAGCTTCGCCCAGTCATGACCTCCGAGATTGCACGCGGACAGGTTGCGCGCGATCGCAGAGACCATAGCCCAGTGCGCCCAGCAGCACGCACGCCGTCTGGCAACAGAGACATCACAGAGCAGTTGATATCTGCTCCGACAGGTTCCGTCACCCTACCAGCCGATCTTTCCTGTGCACACACCGCAGCCAATCAGATCAGCAGCCACGGTGACGTTGTGCGCCCACTGCATGTCGTACGGTGAATGGGCAGGTTGAGAACGCGTTTGGCTGAACTGCAGTGATCTGCAGCGATTCGCAGCTTTAAAGCGTTGTAATAAATTACACAGTGTAAGCAGAGAGCTTAAATCAGTCTATAAATGACCCTTAGGACTGGGTCTACCGGCCCAATGTGTTTGTACAAAATCGTCAAAACCGTTTCAGGGTCCCTTAACATCAGCATTTGAGAAACATATCAATACCTGATCTCCAGAATGACTCAAATTAGGATGCTGATACTGAAGTACTATGTAGATATTCTTCCGCGGTTATGCTTCAACACATAATGACCCCATGGGGTGCCTTATGAAAAAAACATGCTTGAGACCAGTTCTGCCTCTGCAGCTTACCCGACCAAAACTTAAAGTTGAGAAAAAAACTGCAAGGATGCTTGAGCTTTGCCTTCATAAGAATGTGATAGTGTAATCGGGCCCCGTGTGCCTTCTCAATTGCAAGCCTAGCTTCGTTTCTCGGTGACACCTCAACCGTGCCACAAGAAAAAAATATCACGCCATATCCACGAAGTGAATGATGATGAGTGGGCGAAGCTCGATCGTTTTCATCCATGGCAGAAAGAGAATGTGTGGTCTGGAACGCGCTTATACTTCATGGTCATCAGCGTCGTCATCGTTTATCACGTGTAGTGGGTACATTCCACTATACTGGAACGCGCTTATACTTCATCGTTATCACGTGTAGTGGGTACATTTCACTATACTGCGTCATCGTCATCTTTATCACGTGGAGTGGGTACATTTCCACTATACTGCGTCATCGTCATCTTTATCACGTGGAGTGGGTACATTCCACTACACGTGGCTACCTACCTACCTACTACTACTACTACAACAGAGGAGGGACAGACCCACACCCTTATAGGAGCTTCACCCCTAAAAGGAACGTCTGCTGCGCATGTAAAATTGGCCATTTAAACGATCCTAGAATGCCTACTGCTAGTACAGTTGCAAAGTGCCCACTACGCCATAATTATTCATTCTGCGAATCGACGAAGTTATCACTATGCATTTGTCAGGCAACAAGTGCACCCGCATGGCTGCACACTTTGTTGATTTGATGCTGTTGCTGATAATGCTGTTTAATTACACCTGTGCACTTTGTAATCAGTGGGTCTTGAAACCAATCACTCATGCAGGTCGCATGTTTTGATGCATGGTGCAATTCTACGCTTTTGCCACGCAATATTATTAAGGGCACATCCTCGCACTACATGACATAGCTTTAAGAACAGGTGTGGCTCTATTGTAGAATGCCTGCTTGCCATGCAAAACGTTTTTGAGTGGGTTCAATTCCCACTCAAAAATATTTTTATTATTTCTTTATTTGCATCTATCTCGAATTTTCGCTCGTGGACAACACTCATTTTTTCGCTCACAACCAACGTCGCCAACACCGGAATTTCTGCAAAACAAGCTCTTTAACCTATCGCATTGGTAAAGCGAGTACACTTTAGTGACGTCACAAACATTTTATTCCTTGTGAAGCTGTGGGCCGCAAGCGAAACGTCTGTGTGCTTGAGACCTCTGGTCTATTAGAAGGGATGATTGTACAAAAAGATAAAAAATTGTTTAACAGCAACTACCGTTTGTCAGAATATTGTGCCCCCCGCTCCGGGTGGCGAGCGATATATACTGGCTGCAATATGACATGCTTAGGCAGCTTCATCACTGTTCTTTGTCGCACTTTAGCTCTCCTCTAATAGAATTTGTTTATGGCATAGCGTGTCAAGAATACTAGGAAATACACGATCGGGATAAACTAACTTGAAGGAGTACAATAAGTTACGTTTCTTCTGTGGTGGGCACCGACCAATATTGTGCTTCCTCTGCGAGGCCTTCTTTACGAATTTCAACTATGGCATCTATGATTTACTGCGCACGGTACTTGACATATTGCCTCAACAATGGACAGGCGACGCTCTTTCCTGTCCTGAATTATTTGCCTTGTGCTGTGTCATAACCCTTCCGCACATGAACACTTCTTGCAGTGGCAGAGACGACTACTCTTGAAGCGCAGCTATTGGCGATTGGTAAAGCTTTCTTTACAACACTGTGCAGAAGGGAATCACTCTCAATTCGCACTGTAACATCAAGAGAACTTTATTTGTAGTAACTCTGCGTGAACAAGATGGATGAACGAACAAACGAATCAACCGCAATCATACTTTATATTCACAAGGCAAACTTCCTGAGCTTGAAACCATTCATATTAAACCAGTGAGTGACAGTCTTATGACACAACCACAAATGAACTGCACACGGTGATGTTTCTGTCGTTGAAACAGCAGGTACATTCAGGTGAGCGCGGTCGAAGTGCCAGAGGGTCCAGCATCGCTGTCCTCTTCCGGAGCATCGACTTGCTCTGCCGCGGCACCAGCGGCGGCTGCAGCTGCCTCCGCAGCCACTCGCTTGCGCTCTTCCCACTTTCGCTTCACCCACGGTTTCTTCAGTTTGGTCCGCTTGCGATAGGTCTTGGTGCGTTTCTTCGGCACATCCGCAGAAAGCTCCACAGTCTCTGCAACGTCCATAGTGTCCAAGACGGCGGGCCAGAAAAAGTACGAGATGAAACGCGCCTGCAGAACCTCGTAATTCTTTCGCGTAGCTCGTAGCTCGTTGCACCGACCGCAGGACTCCTGCGAAGACCTGGCGGCGACGGAAGAGAGCTCCAGGAGGCTTCGCGACGCGCACTCGGTGCAGCGAATGTCCTCGATGTTGTCGGCATCGAGGGCTGCAGAGAGCTCGGGAAACGAGTTGCCATCTTGCAACGCTGACAAGGATTCAACATTACCGCCGGCAAAGCGATCCGACAGCCTCCCAAAGGTAGCTACTGTGGTCTGCAACAAAGAAAAGAGCACACGAAAGGCTTTCTCGATGTTTCACAGGTCTACATTAGGGCTGTAAGGCAAACAGTAATGTCAACCATTGATAACTGCAGTCAAACTTACAACTTCTGGGTTCTAGCTAGGTAGTCAAGCCAACTAAGCACAGCATCTTATGCCCATGTTGCGAGCATGAAGTTTCTACGTTATCCCAATGCCTGATTTTAGGAGCTTCTGCCTTGATCAACAAAGCAGGGCAAACTTTCAGGCACAGCACCAACCAAACCAATTAAAATATTTTTTTTCCTTCTTTCTCCCCTCCCTTCTGCAATGCCAGCAGGCATTGAAGGTGTTGAGAAAGATAGAATTTTTGAACATTCATGTAACAAACGGCACGAAGAAATAAAGGAAGGGATGATGACAGAGAGTTCGCGGAAGGAACGCTATTTCTATTTTTGTCCCTTCATTTATTTACCTTTTTTTTTTGCTCTGTTGCAATGAATCAGCTAGCCCAGCAAGCAAACATTTTTAATAGTTCTTTTTTAATTATTTAGGAATATTATTTGGAATAAGTACACTGAAGTCTCGGTATAACAATGTCAGTAAAATGAGCAATTTCTTTGGCTACATCGAAACTTCGTCAAACTAAAACTCGGCCTTTTATGCAAAGTATGAGAAACGTACAGTACCTACAGGTGGCATAACAGTGCGCTGAGCATGCGTGCCACCAGCGCCACAAGTGGCAGCTTCAGTTTCCATCCGCATGCTAAAAACTGTCTCTCTGTCTACTATGCCCATGTTGTATGTAAGTGTGTGTGCATGATGGTGCAGTGCAAGATTTTTTAGGCCTCAGACGAAGAGAAAAGATGTCAATTATGCCGACCGTGCAGTCTGTCAGTAGAAAAGCAGCATGAGTGTATAATGAAGCTGGATCTGTTGACTTTCCGCCAAAAAAACTTAGACTGCAGACGCAGTTTGCTGGCTGCCACTCGGTTCAGTCCGCACGGTAAAAATATTGGTTAACTTGCGTGCAGCATAAATTTAAAGCGAACTAGAGACAGCACGTACTTTGTAAACATGCCCAGGATCACTTCCTTTACATGGCGTACGCTGCGAATCCAGCATTCCCGCTGGTCTCTGAAGTGTGGGTGCAATGGAAAACTGAACAACTTTTTTCTCGGCAGGCAGTTATTATAGCTATATTAGCACAGTTTACAACACAGCAATTCATACGAGACATTGCAAAGCTCCGCTAACAGCCTGACACGGTTCCGCTTGTGGGCCAGCTGCTGCATGTAATATGCGAGATGCTTTCGCTCACTACCACACCGCGGCGCCGCAGGTTCATTGCCAGAGTTCTTCAATCATACCAGTTGCGAAACTGAGTTCTGAAACCTGGACATCTCCATGGCCAATTTCGCGAGGGCCTGCAGACTGTCACGCCATCTGAGAGCAGAAGCACAAAACACTAGATCGCTGTGGCGCCGCCCCTGTGTACGCTCCTCACAAGCTGCTCAACACCGCACCCATCGCTGGCATGGTCGTGCGCGTTTATATTTGTTTATCGGTCAACAGAAGACGCCGAAATCTGCAAATGCCCGTGATTTCAGCCAATGGCGAGTTTGGATTTTGATACATGGGGCCTATGGGTAATTTCACAACTCGTATGATTGAAGAACTCATTGCTGTTTACATGGCAGGTGCCACAAATGTGGCCGAGTAATGGGTGCATCACTTTTAACCTTCGAAGCAGTGGAGAGGAAGAGCGAGTCGCCAATGTGTGGCATGTGGGAATCCTGGTGCATCGTATCGCACACCATTCAACCGTCCTCATGCAACATAGTCGGGCGTAGTATTCTGCACTACGTGTGCTGTGTGCCTACAACCAATTTTGTGTTTTTGTTATCACTAGGCTTGTGCGAATATTCGAATGCTTCGAATATTCGAACGAATATTGCAGTATTCGAATTCGCTTAGACTCGAATTCAAATTACTGCAAATTTCGAAGTATTCGAAACGGACGAATAAATGGCTATAAGTCCGCATGTAACCCCCTGTAAAGGTGGTTTCACTGCAGTGAAGGGGTGCTATGCCGTGAAAGCCCCTTTCCAGGTGTATATTAGTCCGCATGTAACTTTCTGTAAAGGTGGTTTCACTGCAGTAAAGTGATGCTAAGCCGTGAAAACGCATATCCAGAGGAAATCCACACTGCCGCGAAGCCCCACTTCACGGTTAAATGAAGATATTACCCTCACATCGATTCATTTTTAAAGTTTGAAAAGCTTGTTATACCGGCTTATATGCTCCAAGTATAGTAAATTTTAAAACGTAACATATTTTGCAGGTTATCACTTGCATTCTACCGAAAGTCAAATCCTGCTACTATTCAAAGTTGTTTCCACTTCCTTTGAAGCAAAAAAATGGCATTTGCACAGGCATTGTTTAAATTTTTAAGAAATATTGTGCAGGTTAGTTAGGTCATGACAAATGTGCCCATTTTTCTTTATAATATATGATAAATACTATTCGAATTCGATTCGAAATTATTCAACCAAAATCACTATTCGCTTCGAATTCGCTTCGAACCTAAAATTCACTATTCGCACAAGCCTAGTTATCACCGTCTGTCGAGCAATGAGCACAAGTAGCCATACAGGCGGTAGCAGCAAGCGCAACGAGCTCTCAATTACCTTGCAAGCAATTGGGATCGGTCAAGAAACACAAGTTACAGGCGAGGCTTGTAAGCAATCCCGATTGGTGAGAAAAATGACGCCACCACTTGTTTGCGGATCTTGCAGAGCTCACTCTACATGACTGGGAACTCGATAATACTTTGAACTCAATCATACAATAATTAGTGGGGTTTTCTGTCCCAAAATCATAATATCACTATAAGGGGCACCGCAGAGAAGGGCTCAGGAAATTTTGACCACTTGGGGTTCTTAACGAGCAACGTAAGTAAACAGACAAATGTCATTTCAATGACAAGTGGCAGTGGCTGAATAGCTGAGATGGCTCCACTTAACACTTATTACGACAGTGCGGTGGACCTGTGTTTTCTTTCTTTTTTTTTTTTTTGGCTTTACGCACGTTGTGATGTATAGCAGTGCGAAGAGGACTTTCGCTGGTGCAGCATCAAATAGTTCATGCCAAATCTTATGTTCAACAAAAACATTCTCTTTTTTACGTCACAAAAAATGAGTTTTTTTCGTATTGTCACATTATTTAAACATTCTTGTGGCATTTTTTAGGTATTATGCCGCATTTTTATTCAATTTACTGCCCTTCTTACTTTAGCTTTGTAGTGTTTACTTATTACCAAACTTTGTACTTTTTCTTTGTTCTTTAAACTATCCTCTGCCAAGCAATAACGTAAGTTATTATGCTTGTGATTTTCATGTAGCATAAAAATAGTTCTAGCCATTTATGGTGTCTGACTAATATTTTTGTGAACTTTACACACGCCTGTATTTCTACATGCACTATATATTTGTACCAGACACCCCCTATGCAAAACAACTAGGCCGAAGGCCTTTAGGGGTAACTTCAATAAATGAATGAATAATCAAATAAATACATAATTAAATAAATACATAATAAAGAATCCATTGGCAACTATATTTTGCATAAAAGGCAAAATTTCGATATAATGCCATAAACTGCCAATCATATCGACTTTGTTATACACTCAAACCTCATAATAACTAAGTTGCATCTTACACGAAAATAAGTTCATTATATCCGAAAATTCGTTATAAAAGTATATTCCTATTGCAAGAGTATTATTCATTTACTCCGTTATAACCGATATTTTGTTATATCGAGGTTTGAGTGTATCAAGGTTTTGTATTTGGCATCATGCCACACTGAGGCACCACAGCAGAATGAATGCCAAAACCTACGAAGATCACCACGTTGACCTGCATCGTTTTGCCTCGCCTTTTTTGTGTTTCTGAAGGTTTCTGAAGGTGGCTGCGAAGACTACTTGTTCAGCACTTCAAAGCATCAAAGTAATTGCCAGCTCTCAAACTCAAGACAATATACTTTTTTTTTTTTGCAATTAAAATTTCTTTGTGTCAGACAGTCCAATTATCCAGACATACTTTTCAGCCCATTCTATATAAAAAATTGATCAGGCGTTGTACTGCAGACAGGAAGTTGAATTTAAATATAAAGAATCAATGAAAGAGAAAAATTATCAGCCAGACATTTACAGGACGAAGCTTCAAGCAAACTCATGAGAATTTCTCAAGAAGAAAGCTTCCCAGTTCAAGGAAAATTTATCCTGATCCAAATTTGGTGTCAGCGAGTTTAGTCCAAGACCAACCTCGTGAGCTTTCTTTCCCGAGAAGTGTATATGAATGACCATTACATATAAATTCCATATGTACAGAAATCGATATGTATCTCATACATATGAATTTCATAAGGATTGCATATGTACCAAAATCCATATGAATTCGATATGGATTCCATATGTATAAAAAATCCATGTGGATGACAATTTCCCCTTTTCATGAGCTTTCCTCCACCTTGCAAGCTCCTGAAGAACTTATTTACATTATAACGAAGTAATTAGCCTGTATTATTAAGTTTGCTATGTCTCTTTTACCACTGTGTGAGCTGCAAGGAATTCGTCTAGCCATCATTTCAAGCAAACACCACTGTCTAAACATACCTCATTGGGCGGCAGCAAGGGCAGCACGAGGCCACTCTCGTTAGGCTGGAACCCGTCCGGCACACCAAGCACCTCCTTGGTGAAGAACTCTTCAAAGACAGGCACGGTGCCCACTTCCTCGACATCGGGATTCGGAGGTGGCCTGACCAGGCCATGCAAGTCGTGCAACACTGAGGAGAAAAAAAAAAAAAGCCACGGCACTGCTCAGCATGCACAGTGAAATGTTAGCACATCATCTATCACCCTTGTCAGCTCATATTGATGTTCAATACCAGACGAAGGCCTCCCCCAATAATCTCCAGTTCACCCTATCTTGAGCGAGCTGGTCCCAATTTCATCCTCGCAAAATTCCTTAACTGTGTCACTACATCTGACTTGCTACTGCAGGGGTGCAACAGCCGAAATAGAATTTGGAGCAATTTTTGGAGCAGCAAAATGTTACTTTTGGAGCACTAAAATCCCAATTTGGAGCAGGTTACGAGGAAAAAAGCATGCATTTTTTATCACGAAAGACCAAATTTGGAGCAGTATAAAAAAGGCTTACATTTAAAAAAAAAGATGTGCCAACCATTCAACATCACCTAAATCGTGCAGAGTGAACATGAGCACTGGTTATTTCAATAAAAGTAGTATTTTGAACCACCCCACTGAACAAACAATGATAAAGTCCACATTAGCATTTGCCGCACCTGTCAAATCCTTTGACAGACCCTGCGAATTCAAATGTGGATCTGCCAAGCTGGCGACCTTGAAATTCGGGGGATTCGTAAAACTGAGGTGCAGGGGTGGTGAAAAAAAAAAAAAACTGGTGCACAGTTTTGTTAGTTCTTTTTTTTTTTTTAGGGCTGCAGAAATGTTATATACTGCTCCAAATGATTTCCAGTAACCTTTTTAGGCGTCAGCGACCATACTAGTACTCACAGGTATGCGGCTAATGGAACAAAATGTGCTGTCCCGTGACTAGTGCTAACAGCCCCTTCCAACTCTTACTACGCTTTTCTGCAGGCCACCGGTGTACTGCGGCGAAGGTGGCTTAAGCAGCGTTCTGCATGGGTCAGAACAAGGCCAGGAAATTTTTTAACACCGCTACAGATTCCTTCCCACCTCCTTGTTTTTTTTTCTTTCACGATGGGGTTAGGTTTAGGGTAGAACTCGACTCGCTTGCAAGGCACGTTCGACCAGATAAACTAACAATGGCGCGTGCCCATTGGCCCGGCGACAGCACCGGATACCTATTGCCGGCATGTTTTATGAGCCGTTGCTATGGCAACCAACGTGGTCGCTAGCAACGCCGGTGTTCACAGCACGTAGTTTGTTCGCGCGCAGAAAACAGGGCATATGCTTCCAGCACATCGTGGTTTAGGGTTAGGATATGTGCGCGTGGATTGATTGATGACGCAAACTGCAGGTGGCCAACGTGGCCTCCATTTCTCGCTGAAATTGGCGCAACTGAGAAAATTTTGAGGCTGGTCGGGCATTTTGGCGCAGCGTGGCGCAATTTCCACCAATTTCATAGTTTTGGCACAGCTCCGCGCAGCTGTTGCACCCCTGCTACTGTCATCAGCCTCTTTTCCTTTTGCTTGGTATCCATTTTGTTGCTCTAACCTAACCTACCATGTTAACTCGGATGGTAGACAGCCAGCTCAAAAATGTTACTTCACCGCAAAGCAGGAAAACCTCATTACAAGATATGGCCAAGGGATCCGGGAAACGACATTTCCATAACACTGAGTAGTTGGACTAGATCCATTTACAGAAACATGAAGATGGTTCCAGAGTTAAACTACAATAATGGTGTACAAAGCAACCAGTACCACAGATGCCGTGGTGGAAATTCAATGCGGTGACACTCCGTTGGAGAGTTAGCGTGAGACCGCAACAGTAATCGTAAAAGCAAAATGATAGAAAGTTTGGTGCGATTTGCAGTTGCAACCATTCCAGGAATGACGTCCGGCTGTGGAACGGAACAAAATCGAGCCTAGGGAACGATAACTGCAGCATATACAGTCTATGCTCGTTATAACGGACCCGCATACAACAGACTTTCAGTTACAACGGACCATTATTCAGTCTAAGTTTGGTCTGTGTATTAAACTAATGGAGAGAATTTCACTTTTATCGGACCGCGATACAACGGACTATCGGCTACAGTGGACGAAATCAGTGACATTTTTTTGTCGAAATTGGGCGCATAAAGAGTACTTTTTCCGCGTTGACGCGGGCTGACAACAGACTTGACCACGCCACTCTCTACATAATAAAGCCATGGCAATTTTAAATTGCAGCTGGCAACATTGGTGGCTTCCGGCCAAGCCAAGCCAGTCTAAGAGCGCGTTGGTCACGCGAATGGTCCATGAGTTGCAGCCACTTGTAGCTGACTGAAATGCGGCGCCAAGCGATTGCATCATCGTTCAAGGGTGCCCACCAATCTCATATCACAAATTTCTTTTCGAGCTAAGAGCAAAAATAAAAAGTTTTTGTTTGTGCTTTGCGTTAGACATTCATCACTCATTGCAGTAACATTGTTAGGCATCGCGACCAAAGTTTTAAAATAAGACGTTCTCGTGCTCCAAGCAGGCGAGTTCCACTGTTAAATTAGTATACTAATGTTAGAGGCGCCTTGGTGCTGCTCAGTTCAGAACTCTCAGACCAACTTTGTACTGTCCAGCGAGCTGTGGAGGCTGCGCGGGAGCAACAGCTCCCAGCAGTCAATAGGCGGCCCCATTTAAATATGCCTTCCCGTCTGCACAAATAAGAAATAATTTGTTCCCAGCTGATCAACAGAAGTTGCTTTTTTAAAAAGCCTGGTAGAAACATTTTATTATTGGGCTAAGCTTTGCTGCTGTGCATGGCCACATAGCGTCCCTGCACCTACCGTAACGGCAATCGCTCATTAATTAGAACTTGTGCTGCAATTTTGTTAATAACAGCTTCTAGTGATTGAAGTCATTCGTAACCATGTTGTCTAATACGTTCAGCATGTATCAGCACAACTAGCGTGCCCCATACTATTGAGAGCGAAATCGACACGATCACCACATAATGAAGCACTCCCCCCTGCAGAGTTTGGATATTACTGGCTTCGGATAAAAGTTTTGCTGCATTATCATGGTCCGTTGTAACGAGAGTAGACTGTACGAACTGGTATTACGTCAACTTTGTTGCATGAGTGTGCCTGGGTCGAATATTCGAACTTTCGAATATTTTTTCTAATAGCGTTTACTATTCGATTCGACTGGCACCGGCATTTTACAATTCGAACAATTCAAATTTCCTGAAGACAAATACAGTCAATGTTTGACTGGCAGTGGCCCCTTCAGATTTTTTGATATGCTTCACCCCATCACACTCTCGCACAGCGGCGAAGCTGCCTTTCAGAATCCGCTACGGTCACAAAAGTATTGACTCAAGAAAATGCTGGTTCCAAAATGGAGATGCACTGTGCCGTTTAAGTGGACCCCTTCATATTTTTAATATGCTTCACCGCGTCACACACTATTATTGCGGCAAAGCTGCCTTTACGGCTCCGCTACGACCGTAAACGGATCGACTCTTGAAAGTGCTGGTTTGTACCTACGCGGCAGAGGTGGGGGGCTTTAATTAATGCCGTTTCGGACCAGAAAGTCAGAAAAAAATTGGACGAAGATTTTCAGCACCCGACATTTCAGATGTTTTAATACATTGACGTCTACAGGGCAGATTAGCAACTCCAAATTCGAAGGTACATAGTTGCCCTTGTCTGCCAAATCAGTTAGGCCTCCACAGAAGTTGAAGAGGAGCAGAGGTGGAGGAAGTAGCATCTTCTTTTTTCATGTGTAAGGTGTTGTGACACCACATTGGTTTCACCAAATCATGTAAATAAATACAATTCGGTCTCTGCATTGCCTCATCCTTGATAAAACAACTAGGGAACACCACCCCTACAGCACTTCACCAACCTAGCCAAAAGAAACAGTTCCATGTTCCTATCTGATAAGAATGTAGTTAGGGATCGTCTGCAAACTTTCTGTAATTTCACTTCAAAGTATTCGAAAAATATTGAACAAATATTCGACAACTATTCGAAAAACATTCGATTCGATTCGCACTCATACTTTATTATTCGAATTCGCTTCGCACCCAAAATTTTGCTATTCGCGCAGCTCTACTATTTTCCCTTTCTTAAACCTTCTGCCACTTTGCGGGATTCCGCAGAACTCATTTGCATAAACACGCATAATGGACAAGCATGAGCAAATAGGACATCACCTCCACTTGAAGCACGGCAGGTGCCGCCATTAATTGGGCAAATGTGCAGTGCAAGGAAGCGCACTTGCATATTATGAAAACGGTCTGGTCCCAAAAAGCAGCTTCCACTTTTAAAGAGGCCCCGCCACACTTTTCCAAGTAATCATCTACACCCAAACCTCATTATAACGAAGTTGCATCTTACACGAAGATAAGTTTGCTATAACCAAAAATTCGTTATGAAGGTATATTCCTAACACTATATGTATTGCAAGACTATACTTCATTTACTTCGTTATAACCGATATTTCGTTATATCCGTGTTCGTTATATCGAGGTTTGAGTGCAATGGCTTCGTCAAAAGAGCTTATTGCCTCACGAGTCGACTGTCACAAAAAGTTTTAGAATCCGTCAAGTACGAGAGGAGTTAGAGGGATTTGCTGCACTTTTCCGGTGCTTTTTCTCTCCTCTCTTACCAGCGAGCATGCTGAAAGCTACACAGAGAGGGGGGATGACAAAGGGGCAAGAAGATGCGGCCCTTCGTTAGGGCACATCATCACCTTGAGCACTTTCTTCTAATTTTTTTTTCTTTTATGTGCAGCTTACTTTCAGTGTGACCACAAGCGCTTGTGTGGGCATGTGGCGGCCACGGTCTCTATGCAGCTCACGATGATCAAATCAGCCCACGGTTGTAAACATTGTGCATACGGCGCAGTCACTTGGGTATACGGCATCATTTGTAAGGAGAAGAGGGAGCGATTCCTAGCCGACTTTGAGAATTAATCGTAAAATCGAGGCTGGATTGCTGTGCCATAATATTTGCCTCGCATTTTCTCAGGAGCCTTGACTACTGATCGGCAGTGTTTTCTGACCATGCTGAAAAATTGTTGCAAGGAAGAACGTCTGTAGGTGCGTGAAGATAAGCTGAAAATGTCACATAGGCTGGAATTTTACACGAGCGCTGTAAAGGCTATGCATACCATTTTCCACAGCGCGCCACTCCTGGTGCTCGTAGGCAGCCAGGCTGGGCAACACGGGGCGATGCAGGGGCTGTGCATACTGGGCAATGGCCTTGTTCAACGAACGGCCCTGCACCTGAGAACTTCTCGGTGCGTGATTGTTCTGCCGAAGGCGCAGCATCCTTCGGTACAGCCTCAGGCACATCTCCCGGTCCAGGCTCTCATCCCGACCCTGCCAAGAAAACGCTGCTGTTTCACATAGGCACGCGCAACTGTTGCGCATGATGTCAGTCAGCCCTATGCCCATGGAGCAATAGTCCTGTACCTATACTCCACCTCACCACTACCGTTCAGCCCTACCAAGGCTGCAGGGTGTAAGCAAGGCACACTCTTGTGTAGCAAAACGTAGTTCCAGATGTAATCACCCTACAATTGGCAAGGTTGAAACATTCACGCTTCTCTGGCATGGGTTACGACCATAGGTCGGCAAACTCACTCATGAGTCGACTCACTCAGACTCACTCAGACTCAGATCGAGCCGTGAGTCTGAGTCTGAGTGGGTCCGGTTGAGAAAAATTTTAATGAGTCTGATTCCGAGTGAGTCCAGTTGAGGAAAATTTTGGTGAGTTTGAGTCCGAGTGAGCCCTAAGCTCAAAATGTATTTCTTGAGTGAACCTGAGTGAGCTCTACACTTTTTTGCCGATCTATGGTTCTACTTACGCAACTTAGCTTTACTATCAGTCTTACGTAGATTCACGTTTATACTCATGCCGACTCACACATACTTCAAAGCACCACGTTCATACGCCGGCTCAATATTTATTGATCGGAGGCGTCAGTTGCGGAGTAGGGGGGGGGGGGTGCCGTGACTCCCCTCCCTCCCGCCCCTGAAAACTTTTTTTCCGGGAATTTTTGAGAAAATTATTTCATGTGAGTTATCTCTTTAAAAAAAAGTCCTTACTGGATTGCAACCACTGATAAGGTACGAGAGGAAAAAGGCGCCAACGACAGCACCGATAGACCCTTTAGAAAATTCAGCGCCACCTATTGAATGAAACCGAAAACATGTTTTTCCGCCATGTTTTGTTCACCCACGGCGATGCGCGCAGCTGATACGAGTACGCGATAATCGCAGCAGGCAGTTCTGACTCGCTGCAATCCCTCTTGCGTGGTTTTCTGTGTACGGATTAGACCAGTAGGCGAGCCTTGGCAATGACGTCGTGTTGCTGTGTTCCCTTCTGCAGCCAACGTAGCGTCAGAGATGAACACGGAAACTAGGTACGTGCGTTAGCCTATTCGCGTACTGAAGTAGTGAGTGTTTACTTAAAAAATGCGCCAGGAGCGTACCGTCAGACGCACGAACATGTGCTAGCTCGTGCTTACATTGGACCTAGTGTAATGGGGTATGCGATATGGCTGATAACTGCGTTCGTACCGTTTAATATACTGTGCGGTTATTCGTCACCTCTTCGATAGCTGGGCCTGTACGTACGTACGGCTGAACAGCGGTGTCACACGGTGCTCTGCTCATTGCGATTAAGCTGGATATGGATGAAATTTCTGCACAGCGGTTAGCTACCTTCCGCAGCTTGCGCAAAGGAGTCAACTACGATCAAGAAGTAAGATCCAGATCAGGCCCCATCGCGATCAGTCGTGACACCCTTGCGACACGATAGAAACAGTGTCGCCAGTACTTCGTGTTCTCTGGCGGAGGGACGAAAAACGTTTTGAAACTCGCGTGGAGCAGAAATGTACACCTTGCGGCGAACTTAATCATGTAAGTTGCATCAGAGATGAACATGGAAACAAGGTACGTGCGTCCGCGCGTTAGCCTATTCGCGTATTGAAATAGTGAGTGTTTAAAAATGCGCCAAGAGCGTGCCGTCAGACGCACGGACATGTGCTAGCTCGTGCTTACATTGGACCTAGTGTAATGGGGTATGCGGTATGGCTGATAACTGCGTTCGTACCGATTAATATACTGTGCGGTTATTCGTCACCTCTTCGATAGCTGGGCCTGTGCCCTGCGAGCGAACCACTGCTTACGATGCGACGCTTCCTCAATCCACTGTCGCCCTACAACTATCACTGTTACCGGTCAGCATTGCCGGTGCAGGTAATAGCTATGAAGGGCGTGCACGCAGCGCTTCCGCTACCACGCGCATAGCTGACAACCTGCGTAAGTGGTGACCGTAGGCAGGGTTGCCAGATCCTCGAAGAAAAAATGAGCCACAAGATTAAGCAAAGTAGCCAGAACAGTAGCCAACTGGCAGCCGTTACTTTATTTTGGAGCCAGAAAAGTAGCCAAACGTGATTTCAGTTTAGGTGATTTATCACCGTGTTCTGACACCTAAATATATAAAAAATATACGTCACCGCAATGTTTATCACATCGCAATAGAGTAAAAAAAAAGAGACCAGGTGACTTCCTGGAGGAGGCATTAAGACTAGAAAATTGGCAATTAATGCTGCAGTGACAGTCAAGTGTACATATCGAGTTCACTTTTCCCAGCATGCCCCGCGGCACTAAATGTAGAGCTCGTAACCCCTTTCAGACGTAGTCCAAATCTGATCCAGATGATCGCGACGGGAAGTTCGTGCGACATTCTATTCCTTCAGTCGCTTTTTGAGAGAGCCACAGCAGAAAACACTCGCTCCGCTTCCAGAAGTTTCATTGCGCCGTCAGCAATGTCTTGTATAGGATTAGCGCGTGATGTATATTTCCTCTGTGTTAACAGATCACGCAAACAACTTAGATGCATGCACATAAGAAACGCATGAAGTGCATCGCGCGGGCACGCAGAAATAAAAAACAAGGCTGTCATTTTCGAATAAATAAAATAGAACAGTCGACGTAAGAAAAGTCATGGCCGACTACTGCAGCAGCGTCGACAGTGCAAATAGCAAACCAGAATGAAAAATACCCGCAAAAACAATGAGATGCGTGCGAATTGCGCAAGGCTTCTACGAGCCGCGCGCATCCACTTTTCACCAACGTTCGTCGTTGGTGGCGCTACCTGTACAGCTCAAAGCAGTAGCGCGAGAGGCGGATAGCGGATAGAAAGCATGAACGAGTCCCCCCGCCAGCTACTCTACAGTGCTGCCTAACCTAGAGGAGTTCCATTAATAATGTGAAAAGCATGGCGGCCGTGATGCGTTTCGGGCGCACGTAATTGCTTGCGGTATACAGAGTACACAAAAGCCATTACATCGAGGGAGGCGCAGCCGGCAGTGCGAATGAACATTTATTTTTTGATAGTTGCGCTAGGTTTTAGCGTATATTAACTGTTGATGCCAGCGCCAGAATACTAGCCAAAAAGTAGCCAAGTAGCCACCGTCACTTTTTTGTCGCCGCGGCCTTTTAAAAGTAGCCAATTTGGCTTAAAGTAGCCAAATCTGGCAACCCTGACCGTAGGGCCTTATAAGCACACTAAATCAGTTAAAGAACCGATAAATTGTCGCATTTTGCCGCCACAATGTTCGTACTAATGCGAATTGGACACTACGCGTATAGTTACGTACAGTGAGCGGAGCTGCTCGTACAGTAGCCAAGCATATATGCGAAAAAGCGCCGTACAACACAGGAGATGCTACACAGATGCCGCACGTCGCAGCGCCGCTTGTAGCTGCGCTGCGACGTGCGGCTCGAGGGGCCAGACACGCTCTGCTTGGCGCAGTAGATGTCAGCACTTCTTTGAGAAAAGCTGTCGGGAATAACTGAGAAGTCCGCAAGCCACTCGAGGCTCTCGCGAGACATTGTCGACGTGCGTTGCTACTTCTTGCTGCTGCCGCCGCCCCGCCTGTAGCACCTCCGCCTCGCACGAGTGAACAAGATATGGCGGCAGAGCTCCCGACCTATGTTGCCAGACTGAATTTTCTAAAGGGTCTATTACGTGAGATATTGGTGTAAAAGAGCATTTACACCAAGTTAGAAGAAGCCAATTGTACGCTAATGGACTCATGAGTCGGCTCACTCAGACTCGCTCAGACTCGGATGGAGCTGTAAGTCTGAGTCTGAGTGAATCTGGCTGGGAAAAATTTTCGTGAGTCTGAGTCCGAGTGAGTCCGGCTGGGAAAAAATTGACTGAATCTGAGTCTGAGTGAGTCCGGTTGAGGAAAAGTTTGGTGAATCTGGGTCCGAGTGAGTCCCAAGGGCAAAACATATTTCATGAGTGAGTCTGAGTGAGCTCCACATGTTTTGCCGACCTATGGTTACGACACATTGATGCGTGACATTATGTTTCTTGTTGGCATTAATGTCGCGTGCCTTTAATCATAGAGTTTCCTAAAATTAACTAGAGGGGACTCTGGCGCTGCGATCGTTCAGCCACCATGGGAATGATGGGTAGTACACAAATTTGCCTAGTCTTCGTGCTTCCGGCTTTGAACGCACTTGTGGCTTTGTTTATTGTTGCGTTTTCGTTCTGTTTCGGAAAAAAAGAATGGACCGTTGGGAACTTCGTGAACGTATTTGAATTCGTGAGCCTAAAAAGGTCAAGGTGGTGAAGCGTAACTGCTAAACCTTTGCTGAACTTCATATTGCGGCAAAGCGGATTCAGGCCACATGGAGCCAAAAGAACGAAGACTAGGCAAGACTAGGCAAATTTGTGTACTACCCATGATTCCCATGCTGGCTGAAGCGCCGTGTGTTGCAGCCCCCCATAGACACTAGCGCCAGAGTTCCCTCTAGTGTACTCATAGGAAACTCTATGCCTTTAATTGCTGTATCAGTAACCACCAGTAACTGTGGTTACAAATCAACATGGCAGCCCCCCATGCAGACGCGACCGCCCGCTTCAATCCGAACTTGTGCTTGATATTCATCCACTGCGCTGGCAGCAACAAATAAATGGCGAAATAAGCTATCACTTTGTGCCATCTCATGCTGAGGACAAAGCATCAGGTACATTTTGTCGTTATTTGAGAGATAAGCTGTTTGTTTAAGCACGCCTGCTTAGCCTAACGTGCTGATAATTTGTTACCCGTTCATGGAATTATTCCAATATACAGTCGATCTCGAATATATAGAACTTGAAAAGGATCGCGAAATAGTTTGATATATCGATAATTCAAAATACAAAATATGCTTACTTAGGCTTCAATTAAAGCATCGCACACCTCTAAACAGTTTTCAGAAATCGTAACAAGCGCTAACATGATGATTCACTCACGTTATGCCAAAGAACAAAGTGACAATTTCTTTTCAAGTTACCGCACTTTATTTCGCATGAAAATAGTCTGTAAACTTGTCTTGCTTCTTGCAAGTCATCCTTAATATCACTGAAGCTTTCCAAATAAGCAAATTCACCACCTTCGGGCACAACAGCAATGATCAACGGTGAATGCCGATGCAAGCTCTGTAGCGCTGTAAAAGGTTGTTCAAAGGTGGCAATGTCATCTTAATAATCGCACGGGTCCATTTCCGCAGCACCAGCAACGTCAGCCATAATCTTGGCATTGATGCAGTCAGAAACAGCTGCGTCATTATTGGCACCGATAAAGTCGCTTGCTGTACTCCCGTCCTGAGATGGAGGGCACCAGCTGCAGTTAAATTTAGCTGCGGTGGGTTCAGCCCTTTTTTTTTTTTTCAGCGATGCAGTCTGTTCGCTGTATTCGCCATAAACGTACGAGCAGACGCCAGGGAGACGTGGCGCAGACGATGCGATGCGAATGAATACATGTAGAGGGGCTAATCACCCTTCCTATTGGCTAAGGAGCCTTGTAGCCTTCACAGTGCTGAAGGGAACTTCTGAGATGGAGTATAAAGAATGATAGTCAAATCCCAGTACACTGACCACGACATAACAACACATAACTAACAACACAGCTTCTGTCAGCCGACTGGCATGACAAAAGCTGCATCAACACCGTGCATGGCGGCGTGGCTCAATCGCCATGCACGCGCGAGTGCTGTTTATTCAGCGGAATAATGCTTGATCCGTGGTTGTGACATTGGTGGCCCCAAGATCAAGCTGCACGTTTCGATGCGCCGGCAGTGCGATTGGCAGCGATAGATGCCCTCCAAACCCAAGACTCCGGTGCAGTTTGGCGCAATCTACATCCATATACTAATCAGGATAGCACAGAATCCAATTCGGCGCACTCTGGCACAGTTGGCGCAGGAGTGGAATCACTGCAACTAGCTTTAAAAAAGAATACTTTGTGAGCAGTACTTGACACAAATGGTCACAAACAGCTCTTCCACACAGTGGCGACCGCATTCCGTCTCCATCATTCCACACACGCTAAAGGAGTGGTTGTGGCTACCTTGACCAGCATCAAGGGCAGCACGCTTCATGATTCGGGTGTTCAGCAGGCGGCTGATGCGCCGGTACAGGTCCAGGCGCTTGTCCATCCCCGTCAGGCGGGCGCATCGCGCCGCAGTCACGGGAGCCACGGGGGCCGGCAGGGAGCGCTCCAGGTCGGCCACTGTGGGCCGCTCAGAGCCCAGGGACTCGCACAGTCGCCGGTAGCGCATCAGCGCTGTATTGGCCGCACGCCAGGGCATGTCCTGTGCCACCTGTACAAGCATCACACGGAGAGGCTTTGAAGGCAAGAGCAGTGACCACCAGCAGCAGCGTGTACGCATCGTATCTTTGAGAACTAATCAAACTCTTACAGAAGCAGATCGAACAAATAACGTATTTAAATGGGTACGGGAGAGCTTGCCGGTGTCCTGCCTAAAGACCAGACCACCAACTTCAAATGCGTACTCAGTACCCTCTTGTGAACTCCTTGTCGTTTACGCAAACACATTCATATGCGTGCCTTCAAGTGCCCTCGATTCGTCATATTTTATTTATTTATTAACATTAAATTACATGTTATCCAAACATTAAGATCACAACGGTACTTCCAAAGCTCCCTTTTAGTGGCATGTGTAACAAGTGACACTCTATGCCTATCTTCCAGACCACCCTGTCTAGCGCCAGTGTGAATTATGCGAAAACTCTGACAATTTTTTTCTTTTTTTTTTTTTAATATAAAAGGGGTGGAATGGCTTAAGCTAAAGATTGTAATATGATGGAGTGGCATTACATTAAAGTATGTCATAAAAGTTTGAGCGATGAAATTAATAGAAATTAGTGTAAACACAATTACATCTCAGAAACCCCAGCGAATGGGGCTTGTTGCACTGCCTGACGGATGAGATCTCCACTACGTGCTTCTTTATACATGGCTTCAGCAGCACGCAAAACACAAACTTAACCCAAGGGAAAAAGCGTATCCATAGAACTTCAAATCCCAGAGTTTACCCACAGTTCACGCAAGAACCAGTGCCACTCTCACACCCCAAAGTCTTGTAATAGGGTCACTTCAGGTTTTTTTTTTAATCTGAGGAGATGGGGCAAGCACAAAGCAGAAAAAACACAGGCATAGATATACTATAACATGACTGTCCCAGAGACATTGTTCCACTATGTCAAAAATTTGTGACGTTATCTGCTAAGCTATATGTACATACCGTATTTACACGAATGTAGGTCGACCCCCCCTAATACCGCACGGCAAAATATGAAAAAAAGAGCTCGAGCACATTTCATAAAAAAAATTTATTTACGATGTCTCCGAAGAAAACAAGGTCGAATTCTGGTTTGCCAAGGTGGCTTCACGGCAGTGCTTGGAAGCTGTGCAGAAAAGCTAGCTTCGCGGCAACACGCGGGGATCATTTTCAGAAAGACTTTACAACCGAAACTAGTTTTTCGATTCTAGGTCGACCCCCCCAACTTCGGATTTCGAATTAAGATAAAATGGGTCGACCTACATTCGTGTAAATACGGTAGTTTATTGTTGGCTAATAAAAAAATATAAGCTGCATCTAAAAGTTCGCATTCGTGTGTCTACAAAATCTTTACAGCAGTGAAACAATGCAGATACATAAACATAACTTTGAATCTAGGACGTAACATTGACATACAAAAACAGCGGCCACCGAAGCTGGGCTGCTATATAATGTAAAGCTATTTCATTCTGTATTCATCCAGCATCCACCAATAGTGCTTAGTGTTTGGGTGAAATCTAACAGGCCACGCCCACAGCCCTTATTTGTCCTGGAATGCGTAAAAAGCTGTGAAAATGCGCCACTGCGACAATATGCAGAGAAAAATTGAAACTTTCTTCAAATACCTCGAGAGATGGCCCCATTCTGAGTGCAATAGAAGTTGGCTGCCAGTTGATTGTTCCGGCGCTGGGTGCTCATAGCTAGCAGTGAAAGTGAATTCATTTGCCTATATAGTAATAAGGGTTGTACAGTGGGTGTTGCGCAATTTTGTTTTCATTCGTACCGTATTTACATGAATGTAAGTCAACTCCAATGTAAGGTCGACCCCCCCCCAACCAAAAATCGTTCGACAAAAAAAAAAAAAAAAAAAAAAAAAAAAAAAAAAAAAAAGAGCTTTAGTTTTGGTTTTGAGTTCTAAGTCGACCCCCCCAACATTGGATTGTCAAATTTGAAAAAAATGGGTCGACCTATATTCGTGTAAATACGATAAATAAATTTGAAACTTTGTTTTGGGAAGAGGGGCACTCACCAGCTATTACACAAATTTCTTCCGCCTAATTTAACCTCTGTGTACTTGCCACAATGACACCATAGTTTTTTTTATGGTTGCCAGTTGCCGTTTGACTGGCAGACAAAATGGGAGTGGACAGAAAATTTTTGACCAGTCAAGGAGGGCTTATAGTGAATCTGGAATAAAAAAAAAATGGCAGGGTTCTTGTAAACCTAGCTATCAAGAGCAAAAGGTATGTTTTTCTTGGTTTTTCAAAGACTATGCCCTAGTGTTTAATTAAGATAGGCTTTACCGAAAATCAAATGTGTGTCTTTTAGTGTTTCTTGAACGCTGACGAAAACGGTATTATGGCCTGTGAACTAGTAGTTAGCAATGGTGGCAACTTTGGCTTCTCCATAACGTGCTAATCCGGCATCCCTTAGCTTTAATGTTTCATCACGCAACTTTGCCTTTGCTTGAGATTTCGCAGCCTGCTGTGTAGCTACATCTACTGGACGATCAGATTCAGCCTGTCGCATGCGCTGAAGCTATGCACAGACGGCCCCCCTAGCCAGAATGCCATGCCTAGCGAGACTAAGCGACCAAGCCGACAGAGTGCCGGCAAAGTAGCCATTACACTTTAACTTAGTCATGTGTTACTGCAGTGGTGATGCTTGGAGCAAGTGCAGCTGCAATACCTCTCCACAGCGGATCACGTGACGTGACGTCACACCTATCACAGTTGCACTCCGACGGCTCAAGGTCATTGCGACACGATGAATGACCTTGCGAGACGCGTAGTAGTAGAACTTTCATTCGATTAACGTTAAACTCGCTTTGAACATAACAGTTCCCACCCTGGTTCACCGGTTTCCTCGCAAGTGTAGCAGATTGGTTAACTATCTCGCGTGCTCACCCTGGCCCAGTGGCCAACTCCGTGCTTCTGCACCAACTCCAACAGTGTGCAGTCCTCGTCCGGGAGTGTACGGCCCTGAGACAAACCTCTGGGCAAAGTTGTCCTTGTAGCGATCCCTGCACTGGCCACCTGTACGGCCGGGCAGCATGCTTGCCACCTGCAAGGCGTGACGACATTGGTTAGTCAATGAACGCTCTTCGGAACAGTGATCTAATGACCTTTGCTAGAGCATAACAGTATGTTCTCGATAATTAAAGCTCAAGGAGACCCCAGAATTTTATGTGAAATATGAGGAGTTCTCATTAGAGCTGTGCGAATAAAAGAATTTTGGGTGTGAAGCGAATTCGAATGTTGAAGTGCGAGTGCGAATCGAATTGAATATTTCTGGAATATTTTTCAAATACTTCGAAGTGAAATTTGAGAACAAAAGAAGTTGGAGAGGATTCCTAAGCACATTCTTATGAGATGGCAACATGAAAGTGTTTCTTTTCGCTAGGTTGATGAAGTGCTGGCAGCGTGGTGTTTCATAGTTGTCTTATCTAGAAGGAGGCAATGCAGAGGCCGCATTGTACATGATTTGGTGCAACCGACAACACTTTACATGTGAAAGCCAAAAATGCTATTTCCCTCAGAATTGTGCTCGCCTGAGCTCGTTGGTTGTACATAGCAAGGGGGGTTCCAGCCAACTACTTGGACGAGGACAGAAGGGGAGACGACACGACACACCGCTATATTTGCGACTGTAGCGGATCCTAAAAGGCAGCTTTGCCGCAATACAATAGTGTGATGAGGTGAAGCATATTGAAAAATCTGAAGGGGTCATTTTCAATTGGACGTCAACTGCGTTCGTTTTTGAGAAGTTTGAATAGTGAAAATAGTAAAATTCCAGTGTGAATTGAACCGAACATCAAACACTATTCGAAAAATAGTTGAACTTTCGAATATTCGCACACCCTTAGTTCTAGGGGTGTGCGAATATTCGAAAATTTCGAATAACGAATCGAATAGTGCTGTATTTGATTCGGTACTCGAATCGAGTAGTACATATTCGAAAATATTCAAAATAACGAATATTTTTGGAAAAGTTTTCGAATAATCAGCACCGACAGGATAACCCCAAAACAACGAAACTTTGGAACATCTGAAAGTCATTCTTCTTCTTTTAATCCGTAAAGTGATCTACACGCAGCCAAAGCTTTTACGAGACTGCCGACACTATATTGATTGCCGGATGAACGTGTTTCTTCTGAAAACTCCACTCTTGCTCACTTTTTTACTATGCTGAAGCTGTATCGCATTAATCAGCTCCTGTCTTCATCTTGTAATAACTGAAGCTGGGGACTACGACCGCTTGCAGCTTCATGACTAACAGCAGATGCAAGTGTTGCGTTTGCGTAAATTGTTCTTGCAGATGTAGATTTAAATGCCGATGGTTACATGCTTTCGGTGCGAAGGCCATGTTGTGATGACAAGTTGATCTGCTTCATTACATCTTTAGCTGTATCCGCGGCGTTTGGTTGAAAGCTGTTTAGTTGTTGCGTCCCAATTTTATTTCAAATCAGGCGACAAAGTCTCACATTGATAACGTTGTGAATGCTGTATTTGGACCTACAGTTACAAAATATTACAAGGGCTCTAGTTCTTGCTGTATACGAGCTTACCTTACTTTCCGTAATTGTGGTATTTTGAGTCGATTAAAACTAACTGTAATGGTCTTTGGTTAAAGTTTGTGAATGTTTGTTTCAAATAAAATGTTGTTGTGTTCTAAGACCGTTTTGAAAATGGTCAACTTACTATTCGAAAACCATTCGAACAGTATTCGATTACTACTCGTATTCGATTCGGTGTCACCACTATTCGATTCGTATTTGATTCGGTTCCAAAATTCACTATTCGCACACCCCTACTTAGTTCTCATACATATGACTACGGGCGACATACCAACTCATGTAGGTTTATTGTTCCTTGTTTGTTGCTTCTTAAAGCCACAGCAACATCATGAATCATTGCCCATAAAGATTTTCGACAAATGATTACGGTGATATTTGTTATTACACGGCATGTGCACTCATGTGCAATTAAAGAATGAAAGATGTGCTGTGCCCTATGACAGCTTGTAGCCCCTTCCCAATCTCAATATGCTTATCTGTACAACATTAGTGTACTGTGGCAAAAGTCACTTAAACAGCGTTGAGCATGCCGTATACTAAAAACAAACCATCTTGTTTTTTTTTTTGTTTTTTTTTTTTTTACCAGCGGAGCTCTTCTAGGGCTGGGCCTGTAGACAGGTGAGTGTCCATCATGTCTCACTCTGGTTCCTAGATACACCCACAGATGGCGTAAATGCCTCAACTGCAGACGAAGCAGTATTTTAGGTGGTGTTGGCCGGAGAGGCGGCAACCGATGTGAGGCCACGCTGGGCACGTGGAGGAGAGGCGCAAGGAGACGAGGCGACTGGCTACAAGTATAACAGTGGGGGTTTATGTACGCCACGCCCTTTCTGAAAATGGGCCAGATTTCTCATATACCCGAGGAAGAAGCTGCTCGGCGCGAGCAGCAGCGAGAGTTAGCATGAGAACGCTTCGCTGTTTCAACAGCTCTCAGTGCGTGGAACAGGCTTTATTTTATTTTGTTCTCAGTCAACATGCAATTGTTGATTCGCACATTTTGGATAGTTTATTCACCACATGAGTAGGGGATTGCCTTTATTGATGACTAGAGGCCGGATTTTTAGGCACTTAAAAAGCGCGTTTTAGGCGCCAAAAATAGGCAGGCAAAACACAGTTTTAGGCTTCCAAAATCATAAATATAGGCACAATAAATTTTTACACTACTTCAAAATATTTGAAACAAAGACGTACGCGACCTGTATTTACGACAGAAAAGCAAGAAATGTCATTGTTCACGATGACACAAAGGCGTTAACAGTTGAACATAGCCACGCCAGGCCCGTAGCCAAGGTGGGGGGGGGGGGGGGGGGGGCTAGGGGGCCCGGCCCCCCTCCGAAATTCGGATTGAGGGGGGCTGTTTTACCGAGAAAAAAATAAGGAAAATAGGGGGGTTTTCAAGGTATTCAACGTGATCCGTGCAGTCTCTCCAAACTTGCGCGCACTGAGAGATCCATCCCAAAGAAATGGGCACTACACTACAGAGAACGCCGAAACGACACAACACCGCTCGCGTGCACGACCTGGCTCAGGCACGTCATGCGCACGTGACCTTGCTTGCGCATGACGCCTCCTCGCATAATGGTTTCGTGGCTCGCAATGAACCAACCTGAAAAATTGTTGGGGTCCAATGCTCTTCATTGGGCACGCATCAACAAACAAAACCAAAGCGGCGTGCACATCCCATTTTTCGTACTTTTGATCTACACTCCTTTCCCCTGACAGCACTCCATGGTTTCGCATTGGTTCATCCCCTTCCCGCGGCAGCACAGAGGGAGCTCCTATTTCTTGTCCACTGCCACACCCATGTCTTCAAGGTGGTGCACTTCCATGTTTATTTCCCTCTCCCCATTCCATAGTAGACGTTGACTTGCTCTCATTTAGGGTTGCAGAAACAGCGTCTTTTCCTCTCCTGAACCTCTCCTCCTTTAGCCGCTCGCGACATCTCAGTGCGTTGGCGTAAGATGGCCGGCGCGTCCCATTTTACGGCTGCTAGCGGTTGTTTTCCGGAAATTGTTTGAACTACAAGGCTAGTTTGAACCCCCTAGTATTCCTAAAGGTCAATGTTGCCTCGTAACATGAATAACGGTCTCAAACTGCACTCGAAAGTGAAATTTGGGGTTAAATAGTGTTCATATAGGCACCCATTTGGAAAATAAGCATTTATAGGCACTTATAGACGTTTAGGCACGATCGCCAAAAATAGGCATTTATAGGCACTATAAAAACACTATAAAAGCCCTTCTTAACCTCTAATTCGTGCTTATATATCAATGTGGCACGATAGGAACGCAAGGAAAAAAATAGGCATTTGCCTATAATCCGGTCTCTATTGATGACTATTAGTGACACAAAAGCACGGTTCAACCAGAAGTAAAAGAGAGCAGGTATTTTCAAGCACGTAGAAGCAAAAAGTATGAATTAAACTGAACTAATGCAATAGAGAAGTTGAAATAAATCTGACTTAAAGTACACTGAAAATATGGTGGGCCAACCAAAAAATTTTAAGTTTGTTCCAATTAACTGAAAGTTTTAATTATCGAGAGCCTGCTGAACTTAAGTTTCGAACAGACAGCACAGTGAAAAAAAAAATCTTGGGAGTACGCTGGAGCTTCACTTTCAAGAGCAGAACACGATAGTGTAACCGGACAGTGTTCATATCGCCTTCCCAATCACTAGCCTGCCTTCACTTCTCGGAGGGACCTAAACCGTGCCTCAAGGAAGGCAAAAATACGGACGCCCTTCGGGTCCAATATCTATGCATGCCGCACTGAAATTTCTGTGAAATGAGCTCTTTATAGCATTAACAGAGTGGTCAAAAGATGTGGACTAAATTCTAAATACACACTTTGCAACTGAAATGGCAAGCAAACTGACAGTGCCCACCAGGCCACAGCAAATGCATGGAAAAGAGCAGCTTACCTTTGTCCAGCTAATGTCCCCATAAAGCTTCACAGCTACAAGCAGCATGACATCTTCCTGTGCCGTCCAGCGGCCGTGGTGCATGCTGGGATGCAGGGACCGGTTGTAGCGGTTCATCACCTGCTTCTTTGACCGGCTACCCATAAAGTGCGACACCTGCGAGAATAAGTGTGCGGAAATGATCGAGGCTTGCCCTATATGGAAGAGCAGCTGAGGCTGCGGACCACTGACAAAGATGGAGCTAAGAGCAGTCGAGCATCGCCAAACATGGCAGACACGGCAGTGGAACTGCCATTTCACCCTTTGGTGCGGATCTCAGAGCAGGCAAAAACAGCAGATTCGGCACACTTCAAAAGCACGTCTGGAGCAGTGTCAAACGTTCACCTGTGCATCGTGTGGTCTCCATTAGCCCGAGGACAAGCTCAGCTTGTCAGCAGCACTCTACCGTTTCTTGCCCTGTAACGGGTCAGTTGCCTCTTTCACAGTGTTTCGCCGTGCTCCGTTTTTGTTTCACCGCGCTTATCACGGATTTCCATTTATCAAACAAAATTTGCAGAGGGGTTTGGTGAAGGAGTCCTACAAGGCTGCTTCATCCACAATGTCTACGCAACAACGAAATTAGGAGGCTGCGGGACGTCAGAAAGCGCCCTTACAAGGGCTGCAGACCCACCTGTGCCCAGGAAATGTCATCGCCCTCTGTACAGACGGAGATGAGCTGCTGCAGGCGGTGATTCTCCTCCTCCGTAAACGTGCCCATGTTGTGGCGTGTCACGAGACGGCTCGCGTAGTGTTGTGCACACTGGAACGCACTGCGGCCGCTTTTCATCTCCTGGGCAATCTGTACAGGCAGAAACAGAAATTTACACAGTTGGGCTTGGACGTCCCTAGCTAACCTAGCCATCAAGTGCAGCCATGTAAATGAATTTCGCTGCTGCACAACGAATACGAAAAGAAGGTGAAAGCAACAAGGCTACGATGTAGCTAGGTGTCTAGCAAAACCGATTTTCCTGCCAAGCAGGCAACTGAAAGGCGTGCTAAATCATCAAGAGCCTTTTCAGTCAATGCTCAAATTTACCAGACTCTTTGTAAACCCTTCGTAAACAATTTAACCAGTGGCCCGTTACATGCCGAAACCATGGTATGATCATGACTCATGCCACAGTAGGGAACTTTGGATGATTAATTTTGACCATCTGTGGTGCCTTAATGTGCACCTCAATCTAAGTGCACAGGCCTTTTTTCATTTTGCACCCATTCAACTTTCTGTGGCCTAAGAATTGTGTGGGCATATCTAGTTGTCAAGGCCAGGCTGCAAAACCCATTGTGTGCAATGTAATGTAAGGTGTCCCTCATTCACCATTTTGTAGGGTGCGTGAATAACGGAATGGACTACGAATACGACTGGACTATTCTCCTTATTCAATGCACATTCGATTCGAAAAATGGATATTAGGATGTTTCCAAATATTTGATAAAATCACTGAGTGTATGGACAAGCTTTGAATATTCGAAGTAACAAATTACTGGTGCTAGGCCTTCCCTATTTTTACAATTAAACTTCACTAATACAGAGCAGTTGTAGACCTACTGCAGTCAAGTTGTTTAGAAAGGAGATGATCGGCTCCATGCGGCAGCAGGTATTTCATTTTGATAAAGAAACAGCTCCAGTTTTACTACATGCTGCATCCTTGCACAGTTGGGCAGCGCAGCGCGTACAAAGAACCCTCCGATGCAAACACGTGTGCACGGTCACAAAGTTATCAAAAGCACCCTGGAAGTGACCACGCGAGTAGGTGATGCACTGCAAGCAGCTGTGTAGCAGACTAGCAGCAGGTGTTGCATTTCTGTATTTCAATCTCGCCACTTTCAGCTTAGCAGTAAGCTGCTGCACAGATGTGCAAAACAAACACATTGGGGAATGCTGGAAGAGTCATTTATCCACCCTGCCTCTATTTCGGCTGCTGTGTTCCCTAGCGGTACAGCACCTTTGCCAAGTAACTCTGTGGAGATACCACAGGAAATGTTGCCTAAAGTGTCGAATAACCGGTTTTTTTCTTTCAAAGAGTATAAAGAATCGTGTCTCTTTTGCATGACATAGCGAGAATACATGGTGGCAATGACAGACAGCATTTCAAAACTCTGACGGGGAACGCTGCCGCAGATTTAACAACTCCTCAAGCTTTTTCTGGTGTTCGTGCATGCATCTTTACAGTGGTCAGTTATTGAGTGAAAACTATTGAGCTGCTTCACTGGAACACGAGGCTAACTGCCGCATGGCGCCGATCGTCATAAAGATTTGATCTACTCTATGCTGTCACTGCACCGGGATGCTCTTATGCCCATGTTGTATGTGTGACATCTCATGCGCGAGATGTACACTTCTGATTGTGCACGAGTGCAGTGAGTATCTTGTAGAGCAAACACGGTGACAGCCACATGTACTTTCTTTTCTGCAAATGACACGCACTTTACGCAGTTCTGCCCGTGCTGCAAGCGAATGGCAACACATCACATTTGAGCTGTCGCCCATAAAAAGCATGTTTGCTTGGGCTTCACCACACATGCTGCACAAGGGTGCTGCCACGGAATGATTCTATTGCGGTTTCATGACTTTTTTATACCTTCCGCTGCCATTAGCCATCTGCCATGGGTCAAAAAGTGCAGGCCCAGAAATTTTGACCAATGGAAGAAAGCTAATAGTGGCGGAAGGCATAAGAAAAAGTCATAGAATCATAATAGAATCATATCCTTGTTACACAGGCAGCCTAAACCGTGGTTAACGTAACTGCGGTTACGTTAACTGCAGTCGCTTATGTTACACGGTACGCAAAACCACAGTTATGCCACTAACCGCAGTTGCAGGAAACCGAGCTTGACAACCTCGGTTAGGCAGTTAACCAAGGAAATGGCGGCGTCCATGAGCGATGAGTGCATGCCGGCGGCGTGCGTGAAAAACGAACGAACCGGATGGCACAAACTACGGAAAGCCTGATAAGGCTATGGGAAAATCATTTGCGTGATCTGCGGAGCACGGCACGCAATGCAAAGGTGTACGCGGCAATAACAGCCGAGTTGAACACCAAACTGCCGCTTGATGTAGAGCAGTTCACGCCAAAGCAATGAGGTTTTGCCGTAAAATATGCATATGTTCGCATAATTGTAGGTTTCATGAACATTATGCAAGAAATAAGTGACGTATTTGTGTACAAAACGGCGATCTGCTGATTAGGGCGTCATTGAGTTTGTTGTACGCTAGGTGGTGTTAGCCGCCTTAACCGGACGCTTTCGCTGTGTAACATCGGCGAACCGTGGTTGGCGCTAACCGCGGTTCCATGCGATTAACCGTGGTTCGTCGTAACCGCGGTTAACTTGTCTGTGTAACATGGGTATCACTCTGCTATCGCGGGGTGACTCTGTTATGATTTTATGAAACTGATGCATTTTCTAAATCCTCTACTCTAAGCTGACCCTAGATTTTGGCATGATTACTTGAAAAGTAGCCCTCTAGATATGAACAAATACCGCAAGAAATAAGACGCAGCAACTACAAAGAAGACTAAAGGTGTTGTGCACATGCACAATGTCACAGCAAAATAACAGTTTCTACAGTGCAGTGCACTACCACAGCCGGTGCAATCAGTGGCTGCCAACATACTGACACAAGCCCATTGTCAATATGGCTCTTGTTCCATCTACAGGCTTGTTGCACCGATTCACAATGCACTGTGGAGAGAACTAGCTGTGAAGAAAAAGAGGCACCCACACCCTTTCACCCCAGTTTCGTAGATGGCCCCAAAGTGTTGCGCGGGTCGGAGATCATTCTGTGGCAGGTTTCAAAGAAAGCAGCCAGCATTGCAGATATTGAATTATATATGAGAGAGTATTTCAGAGGTCAAGATGAAGAGCAGTTTAATGCAATCGACACTCAACCACGCTCTGTAACCACGCTCCATAACCATAAACACATCTTAAAAATGTGACTGTCCTCATCGAACCTCAATCCACTGACCTAGTTGTCTGATAAATTCCTTTTCTAGAAATTTTTCGAGAAATCACAGAAACACCCCTCCAAGCAGCAACAAAATGAGGCACACTTGTTGCCCCAGTGTTGATGCAATGTTTTCATCAAAATGCGTAGATCGACTCGCCTGGTCCCAGTTGCGCTCGTTCCATTTAGCAGCCAAGGATTTCAAGCGCTCGTCCTCTGCAGGTGTCCAGGGACCCTGGTTCAGGCGCACATCCAGCATGTGGCGCCATCTCATCTCGCAGTCAAACGCCGTCCGGTGTGATCGCATGTCCACAGCTGCAATGCGAAGCCAATCGATGGGGCGTGTGGACTGTTCAAGCAGCTCTTCCAGGCTCAAGTCGCGTGTCTTGGTCACCTGCAGTCAGATTGTAATTTTTAAATTAAAGCTGGCTGCCTCGTTTGGCCACGATACTTCTGTGTGCACTATAAAAGACTGTCACGTTGTTACTGAAATCACAGATCATTTCACAGTAAAGGATAACAGTTGTTGGGGTTTAATGTTTTAAAACCACGATGCGATTATGAGGGGAGCCTGTAGTGGAGGGCTCCAAAATTTTCAACCACCTGGGATTCTCTAGAGTGCCCCTAAATCTAAGTACACTGCCCTTAAGCATTTTCAGCTCCATCGAAAAGGCATGAGGCCCGTGTACCTAGATTTAGGTGCACGTTAAGGAACCCCAGGTGGTCGAAATCAGAGCCCTCCTCCATCGAAAATGCAGCGGCCACGGCTGGATTTCAAACAGATCAGTTCACAGATGTCCCCGTTTCATAGCACTCGTCTGTTTCCCGTGTATAGCAATCATCGGTTATAGCAATGGAATTTTTGTGGCACTTGATTATTGTTCTACGAGGGCTTGATTGTATGTTCAACACACTTTTTTTTAGTTCTCGTTTTTTATCAGGTAACTGGAACTTGCGCCAAGTCTGAGCAACTTGTCAATTAGCTAATTAAAAAAAAAAAAGGCCATACTAGCAAAGGAAGACTGTCACGTCATAAACAAGAAATACAGTTAGCCCTCATTAACCTTTTGTGAGGCACTACTTTCAAAATGAAAATTTTTGCTTAAAATCTGCAGAACATTTATGATCACTGAAGAAAATTTTTGACACTATTTTCAAGAAAGTCAGCAAGAATAGGTTCAGAGAAAAAAGTGGTAGTACATATATGTACCAGTGTCTTTATAACGTGGCATAAAAAGTGGTCACATATGTACCGCTGTCCTCAGGTGGTACTAAAAGAAGAAAAATCTTTGAACAGGAACGTTATTTATAAATTTAATAGAGCTGTTTTCTTTATGAAAATTTTTAAGCATTCAATGCACTGTGGGACTTGGTATTTTCTGTAAAGATAGCGCTTGAAGAACAAGAAAAGAAGACTTGTGCTTGGTGCAAGCGCACGCTCAGTATGCTACAAACGGCTATGCTATTCGTGGTTTGGTCTGTGTTACGCCAAGTGACGACAGCAATAGCATTTTTGCCTTCCATGTGTAAAGTGTTGTCGCAACACTTTGGTTGCACCAAATCATGTACATAAACACAATTCGGCCTCTGCATTGCTTCATTCTTGATAAGACAACTATGAAACACTACCCCGCCAGCGCTTCATCAACCTAGCCAAAAGAAACACTTTCATGTTGCTATCTCATAAGAACATGCTTAGGAATCTTCAACTTCTTTTTTTCTGCAATATCACTTGAAAGTATTCGAAAATTAGTCGAGAAATATTCAATTCGGTTCAGACTCACAATTCAATATTCGAATTCGCTTCGCACCCGGCGATGCCTATTCGCACAGCTCTACTAAAAACACGATATAGCGTGAACAAACGCTCGCAGGCGACTGGCACTAGGTGCATCTTGAAGGTCACATTGCTCCCCCCACAGCGCATGCACAGGGGCGAGCGCACTGAAATGTAGTTACATCAGGACAAAATCATTCCCAATAATTTTAACAGCGAAACTGTTAAAGCTAGCAGTAAAGCATTCATTAACAAAGCCACTGCTGTGCCGAGGAGCAGCCACCAGTGACCCGTATCCATAGCAACCGCCCCAGCTGCATACGCGCACACTGGCGGAAAGCATGCTGTGGCGGCACCTCCGATCGGCAAGCAGTGGCACGCTGTCCACATTGCCGGCAAGGGAGTCACGTGACAAAAGTGGCTTTCTCGGGGTGCGCGTGCCTGCCAGCCCACTGCTGGCTCAGGCTTCTCCCCGACTGATGGAGAGAGGTGGTGTGGGAGAGATGAACTATGTCCAGTTGCTACGATGACGCCCGTGTGAGGAGGAAGAGAAAAAATTAGGCTTGTGCGAATAGTGAATTTTAGGTTCGAAGCAAATAGTGATATTGGTCGAATATTTTTTAATCGAATTCAAATAGTATATATCACATATTATAAAGAAAAATGGGCATATTTGTCATGACCTAACTAACCTGCACAATATTTTTTTTAAAATTTATGCAGGGCCTGTGCAAATGCCATTTTTTTTGCTTCAAAGAAAGTAGAAACAACTTTGAATAGTAGCAGAATTTGACTTTCGGTAGAATGCAAGTGATAACCTGTAAAATATGTTAAGTTTTAGAATTTACTATAGTTAGAGCATATAAGCCGGTATAACAAGCTTTTTAAACTTAACAAAAATGAATCGCTGTGAGGGTAATAACTTCATTTAACCGTGAAGTGGGGCTTCGCGGCAGTGCGGATTTTCCCTGGATACGTGTTTTCACAGTTTAGCACCACATCACTGCAGTGAAGCCACTTTTACAGGAGGTTACATGCGGGCTAATATACTCCTGGATAGGTGCTTTCATGGCTTAGCACCCCTCCACTGCAGTGAAACCACCTTTACAGGGGGTTACGTGCGGACTAATATGCATCTATTCGTTCGTTTCAAATACTTCGAAATTTTCAATAATTTAAATTCGAATCGAAGCGAATTCGAATACTGCAATATTCGTTCGAATATTCGAAACATTCGAATATTCGCACAAGCCTAGAAAAAATAGACTTTTGCTAGGTTTTGATAGGTCTCAAACTTAGCTGCTGCTACGTTTGGCTAGGTTTTGCTAGAAGCCCGAACTTGGCTATTTCCTTTGCTTTCTTTACAACCCTCGGATCGACCAGCTTCACTGTTTCTCTAGATTAGCGCGGCAGAGCAAAATTCATTTTTTTATAAAGCCCCTGTATTTAACATGTTCAGGAGGATGGTCCTACCAGCTCATCCAGCTGGTCCATGCGAGCAGTGATGTCGGCAATCTGGTCGGGATCCTCCGTCTCCAGAATCTTCTGTGCCAGGGTCTCCTTGCGGTCCATCATGGACTCCAGACTCTGCTGCAACAGGTTGCTCTTCACCGCATTCACCTGGGAAGACAAAACAGCACTGTTCATTCGACAAATCCTGCAGCACCGAGGGAAAGTCCATAGAGCAACGAACAGAGAAAAAAAGCCTGCGCTAACATCGTTCTGGTGCAGGTCTTGGTGTGGGTCTAAATGCTGTGCTTAATGCAGCTCCACTACCGTGAGACCTGAGGAGTAAGTGCATAGCACGGGCAAGCCAGCAATTCCCTTCGCAATCGCACACTTGCTGACGTGGTGGCGCCTCCTCTTGCGCGGTGCGGGCATCAGCGAGATGTTTCGGAAGCGTTTTCTGCGGTTTTTGGGAAAGTTATCAGAATTAATGCTTGGTTTTTTCTGTAGTTTATAATATTTTAGACCTTGTTAGTTTATCTTGCACTGGTTTTGAGCATTGTTAACCTTGTTTTAGGCCTGTACTGACCACTTGATTTTCAGTGTGACCACGTGAGATGGGACACAGGATGTACGACAAGCCGAGCCGAAACCACGATGCGAGGCGGGGCGAAACCACGATGTGAGGAGGCGAGCTTGAAACCCTTGCCGCTCGCCCTGTGTAGCTTTTCGCAAGCCAAATCCCTTCCCTGCCCTCTATGGCATGCGAGCGGGAGGATCACATGACTCATATGCATCAACACGTTATGCGCACACAATGTCACGAGCGTGTGACGTGTCCGAACCTGCCCGAACCAGCCCGAGCTGCGAGCGGTGTTGTGGCGGCATTCTCTGCGCTATGCTCTGCAAGCTATGCCGAATTCGCCCTCGCCGATCACTTGGCTTTCAATCTATTACTGAGCATGAAATCTGACATTTGTACGGACAAGAGACTAGCAGTGTGCCGCATGAACGTTTAGTTAGACGTGGGAGCATGAATGAGCCTTATAAGCTCTGGAACGTGGTAGAAAATTAGTTTCCTTGCAAGGGTGGCGTCTGCAAGATGCGCAAAGCACAAGAACACGAATGCATGCGAAACGGAGGTAGATCAGTCTCGCACCTCGCAGCAATTTGCAGTACAAATTAAAAAAGAAAACGCACACATTCCGTTTGTGTTTTATTACTGCTTCTCAAGTTCTATTGATCTATTCAGGCAACAAATTACACAAACTACACGTTGTGTCAAAAATTATCGCAGTGCCACGTGCTACTGTTGGTGACAACAGAGCACAGTCGTCGACGTAGATGAGCGACGTTGCAGCGCTACCATCTACGTAGCATTATTCTATCGTGTACGTCATCCCCTCATTCTCTGGGCGCGCGCTCCCGCGAGAAGGGCCAGCAGCGTTCAGCTTGAAATTTGACCCATTTCTGCGGCGCGTAGCGTTGCAAATTTTGGCAGGCGTGATCGTGAACGCCCAGTGTATGCATTGCACTAGTCAGTTCAAAATTGTGAAACCTGGTGAGGGGCCCTTTAAATGCCAGCAGAACTTTTCAGTTCAAAACTTTTGCTGGTAACGAATTGCCCTCGCATGTGCTCCTAGGAATGAGAGAATGTAAAATGAACTGTCCGCAGGAGACACTTTTCAGTATAGGTCCATTTGATTTGCTTGCACCAGTCTGAACTGGTTCATGGCAGTGCATGGCAAACTAAACTTGAGGTTCAACGCAAACAGTGATTTGGTTAAATAATTCCTAATTGGATGGTTAGAATACCAGGTACCACATATTATAAAGAAAAAGGAGCATTCTTGTCATGACCCAACTAACTTGTTCAATGTTTTTAAAGGCGCCCTGCAACACTTTTCCAAGTTGCCATGGAATGGATTCACTAAAGGAGAATATTGCCTCACGAATTCACCGCGACAAAAATTTTTAGAATCCGTCCAGTACGAGCGGAGTTACATAGATTTGTCGTATGCTGCAATTGCGTTCTCTCATCCCAACGAAAGCACTGGAAGCTAAGCAAGGAGGGATGGCGCAGGGGAAGAAAATACGTCGCACGCGCCTCGTGACCTTGAGTACTATTTTCTTCGAATGCACGGCTTTTCAGTGCGATCACGCGCGCAGGCGTGGACAAGTCGCGGCCTCCAGCGGCGGCCCCAGAAACGATCGAGCACACCATGCGTAAATCAGCCAATGGCTGATACTTGGGCTGTGACGCAGTGATTTTTGAGCCGTAGCGTCATTTGTTGAGAGGAGATAAAGCGATTTTTAGTTGACTTTGAGAATTTATTGTAAATTCCAGGCCGCGTGCTGCACTATAATATTAGGCTCGCGTGTTCTCGGGAGCCTCGACTACCAATCGGCAGGGTTGTCTTACCATGCTCAAAAAGTGTTGCAGGGCCCCTTTAAGATAGAAGCATGATGTGCGAATGTCACTTTTTTGGTTGGAAGTTATGTGGATGCAACTTTGAATAGTAGTAAAATTTGAATAGCAGCAGGGTGCAAGTTTAAGTGGGAAAATATATTACGTTTTAAAATTTACTACACTTACCACATGCAAGCCTGTTTAGCATGGTTTTAAACTTAAGAAATAATTAATCGAGGTGAAGGCAATACGTGCACTTAACCTTGACCTGTGGCTTGTGGGGTCTCGTAATGAAAGCGCCGCTCTCGGAGCACACGGAGACAGCAGACGCGGTCGAACCAAACCAACATCGTGTACATTTATTCAACTACTTTTACATGAACGAGCTCACTGGCCGAATCAAGTACATCCCTAGTGATTAACACGCTAAAACAACCTTAAAGAATATTCCACTACACTCAATCAACATAACTAACACAAGGTAACGCGAAGGCGGCGGCGCCGATGGTCGACTCACCATGAGGGGTCCACGGGAGACGACCAGCGGCGCCGTCCCCATGGACCCCACCACAGGAGTCGTCCGTCCCGATCGCCACCCCAACGCCAAAGAGAGCCGCTATCTTTTCCCGTGAGCCCACTTAGCTTAGCCGCCGGGCAGCGCTGCTGGCACTACCGCGCTAACTTTAACCCTTTACTGCCGGGTGTCGCGAATTCGCGACATACCGAAAAACCCCGTGCCAGCAAGTCACGAAACGCGTGCCGCCTTTAATGCCGGCTGTCAAGTACTCACAGCGAATGTAGCTTTCAGAATGAAAAAATCTTGCGCCGTCTTGAGTAAGGTATTCTATGCTAGAACCAATTGTCTTGTAGCTAGTGGCGGAAAGCGCGAAGCACGATGCGCGACAGCACTCACTTCTTCATTCTTTCTCACCCGAGTTACGCAAGTTCAATGGTCAACAATTTTGTTTATTTGGTGTGTACACACCCAGGAGGTGGCACACAACATGTTACATAGTTTTGAAGTCCATTTTTTTGTTGCGTGATCCTTGTTTCTGTGGCATATCGCGAATTCGCGACATACCTAAAAGTATGCATTAAAGTTGCGTTTTAGATAATTTAACTGCAGAATCAATTAAAGGTTGCTATTTAAAGCTGGAAAATGAAAGCAGTTTTTATTTTTTTTGGCGGCTTCATAATTCAGGCATTAAAGGGTTAATGATGATAATAACCTGCAAGAGCACAACGCCACCTTCCACTTGGCAGCTGTCAACCCGAGCTGCGGCCAATCCACGAGACGCGCATGCGCCACGAGGCGCAAACGACCTTGCAGGGGGTGATAGCAACCCCCACAGGCTTCATGGCATGCAGATTGCTCCCCTTGATAGGTGGTTTAGAGGCATTGCAGCCCCACACTGTAGTGAAACCACCTTTACAGGGAGGGGTACATGCAGTCAAATATACGTCTATTCGTCCATTTCAAATACTTTGAAATTTTGAATAATGTAAGTTCGTGTCAAAGTGAATTCGAATACTGTAATATTCACTCGAATGCTTGAAACACGCTAGCACTTGCCTATGCCTATACGAATCCCCTTTGGAGCAGTTTGGCACATTTGACACAGCAGCTTACCCAATGGCCACGGTGGGGCCACAGATCCTCATTGTTCGTATGGCGGCTAAATGGAGTGCTCTGGTGCAGCACCGTTATCCCTTGTTTGTTAAAAAGATGCTGAACAAAATTTTTGCTGCCAAGATATCCAGCCAAATTGAAAGATAGGGGGTTGAAATCGATGGACACAACCTTCATTTCAGGCAGAAACTACAGGAAAATAATGAATTTAATGAGTTTTTCACAAACAGCCTCATCTAGCGGCTGTGCCGTGAACTAGAGGGGGGTGACATGAAACTCGCTGGAAACAGGCATCCCACCAATGCCAGTCGTCGTCCACGTCTCTCAACCCGCTCAGCTCGCACTACATTTCCCAGAACCACTACAGCAGCGAACAATGCTCCCGGCTGGGCTAAGGCATCAGCGCTTTTGTGGAAGTGAGAGAGTGGAATGAAAGGCGAGGTGGAGAAAAGGAAGAGAAGGACCGGAGCACGTGCACCCTGCATGCGCCAGGGAGAATGTAACGTCACGGCTCGCACTCGCGCGCAGCCGCCGCGTGCTGACAATCCATCAAAAATACAGCCAACTGTTCAAAAATATGTGATATTAACTCTGTTTATCGGAACAGTGGCGTCTTCCGAGTAGAATTTCGATGGTTTCATCAGTTTTTCCTATTTTTGTTCAGCATCCCTTTAACTTGTTCTGGCTGAAGTTACCACGGTTGCACCAATCATCAACACCCTTGAGGTTTCTGCCTAAGGTGCTCTTGTGGCTTGCGCTATAGAAAGCCTAGCCTCAAGTGCTCTCTTTTACATTTTCACTACTGGCAAGGAATCTCCGCAGTAGCACTAATCACAGACACCCAGTGTGAGTGGAATCACCGAATTTGAGGCATAATGTCACATGGTCGTGACAGTGAAGAAAGCATGAGTCATGCTGGTAGAGATGAAACTATAGTGGGCGAACCTGTGCCCGGAAAATGAAGTACACTCAAACCTCCATATAACGAACCCGGATATAACTAAATATCGGTTATAACGAAGTAAATGAAGAATACTCTTGCAACAGGTATAGTGTTAGGAATATACCTTTATAACGAATTTTCTGGATATAACAAATTATATTCGTGTAAGATGCAACTTCGTTATAAAGAGGTTTGAGTGTATCACAAAGAACGTGCAACACACTCTGTACAATGACAGTGGTGATCACAGTCGTCGACTGTTCGTAATCCAATCATTGGCAGAACGTGTCATCTTCTATACATCAGTGATCAAACCTTCCAGTGTCGTCGCTGGCGCTCACATAAGCTCCCGAATAAACTTGACTACTGCATACTGCACGTAATCTTAACAGAACCCTTTCATTAGTAATGTATAATAATAATTTGTGGGCTTTTATGTCCCAAAACCAGTATATAATAATGAAAGGTGACATAGTGGAGGGCTCCGGAAATTTTGTCCACCTGGAATTCTTTAACGTGCATCTGCTAACCACGCGGGCCTCTAGCATTTGGGCTCCATTGTAATGCGGCCGCCGCGGCCGGGATTTGATTGTGTGACGTTTTGGATCGGCAGTCGAGCACCATAAGTCCATAACCACTAAACCACCATGGCGGGTACTCGAACAATCTCAAAGCGTCCCAAACATGACAGCGCGGCGTGCGGTGCCAAGAGTTTTTGTGGGAAAAACCCAAAGACACCACAATATATAAAAAAGGGCGCGTGGCAATATCGTCCTCTTGACTACATACAGCCCCAAAGGTGAGCACCTACCAGCATGCGGTTTTCCTCAGCGCTCCAATGCATAGACGGGGTCAGGTACGGGTCCATCTCCTTGTTGGCTCGCTTGGTCTTTTCATCTTCATTCATGGGCGCCCGCATGCCGTTAATGTCCCTGAAGTACGGGTGGTGAAAAACCAGCGAGTGGTACCAGTTCTTGCGCACCTTTGGCTTTGGGGGGTCGCAGGGAACGTTCAGAGAGCTGTGCCGGAAGTTCCTTCTGCAGCTGCCTGGATTTCACAGACCAGTGAGAGATTCAATGCAGATGAAAAAACTTGACTGCTCAACACTGGCCTATGCACAAGCACTCTTAAAAGATCACTATAACACGTTTTCGAGAAAAGTGACAATACTTGCTCAGGCATTGCTGTTCGTAGTAGTAGTATGTAGTAACAAGTAAACTACTTGCTACTTACTACATACCTATGTTAGCCCCTACTACTTCTACAACTACTACAGCTGAACCCCTTTATAAAAAAACATGCACCGAGGAGCAATTCTTGTCTTTTATATGAGGTGTCTCTTATAAATAGGGTACCACGTATGCGTTTTCTTATCAACCCCTACTTTAATGTAAGCACACTGGCGTCTGTTATACCCAACTGTCAGTTATATCTGTGTCTTTTATAAAGGGGTTCGACTGTACTACTGGTCCCGCTATTGCTATTACTGCTATTTTTTCCTTCTACTCCTGCTTGTCAACCACTGCTGCATGCACAGCAACATCAGCTCTGTCAAGCTACGATACATTAGCTCTATACTTTCTTCCAACTCCTCTTCCCACTCGAGCTAGTTTCCTAAATCATACCTGTTCTCTTCTAGCCTTTCTGCCAACTCGCCGATGGCACTCTCCAGCATTGCTCGGTAGGAACGATTGAGGGCCAAGGCAGTTTTCCAGGTCAGTTGGCATCTCGACAAGGCTCGATCCTAGAAAAACCAGAAAGTTATGCCACCAATGAGCACAACACAAGAGCACCTGGCCCAATGGCATTGTCACTCAAGGTTACTACGCTCGGGTACAGCTTTAGAAAGCAGAGACATTGCCTCCTCAATGGCTGAGTTTCAATACTGGACCGCAGTGAAGACAGCCTAAGTGGGCAGCTTACAATACAGCATCGAGGAGGAGTCGCCCTAGGAATGGAATGCGTCTGCATGACATTTGCGAGATATGATACCACCTTGAGTCAACAAGAGAAAGCTAAGAATATCCAATGAAACAGCTGTGCTACTAACTTCTTTTGCGTTCAAACAAGTAAAAACTTCAACGCAGCACGAATTGAGCATGTAACAAACCCTGGTAATGTCTTCTCTTGAGCTGGCGACCTACTCAGAGTTTCTGGCCTTTTGTTCGACCGCCATCTTGTTTGGACAGCAAAGTAGCTTGCATCGTATTTGTCTCCGATGGTGTCTTCACCAAGCTGTTCATTTTGCCAGCTACGCGAGTACTGCACTGTCCGCATAGCTGTCTATTTAGCATCTACAAAGAGTACTGGAACACACCTGATGATGGATGAATGCTAGCCTGCACCAGTCGGTGTACAATCTAGACTGACGAGTGGGAAGGCTGGTGACCTCGACATTGGAGACAGCCGAAAACATGAAAAGGACTATTTCTCTTGTCATAGAGGCAATCGGCCGCCATGACAGCAATCAGCTAGCTGCCTCAGCCATCTAAGTGGGGCTGATGATGATGATGTATGGCGTTTAGTGGCGCAAGGGCCATTGTTTGGCCAAAGAGCGCCAAGACTGTTATGAGTATTGTATGGCTTTATGGTTCATGCAGTGGCTGTATAGAGGCCTTAAAATCGAATTTGTAAGTAAAAATATCTAGCATTTAAAATTATGGTGGTGGGTGTAGTGAGGGGAATGCTATGAGGGTGAGCTGTCGAAAGTTAAAGGATAATGTGCTAATATATGAAGTACGAAGCAGCACACCAGCCTCACAAAGCCCTTGAGTGCAAGGTCCAGGAGGCATGTGCCATTAAAAATGATAACATCGCAACTACGACCTCTCAGGGGAGGCCGTGTTACGATTACTAGGACAGATAATGTCGAGCATGCGGACATCACTCAAGAAAGCTAATACAGATTTCGCGCTAAATAGTGGTTCTCTGCCTAGGAAGAGAGACAAGTGAAGAGGTATACATTGTTTGTATGCTAAAGGAAAGTGTCTCTTCCTTTCAGCTTCTATTTCAAGACATTCCAACAAGACATGCTGGACAGTAAGTCTTTCGCCACATCTACTACACAGTGGACGTTCATCACCAGTCAGCAAAAAACCGTGCGTACCATAAGTGTGCGCTATTCTGAGGCGACAGAAAAGGACATCACCGCGTCTTGACTTGGTTAGTGATGGCCAATATCCTAATTGTGGCTTAACTACGTGGAGTTTGTTTAAAGATTGAGAATCCCAGTTGTGTTGCCAGTGGGTTCGTAGCTTTTTGCGCAAGTATGGCTTTAGATCTTGCGCAGGGACAACGATGGATGTGCTGTTTGCGTTTGCATTTAATGATGTTGCGATTCGGTCCGCCAGTACATTTCCTTCGATACCTCTGTGCCCAGGCACCCAGCACACTGTTATATGTTGACCAGAGGTGTAGACAGAGCATAGCAGTGAATACAGGTCCGCGACTACTGGATTTCTGTGTTTCCGGCATGACATTAAGGTTTTCACCACGCTCAGTGAGTCTGTGTATATAACCGACTTAATCTGTTTCAATTGTTTGATGTGTTTGACAGCAGAAAATAAGGCATATGCCTCTGCAGTAAAGATACTTGTATTGGGATGTAGAACATCTGATTCAGAAAAGGACGGACCGACGGCTGCATAAGACACGCCGGCATGCGACTTCGACGCATCCATGTAATATTCTGGGCAGGAGTATTTCGACTGCAGCTCAAGAAAGTGCATGTGGATGTGTGCTTCTGGAGCGTGTTTAGTCACTTCCATAAATGACGTGTCGCAGTCAACAATGTTCCACAACCATGGCGGGAAAGGTTGTGGTGGAGCCATTAGGCGATGCTCAAGCAGAGGAACAGTCATGTCTTCACACAGCCTCCTAACTCGAAGTGAGAATGGCTCCCTCACTGTGGGTTTGTTGTGAAAAAGTAGTTCAGATGAGGTATCATGGATTGTGGGATAGCAAGGGTGGTCTTTGTTAGAATGTACATTCAGAAAATAATTAAAAGCGCAATATGAACGCTGTAGATCGAGAGACCATTCATTTGACTCGACATATAGGCTTTGGATCGGGCTTGTTCTGAAGGCACCGGTGGCGAGACGTATGCCTAAGTGATGGATAGGATCCAGCATCTTTAGAGCGCTGGGTGCAGCCGACTGATAAACTACAGCGCCGTAATCTAGCCGCGATCGAACAAGACTTCTGTAAAGGTTTAGCAAACACTTTCTGTCACTACCCCATGAGGTGTGTGACAAGATCTTCAGGATATTCATTGTTTTCAGGCATCTAGCCTTGAGGTATTTTATGTGGGGAATAAAAGTTAGCTTAGAGTCAAGCGTGACACCTAAAAATTTGTGCTCTACATGCAACGCTAAGCGTTGTCCATTAAGTACAATAGCTGGATCTGAGACTAAGCCTCTTTTCCTAGTAAAAAGGACAATGGAACTTTTCTGAGCATTAAGCTTAAATCCATTTTCATCGGCCCATTTTGATATTTTGTTTAGGCTAAATTGTACATGTCGCTCACAGATAGTTAGGTTACAGGATCTGAATCCTACTTGCACATCATCGACATACACTGAATAAAACATGTCTTTTGGAATTGAGGATCGCAAAGACGTCATTTTTACAATAAAAAGGGTGCAGCTAAGTACGCCACCCTGCGGTACCCCAGTTTCTTGAATGAATATTCTTGAAAGGGTGCTACCAATCCTGACACGGAACGTACGGTTTGATAGGTAGCTTTCAACGATATTGAACAAGTTCCCGCCGACACCCATTCCGGACAAGTCACGGAGAATTCCATAGCGCCACGTCGTGTCATATGCTTTTTCAATGTCAAGGAACACGGAAAGGAAGTATTGTTTATGGACAAATGCATTACGAATGCAGGCCTCTACACGCACAAGGTGGTCAGTTGTCGATCTGCCCTCCCTAAAGCCGCACTGGTACGGGTCTAGAAGGTTATTAGATTCAAGATGATACAAAAGGCGGCGGTTTACCATTTTTTCAAAGACCTTGCAGAGGCAGCTCGTAAGTGCTATAGGACGGTAGCTTGTTACCAAGGAGGGATCCTTGCCCTGCTTTAAAATAGGAACTACTATGGCTTCTTTCCACGTGGCTGGTATGTGTCCATCAGCCCAGATATTGTTGTAAATTGCGAGTAGTGTCATTTGTGTGTCTGGGTGTAGGTGTTTAATCATGTCATATACAATTCTATCAGGTCCCGCAGCAGGACTTTGGCATGAAGTTAGGGCAGCCCTAAACTCGGCAATGCAAAAAGGACGATTATACGGTTCATTCTGATGGCATTTACGATCCAGTTTCTGGCGTTCTTCTTTGTCTTTATATTTTTGGAACGACTTTGTATAGTGCATAGAGCTAGATATACGTTCGAAGTGCTCTCCCAGAGCGTCTGCCTGTTCTTCGAGGGTGTTTCCCTCATCATTCACAAGGGGCAACGGTTGGGCCTGCTCCCCCTTTAACCTCCTCAGATTATTCCACACTTTAGCTTCTTGAGTGTGCGAGTTGATGCCCGAAAGGAACTTAACCCAGCTTGTTCGTCTTGCCTGCCTCCGTGTGCGCCTTCCCTGTGATTTAATCTGTTTAAACTGAATTAGATTTTCTGCAGTTGGATATTTCCGTAGGGTACCCCACGCCTTATTTTGTTTCCTTCGCGCTTCCTTGCAGTCATTGTTCCACCAGGGAACCCGTCGTCTGCAAGAGTGACCACTGGACTGTGGAATCAATTTTCCTGCTGCGTCTAAAATAAAAGCGGTAAAATATGCAACGGCAGCGTCTACGCTAAAATCACAAATAAAATCACTTGACATATACGTAGATTCTTTAAAACACTCCCAGTCAACCGAGTCCAGTTTCCATCGGGGGGGCATGAGGCAGGAAATTGTGTTGTTCTGTTAAGTTCAGCCTTATGGGAAAATGGTCACTCCCAAATGGATTTTTTACGACATTCCATTCAAGGTAGGGAAGAAGAACTGCCGAGCCAATCGCTAAGTCGATGGAGGAGTATGAATTGTGTGATAAATTGTAATATGTTGGTTCTTTTTTGTTAAACAGGCATACATCAGATGTTATTAGAATGTTCTCTACAAGGCGACCTCTTGCATCACAGCGTTGGTCTCCCCATAGCCTGTTATGTGCATTAAAATCCCCAACAATAATGTAGGGCTCAGGAAGCTGGTTAATCAAGTTGTGCAATTCCGCTTTAGTGAGTTGGTAGTTAGGTGATATGTAAATGGAGCAGATGGTAACCAACTTATTGAATAAAATTGCACGGATTGCAACTGCTTCGAGGGGCGTTTGGAGGACTACATGATGGCAAGGCACAGATTTATCAACTACTATTGCCACACCTCCCGATGAAGCAATAGCTTCCTCACGGTCCTTCCTATAGACGGCGTAGCGCCGGAGGAAGTTCGTCTGTTTCGAATTCAAATGTGTCTCCTGGACACAGAACACCTTCGGCTGGTAGTGGCATAGCAGCTCACTTAAGTCGTCTAGATTGCGAATGAGACCCCTAATATTCCAAAACATTATTTGAGTCGACATATCCATAAAAATGAAAGTGTCCTGTGCCTGAGAGTGATTCGAAAATTATGCTCATGGGTCCTTATCAGGACCCGTGATTTTCTGTTTCCCTTTTTTGTTGCGGTCCGCAGAGTTGCGCCGCTCTTTCGGTACCAAAGGCACCGGTGTAATGTCCATTGCCTCCTGGGAGGCACTGGACGCCCGCATGTGCAGGCTGGAAGTTCGAGTTTCAGGCCTCGCCTGGTGAGACGAGACCTTTTGACCCGACGGCTCTGGGGTCGCCGGGATCTCTTGTCGAGCTGACGGTGTAGATTTAACTACAGCCGCCTTGGGGGCGGGCGCCACAGCCGACGGCTCGCTCGACGCAGGCCGGGCTGGTGGCGGAGGACGGTGCGACGCTGCCCCCTGACGCGCCGCATCCGCATATGTCGTGCCATAGAATGGTGCACACCGCTTCCTGGCTTCCTTGAAAGAGATGTTCTCTCTGACCTTCAGTGAAATTATATCTTTTTCTTTTTTCCATGTTGCACACGATCGTGAGTACGCTGGATGGTCGCCTCCCCCGCAGTTGACGCAGCAGGCTGCGGCCTCACAGCCGTCAGAAATGTGGTCTGTTGAAGCACACCTGGCACAAGTTGACTGACCTTTACAAATATGAGAGCTGTGACCGTACCTCTGGCACTTAAAGCATCTGCGAGGGTTGGGTACGTATGGACGAACTCTTAGTTTCGTGTAACCTGTTTCAATGGTTTCTGGCAGTTCACTTGATTCAAATGTTATGATAATGTGTTTGGTTGGCTTCTCTGAGTTGTCCCGTCTGATTTTTATTCTTTGTACATTGATCACATTTTGCTCTTTCCAGCCATCAAGGAGTTCTTGCTCAGAAAGGCTCAAAAGGTCTTCATCAGAGACAACACCACGAACGGTGTTCATGGATCGGTGCGGGGTGATGGTTACAGGAATGTTGCCAAATGACTTCAGGTTGGAAAGATTTTCGTACTGTTTGCTGTCTCGCAGTTCAAGCAGCAGATCACCGCTGGCCATTTTAGATGCTTTATATCCTGGTCCTAGCTTGTCAGTCAGGCTTTTGGCTACCAAAAACGGGGATATTGTTCTCGCTTTTTTCATCGCAAACTTCGCTGTGGATTACGTGGTATTTTGGGAACTGTGTACGAGGCTTTGCAAAGAAATTGGATGCTGCTTCGGTCCGTACCCTTTTTAGGTTACGATCGGATTTTGAAAAAGATGCGCTCAACATTGCATGTGCATTTCGCTTCGGCAGCGGTGCCAGCCACCCACCACCGAGCCCAACTAGGGGACGTGGCAGCAAATGTTAAACAAATCCTGCCAACGCCAGCTGTACACCGCCACTATAACCCAATATGGTGAACCAAGACTGGCCATCCACACAAGGTTAACCCTAGCCGCCGGGAAAAAATGGAAGTAACTAGAAGAGAGGAGAGGACAGGAAAGGTTAAAAGTGCGAGAGAAAGACGAAGATGCGGGAGGAGAGAGATAGGAAAAGGCGACTGCCGATTTCCCCTGGGTGGGTCAGCCCAGGGGTGCCGTCTACGTGAAGCCGGGGCCAAAGGGGTGTGTTGCCTCTGCCGAGGGGCCTTAAAGGTCCAAACACCCGGCGTCGGCTCAACCCCCAGGATCCCCTTTTCCCCGGACACGGCTCAGCCACGCACGGCTAAAGCGTGGGAGAGAGTCGAAACCCCCGTCGGCTCGGGTCCGTGGTGACGCCGCTCACCAAACGCCTGCTCGCGCAGACGCCCCTGCGGGGATCTAAGTGGGGCTTCCGACTACGGTGTTATCTGAGGAGACAGCCTGTCCCTGATGCCAGCCACACTGGCTGTTCACGCACTCAGGTGTCCATGACTGTCTGAACTTGAAGAGCAATTCAACCACAATCAAAATAGAAACGTTCACATGGTAAGCTCATGAGGGCATATCTTTCCGGAGGCTAGCGTGGCCTATGATGGTTAGTGCTGACATCCCTGAAATCACAATGTTGGTGCACCGCATGGTAGGATGCAAGGTTTGTGACGTCTTGTTAATGTTATCATTACATCACTTGCTGCTTTTTTTTGTTATTGACACACGGAGGCCAATATTTATTTATTTTCAATGCTGCTAACCCGAATGATAGGGGTTCTAGCAGGGTGGTACAAAACATATAACAAGATACAGGAGGTATTCACATGACGTCATCCGCAGGGGGCGCTAGTGCGGCATTCACCATACTCGTGGTCTCACGCACGAACGACACCGTCAGAATTCAACCAAAGTTCTCAGCAGCACGTGTTATGCTGATATTTTTCTAAGAAAACAGCTTACGGAGGTGCAGGATTGCCAAACATCAGGTTGTCATATGCCGGATCACTGAAAGACCACAGCTATGGCGGCGCACACGCTGACGCCGCCTGGTGGGAAGAGCTCAGTGAATACCTCCCGTATATATATATATATATAACAATGATATATATATATAACATATATATCATAGCGGCTGCATCGTTATCATATGGAAGCAGGTTCACCGCAATGTGATTATGCTGCCTTTACGTCATCAAAGCCACCATGACGGTGAACAAGAACGTTATGAAGCTCTGTCCGTGATGTTGTGTGCAAGATGTTGTGTGATGTTGTGGCGGCTGGCAAGTCAAGTTCAAGTCAAGGAGCGTTTCTGAATAATGGCATGTTTCTCTAGACTACAGCGTGCGTCTGAAATCATCCTCGAAGGGGTTTAGCGCGTTTACTTCTCTCAACAGACTCAAATCGTGAGATAATTGAGAACTGCAGGCTGCTTGCCGTTTCGGTTGCCGGCATATCTCAATGCTGTCCCGAATAGAAGTGAGCTCGGTTACGGTTGTAGAGTCCGATTTGCATACAACGAGCGCTCGGCGTTCAAGCCCTTGTGTTCGTTGCGGACGCGAAAATTCAGTATAAAACGATCCTGTCATGGATCTGCGTACACAACGCACCCAGATCAATGCTTGATGAGGCACTGGCTTGAAATACACGATAGTCTCATCTATTCAACTCATTTCATTAAGCGTCGACTGACGCCGGCTGCTGTTAAACGCCGGTGGAGGTGCGACGCCGTTTCCGACATTGTTTTATCGTGCCAGCGTTCCCGTTTCTCAGACGCGTTCTTATTTTAAGTAGAAGTGGAACCTTGGGCGAGTTGATACGACGTACTTTAAGATTTCAATAGCGCAAACTACACAGATGAGATCAATGAATGGCACGCGCTCCCGACATCAGCGCTGACAGCGTCCGAGCAATTATCTCTCTCCAAGACGGTGAGAAAATGCGAACAAATGGGATATTATGAAACTTATGCCACAGTTTAAAAGCATTTACGCACCAATGAGCGACTCCTCTTCGGCACTGCGGGCAGGGCGACCTGTCGAAGCGGCGCCTTCCTCTTCCAAGTAGTCGTTTTCATCCTCGTCCGAGTCGTCATCGTCAGACGCGAAGTCCTCGGCGATGGCAACAGGACGTAACTCGTCCGGCAAATTATTGGCGGCCGTCCACGCACTGCCGCTTTCCATAGGCGCTTTCGCATAGAGTTTACGCTATGGCACAACTCGCTGTCCAAGCACCGCGCCAATCCTCACGAACGATTCATGAACGCAAGCTGCGCAACCTGCGCAAGCTCTCATCTGTGACTGGAGGAATAGAGCAACTGGATCACCGGAACCGGATCACCCTCTTGAATGGGAGATGTGCATAGTGTGGTACTGTTTCCGACGGCCGTTTCTCAGCGCCGCGAGGGGACGCTCGTCGTCGGAAGTGTGCAATAGTGGTTCAACGTTCAACAACAACGCTTGCAGCGTTTCATGCCATGGTTTCATGTGACGACGCTCGTATGCTGTAATGGTGCAGCGCTTGCAGCGTTGCAGCCGCGTTTGCGTGCGCCCGCGTTATAACCGTTATAACTCCTGGAGCGCACTTCATTTGGGGGGCGCTCGTCGTCGGAAATGCACGATAGTGGTTCAACAACGCTTGCAGCGTTTCATGTGCAATGGTGCGTCGCTTGCAGCGCTGCAGCAGCGTTTGCGTGCGCACGCCCGCGTTGCAACTTTTGATATGCGTAGCCACGTGGTAGCACTCTAGGGGCTCGGCTTGTTTTCCGTATATCTCATATGTGGCGTGATCACGCTCACAATCAAGAGCGCAACACAGGCCTAAAACAACAGTAATGCTCAAGAACAGGTTATAACAAATGAACAAGGTCTCAAATAATGTAATTTATAGACATAACCAAGTAACCGTAATAATTAACTTAAAATCGCTAAAAACGCTTCGGAAATAAGCGGCTGACACCAGCGCCGCCCAAGAGAGGGCACCGCCACCTCGCCAAGCAGAGGAACCCTAGCCAAGCACACGATTGCTCCTCCCACCAGCGCTTCATCTGAAGGGGGGGGAAAAACCTGACGGAACTTGTTGCCGACAGCATGCATTTCAACTGCCGTAATAAGCAGGCAAGTCGATAAACACAGCAAAAAAGTTGCATGCATGTCGCACACCGAGTTTGCGAATGTCCCTGACAAGATTCTATTCATGCTAAGGAAACCGTACATGCTTACCTGAAACATAGACGTCTTTGGCGGTTTGGTAAATGTAGCAGTGGGAACTCTACGAATGGGAATCGCTGGGTGTTTGTGCTATGCACTTCCTCAGGTTTCACAGTAATGGAGCTGAATTTAATGCAGGATTTAGAACTACACCAAGTTTTCTTTTTTGGGTGTACTTTTTTTGCCGTCAACCTTCCAGTTATCATTCATACTTTATTGCTCTTACTTCGTCTTCTTGAGCTGCTTATTCCAGGCAAAAGAAGTGGTGCATAAATCCACGTGACATTCTCCGAGTGAGCAGTATGTGGTGTGCGAATGGCTTGTTGTAACGTCATCATGATGTCCCAAATATCTGTGGCATCATCACATACGGCGTCAAGCAATGACGTCCTTGCATGACATCGTTGAGGAAAAATGCAATTGACTGAGAACACCAAGGCAATTAAATGAGCATCTCTGACATTGTAGCTTGTCTTGTCCTGAAAAAAGTCTGGTCCCCAATTTTGCCTTCGAGTATTACACGATGCGCTACATGCTGCTCTGTTGAATCTAGCAGCCATGTGTTTTAAACTTTATTTTATGAAGCCATAAAGGACGCTTTTTTTTTGTGGTAGAAGCTCTGTAAAGTACTTCGTCACTTAACTAGAGTTTGACAGTTCTTTCCGAGTCACCCAGTGATATTAAAACTTAATAATAGTATTTACACATAAGAAAGAATTCATTATTGCTATCTTATACAAATTAGAAATACAGCCCTGTGCACCCTACCTCCCCTCCTAAATTTTGTTCTACAAGACCACACAGAGTTAAACTTATATATTGCGTATACTATATTAGCCCACTATCGTCAATGTTCAGGAGCAAAATTTGGATTTGGCTTTTACAGACTAGGAAAATTTTATTACGGCTCGAAATGGCTACGTAAAAAGAAGTCTAAAAGGCAGCGAATGAATGGTATCGAAATATTTTGCAACAAAATTAACATTATCCATGTGCTTTTGTCGGTGCCACCCTTTGTTAGATGGTGTAACGGCAATGACCAGACTAGCAGAGCGGGTGCTCCTTCCTGGCAACAGGCACACCCTTCTGGACAGTTGGCGGTGTTTTCTTGCTCTTGGCGTCTATTCAAGGCCTCTCAAAATGATTCAGCTCTTCATTGTCTTGGGTTCTTAGTTGGTTTTATGCTGTGCCATTTGCGATCACTCCTTTTCTTCGAATAGATCAGCGCCCAAAGTCTTCATTATCTGTTGTCTTCTATTTCAAGTATAGAGTCTTGAAGTGAAAGCACATGACACTGTACCGCAAAACTCTATGAAACACTAAGAAACAGAATGGAGTAGGGAAATCTGCCTCTTAGTCTTTCTATCCGAAGTTTGCGCTACAATACCATGCCCTTCAGTAAGTACCAAGTAGCCCCCCCCCCCCCCCAAAAAAAAAGTAATAGTAGAGTGAAAGCACGATAGCAAAACTAGGTCGCAAATGAAACAAATTGAATGCAGCCATTTTGGTTGTTTTGGCCAGGAGTTGTTGATGCAGCATTGGTTTAATATGCATCTGGCTCAGTTTCATTCAAATGACAGCAGGATTTGGCTCTTTCTTCTTTTTTAGAAACTGCTTTTTTGAGTCTACGTTATGGTCAAGAATTTCCACATTATAATTACAAATATTTTTGAAGTGAAAGACACATAGGCATGCTTTGTGTTCTCGTGAAATTTAGCCCAGTTTTGGTTTCTGTATTTGGCATTTTTAGAGAAAAAAAAAGAAAAAACTTTTCGCGTGTTCTCTGACATCGTCCTTCAAAGTGCGTAGTGGTAATGAATTGACCAACAATCTTGTTGCCTCTTAAAGTCTAAATTACCTGCCAAGACTATCCAACCTTGAGTTGCCAACCACTTAAAGGCCTATCAGCTCTCATATCAACAGCCGATCTCAGAAATGTTCGCTATTTTTCTGCCAGTCATTGCTGTAGCATGACATGGGAGAAAGTGATAGCCTACAACAGCATTTTATTAATAAGATCATCAGGTACTCAGACATGCAATCAGTTTGATCCCATACAAGGTAGCAGCTTCAATAGGTACTATCCCGCTCAGTATGAGCTACATCACGCTTGACGCGTGGCCCAGCGCTCTGCAAGGCTGTAAAGTGGCGGCGATCGTGCCATATTTTCCAGTTATTGGGAGAGAGTGTGGCTGTTCCTGTAAGTGCGCATCACTCCCTATTGCTTGCTTTCACCCTGGCCCTCTTTTATTTGAAGGGACGTTTTGCCATTTATTTAGCTTTACTGGAGAAAAATTCGAAGTCTCTGTGTCAAGCCACGGCGGCCGTTATCATTTTCGAAGCTGACATGCCGACAGGGCAAAACGAGGGCAAGCGTGAAAGCAAGGCGAGGCGATGCACACTCAAAGAAACAGCTAAACGCCCCCCTGATAACTCCAAGTTATTTCACGATCGGCGCCACGGTACAACCTTACAGGGCTCTTGGCCACGCGCTCCCACGATGTAGCTCATACTGAGCGCGATAGTACCACAATGTTTGCTGATGAAGATGATGATGATGAAGTTCGGTACCAAAAAAAGGAAAAGAACAAGGGCTTGACGCCGTGCTCGCTTTGCTGTCCCAAAGCAATTAGTCCCACCAGGCTGGTGGGACCCACTCCTTAGGCAGCAGTGGTAGTGTCCCAAACTTCCCGACGTCTGGCACGGTGTCCGTGATGACCGAGCCAGGTGTTCATCCAAGCTTCTGGGGCAAGCTCTGGAGCTCCTCGCTAAATTTGAGAAATAGCATACCTGGCACATAACTCAAATGTAGCATGTGTCTCTTGCGTGCACAACGGCTTCGACACTATTTCTTTATGTACCGTGCTCCAAAATGCTGTGTTAAATTTTGCAAACCAGTTTTGTGGAAGCCCATTGGGTGGACAAAGATTCGTGAAAGCAAAGTTGCCGCACTGGAAAGAGTAGCTTCTTCAAATAAACCATGATCCCTCATAACAAACCTTCCTCCACCTAGCACATTCCTGGTGATCTGATTTGCCCAGAGAACACCGTTTACCACTTTCCAGCTATTTCTACGATCTGTGCAGAGTCACCATTTCATTGCAGTCACCCCAGCACGTACAGGCACACACCACTGTCGCTAGCAGAAAGAATTTATTCGGGAATCTACATCACAGCAGGCGTCTTGGAAAACACTGCAAAGTCACCAAGGAACAGCTCATTTTATATCGTGAAATGTGAACAATGCCTTGTGCAAGCAGTGCCGGCACAGATATACAATCAAATTTTGCTAATGAGCTAACACGTGCCACAGGTCTAAGCACAGGGAGCGTGCTCTAGCCTGACAAAACCAAGTGTCCGACTAGACTACCACTACGCTTGAAACGTTCACAGTCGTGCCAGCGTTGGAAGGTGGGACAACTAGTTCGGCACCAAAAAAAAAAAAGACTGGAAAAGAAGGGCTTGACGCGATCCTCGCTTTGCTGTCCCAATGCAGTCAGTCCCTCCAGGCTGGCGGGATCCACTCTGTAGGCACTGGTGGCGGTGTCCCTAACTGCTTGAGCTCAGGCACGGTCTCCGTGATTGGACGAGCCAGGTGTTGATCCAAGTCATTCTCCTCTCGCAGGACACAGAAGTAGATGAGAAACGCCGAAATGCTCGCCAACACGGACCAGCGCTGAGCGGGGGTGCATTAGTCTCTCTGCGCACAGATGGAGAGACATACGCTGGCTCAAGAAAAAAATGTCGTCAAGCTGCATGAGTAAATCAAATTTTATTGTGATGTTAGGTTTGACAAGCGAGAAAAACATGGATGGCTATGTCAACTGGGGCCCATTTGAGAGTACAATAGGAAGTTGGGCTAGTTGGAATATTTGCATGGTATGCAGCACTGAAAAATGAAGATGTAGAACAGAGAGCACAGGACAAGCACTCGTCCTGCGCTTTCTTCTCTACGTCTTTGTCCATGCCCAATTAATGCAACTTTCATGCGTGCCTAAGTACCGTCACTAGCGCCTGTTGGGAGAAAGTGTTTCTCTACCAGTTTCTCTTATAATATTAACTGCTGAGGTTTTACACATCAAAACCACTATATATGATTACAAGGCACGCCATGGTGGAGGGCTCTAAAATTTTGACCACCTGCGGTGCTTCAATGTGCACCTAAATGTATGTGCATGCGCCCCTGGCATTTTTGCCTCCATTGGAAATGCAACCGCCATGGCCGGGATCGAACCTGCAACCTTCATGTCAGCAGCTAAGTATCACAGTCACTTTACCACAGCAGCAGCTTTACTCAATATTCAGTTTCTCTTATGAAACACAATGCTGGTGACATTAAATGCTCCTGGCAGACACTGGTGCCATGATGCGTGAGTGACAGCTGTTTGAATCAGGCCTCAGGAGCCAGCCTGATAGGATCATATTTGTTCATCAATTCATGGTTGGCATTGCAACGGACTAAGATTTAAAAAAAAGATGGCCAACAAACATGGCACTATTGTATACACTTATGCAGACTATGCTGTGCTCTAACAAAGCAAGTGACTGAGCACAACAGTGTCTAAAACAACTATCACACCACAATGGCCAAAGCAAGATAAGCATTGAAATCCATGATGTCAAGCTATTGTACATACGCAATAAACATGCAAATGGTTGATTTAGGAAATGCCAGGCCAAATCTTAAAGCATGCAGAATTGGAATTGCAATGCGCAGTCGCAATGGAAATTGGGTATTGGAAAGCCAATGAAAGAAAAAAGACAACGCAAACAATGCGTTCTGCCCAACCACGTACGGCGTGCGGAAGCTCTGTGCAGCTTTCCACTTGGCTGCGTTGCTTGTGGTGTACGTGTACGGCTTGTCGTCCTCATCAGCTTTCCCACCAGCAGCACGTCTGCACAAAACAGCGGCAGACATGCAACCATGTCAACTAAACTCGCAAGCAATGTGCGAGGGGGAAGTATAGAAAGGTAGAGAGGGTCAGTAAAAAATGGCAAAAAAAGATCTTATGTTCCCCCCTTGAAACTTACATGTAGCCGAGCTTCGTTTTAAAAGATAACAAAGTGATCCTTGCCCGGTGTTACATTATTTTACTCCACTTTCTGTTGCTCCAAAGACGCAAGCTGGCTATTTGCGCCGTTTGTTTTGGGCACCTGGCTTACCATTTGCTGCGTTCGCGAGACTCATCAAATCGTGATCCAGCCTATATGGATTGCACATCACACGATCGCATGTCACTTCCCGCGGCACTTCTTCGGTCCATGGAAAGCAATTGATGAAACAATGGAGGTTCAAATCACAGTTGGGATCTTTGGAGAGAAATGCCAACATCCTCCCCTGTCGTGTGAATGCTGCCTGCGAAGTGATCCGATTCACGTCACAAGTCATGCAACTGATTCATCCGCAATCAGGTCTGTCGTTTGATTACATAGAAGCGCACATGGGAACAGCAGAATGCATGGGCAACGACAGGCCACCTTCCTCGCTGCACTCTCTCCCACATCAGTGCAGGTCTTCACTCCTATGGTCCCTCACCATCGCCGCAGAGGACAACGCCCCGCCTGCACCTGCTTGCTTTCCCCTTTACCTATTACTATTCACGGAAATCACTGTCTGATCCCTCAACTAGTCTGAGATCAGTCAGGGACCTATTTGACAAGGGTGCAGCAGTGGTAGTCACGCTTAGCGAAGTACGGGTGAGGTTCACAAAGAAGGGTTGGCTTTAAAAGTTAAACAGAACGCAAGATGTTCTGAGTCTTTAGCGCAACTCAATCATTCAGCACGTCACAGGATGCGAATTTGCCGAAACTGTTGATGAAATGTGTTGATGGTATGCCAACAAGCAACAGTGAACAAGGTCCATGTACGGTACCATTAATGAGTGAAACTCTTGTGAAGCAGAGCCTCTCTGATTGAGAACGGTCCCTGATATGCATCGTCCTGGTGAATTTGCATTGATGTGGTGTGATTAAGAATGATGTACACATGTATTTTTTTTCTTTTTAAGATTCCATGCATGAATCTTCTTCGTCTTTTCCTTTGTTCTGACATGTGCATTTTGTTAACGTCTTCGATGTGTTTCCTCCTTGCGTTAGTTGGGTGTAAGGTGTTTTCTGGCTTCACATGAGATTTTTCAACTGCCACCCAAAAATAAAATCATAGTCTGGGCTTTTAGTACATATATTGAAACCTGGTTAGTATGAGCCAAACCATAATGGAGGATTCCAGGTCAACTTTGACCATCTGGTGCTCCTTAATGTGCCTCTGAGTTCGCGAATTTTGCCCTGACCAAGATATGGCCACCACGGCCAGGATCTGACCCCGTGGCTTCATGCTTTCCACCACAGCTGCTAAGTCACCATGGCGGGTAAACAGAGTAACTAGATACGCTGACGGAGTAATGCACCAATGTACAAATTAAATGGAGACATATGTAACAGGGTTATAATCTAACGGTGAATTTTCGAAGGTACGACTATGTTTTGGGTGAAATTTTTCACTGTACGCATAATTCCTTTGAAAACGAAGTCAGAGCACTGAGGCACAAAAATTAGATTTCGAACCATGCTTGTGGGCAGGCAAAGAGGGGTGCGGGTAAAGGGTTGTAGGAGAGAGAGAGAAATGAGATGCGGAAAGGCAGGGAGGTTAACCGGAAAACAAATACCTGGTTTGCTACCCAGCACTGGGGAAGGGAAGACAGAATAGTGAGGAGGAGAGGAATGAGAGAAGGGAGGGAAGCAGAGACACACACACACACACAGGATATTAAAGAGCTTCCAAGGGGAAGAAAATATAATGACGTGCTTCTATATAAGCCGCTTGATCAATGATGTCTATACGAGTGTTTCGATACTAAATGTCCTTGACTGTAATTGACCTAAACAGAAACCTTTGCAGTACGTGTGAGATCGTGGTGGCAAGTTTCGTTTCCGTTGTTGAAACTATTTTTATTCGGTGTACAGTATCGAAAACACGCTAGAGCTTATGTCCATCTGTCTTACCCCTGCTTTAATCCATTCCTATTGGTGTTTCGTCAAATTGCGCGCAACTGATACCGATGTCCCCACGGCCACTTTTGATCATGATCAGTTGATCCCGATCGAATTTCACGATCGCGATTGGCCCAGCTTTAAGCAAGCTGCAAAAAGGGAGCCAATCACTGTTGAGAAAGTTGATGATGATCGGGCTCGATCGCGATCAGTAGTGCACCGTGTGAAACCGGTACTAATTGATTTCGGCTAACTACAAAACACGGCAAACAGGGTGCACAGGTCGCATCAAATGATTTCGCACTGTGCAGTTTAGCTAGGCTTATTGGAACGCTCAGCCGCTCGTAAACTTCGTGCAGCAAAAAACATATTTCACGAGTGTTGATCTCTCGCAATGATTATTCGGTCGTGAAAGCGAAACTAGCTGACTACAGGTGATCAGCGGGCCAAGCGGGAAGAACAGCTTGATACCTTTGGAGAGCGGGCAGGCAAGGCGCCGTGGCGTTCCTGGTAACGCCTTCTAAGAAGTAAAGCTTGGAAAGTAGCCTTCTAGAAGCAACGTAAGCCATCGTGAAGCTGCCGATTTAACAGCATACACAGCCCAGACCACCCATCCGCCAGAAACTGCGACGCACTCTGAGCACGTGTAGACATGTATGGTCACGTGACACGTTAAGAAGCTGTGGATTGATTTGACTATAAAACGTTCATTTTCAAGTATTATGGCCTCCGATATTTGTAATTCAAACGCATTTTATTACTTTTCTCGAGCCGCTGATGGAGGATCACGTCTGTTTGATACTTAAGAAGAGCCGTTGCAAAGTCGTGGCATCCGCAGTAAGATGACATAACCTTGTATCAAAATTACGTCGCGTATATTGTAAAAACACACCAGAAAAGCTATCGATGTCCTCAAACACATAACGGCAAACCGTGAACGGATAGTAACGGTGGTAACGGCGCCAACGCACCATATGCATCCAAGCCAAGTATATGTGTAGTTTCACTTGTAGCGGCGTGCGTTTGCTTTCAAGGGTAAAGTTTTACACGGCTTTTCGCTGGCACAGTCGCGAGTTCTGCGTCTTAAATGTTAACAAGGTAACGATCGGAAATCTTAGTGCCGTCCGTTCAGCAGCGTGCACTCGTAAGCCACTCTAGATGCCCGACCATGAGCTTGTGCGTGTGCGCGTGCCGGTCGGCGGTTCAGCTGGAGAAGCTTCTCAGGCGCACGCTGACCTCCCCGTGCGCACGGCGCATGTACTGCGCCAGCGGCGGCGCGAGAGACAAGAAGAACCGGACCGTGCTCATGTACGTCACTTCGATGACTGTGCTCGTCGGTGGGCTCAGCTACGCGGCCGTACCGCTGTACAGGATGTACTGTCAGGTGAGCACAGGGCTATACTGGTACCACACGGGCACTTTCGATCGCGATCGAGCCAGGATCACAACCGGTTCACCGACCGCGATTGGCTTATCAGCGCAAGCAGTGCCTCCTCTATAATAGAGGAGGCACTGGCGCAAGACGCGGAAGGGAGCCAATCGTGGTCTTGAATCTCGAGCGAACTGATCGCGATTGGCTTGTCCGCGCGAGATACGAAAAGGAGCCAATCGCGGTAGAGAAGTTTTGTCCCCAATCAGATCACGATCCAAATGACAACCGTAATTTATGGGTGATGCTTCGAAATTTGTGGTTATCGCCGAAATGGACCGATATTTTTTTTTCTTTTTCTTCTTCACATGTTGCTCGAGAACGGACGTCTAACTCTTGCAGGAAAACACTTTGCGACTTGTTTACACACAAAAGGTAATCCAAGCAAGCATAGTCATGCGAGCAGGTGCAGATTAGTTTCTCATTGTGCCTGTTACCCAAAACATCTCAGTTATAACAGTGCCACGCAACTCAGTTTTATTCATGGACATGAAGGTTATTGTTTCACACACACACAGAAAAAAAGACTAGTGTGTGCCTTCATTTTTACTTACCGTTACACCATGCCAATTTCTTTTGTGAGAGCGATATCGAGGGCTCGGCAAATGCACTGAGCACCTTTTTGTGCAGTGTGACCTGCTTTGACTTTTACGTACGTGTTGTGATTTCTGTTATTTGATTTGAAACGGAATACCAAGGAGCTCTCTGTGATTTATGTATTGAATGCAGTCAACGGGCCGGGGCGGCCAAGCATTTGCGATCGAGGCCGGTGAGAAAATCGAAAAGATGGACCGCGTGAGCCATCGCCAGATTAGGGTCAACTTTGCCGCTGACATTGGCTCAGGGCTGCGCTGGAACTTCAAGCCACGCCAGGCGGACATTGTGGTGTGTACCTTGCGTCATCCCATTGTGTGCTTACGAATGTGAGTGCCGTGATTGTGCTGTGGTCGAGTCTTCAAGCCGAGTTTGCCACCCCTCTGGTAATTTGCATGCACTCATTTGGCCAGGTGCCTTTTACAGCACAGCTGTTAAAGATGTGGTTGGCCGTGTGTCGTAGATAGAAAATGATGATCATCATAAATCGGCACGCACCATCTTCGTCCTCTTCTTCATCACCTACCTCTTCTGCTTCACTACCTGAAGACGTGCGCCGATTTGCCCAGCGAGGAATGCAATAACTTGATTGGTGAGAGAGCGAGAGTACAGAGGTAGAGAGATATAAAGAAAGAGAATTCCTTGGCGAAAAAAATGTTTTTCCCGAGGCAAGATTCGAACTCGCATACCTGGATCCTGAAGGCGAGCATCCTAACCACTCAGCCACCCTAAATCGGCCATCGAGGCACACTGGCAGAGCAGAGCATAGCCTTGTATACTGTAGTATGGTATTTGAGAAGCGTGAAAAGCTGGGCCAGTTGGTATAGTATAGTACAGCAAGGTGTGGGAAAGGAAAGGAGGCTGGGAGAACGAGTACAGAGAGAGATAGAAAGAAAGGGAAGAAACAGAGAAAAAGATAGAAGGCGAGAGACAAACTACAGAGAGAAATGATAGAGAGACAAAGACATAGAAAACAAAAGGGAAGAAACAGAGAGAGAAAGAGTTAGAAAGCGAGAGGTAAACAGAGAAAAAGATAGAAGGCGAGAGACTGACTGCAGAGAGATAGAGAAAGAAATAAGAAATGGAAGAAACAGATAAAAAGATGGAAGGCGAGAGACCGTCTACACAGAGGTATATAGAAAGAAAGAAGTAAAAGGTGAAGAAAGGGAACTAAGAGAGAAAAAGACAAAGTAACAAACATAAGAAAAGAAGATAGAAAAACAGAAGAAAGAAAGCCTAGCCATGTATGGCAAGTATAGTTCGCCATGTGGCATAGAAAAACTACCATCTTCATGAGCCGGCACGCACTCTTCATTATTTTCATCCTCTTCTGTGTCACTCCCAGAACATGTGCACCAATTTGTCCGCCAGCTGTGCTGTGACTCAGCCTTGTGCAACTTTGTGCGAGCAGCGCTAATTTTTTCTCTTAAAGGTACAGCTTAGAAACTGTCAGTAACAGGAGGGGGGAATATTACTTGCTTGAAAACCTTAGGAGTAAGTTGACCTTCTAAACTCGAGAAGGCTTTTTCAGCATCATGTCTGATTCATCATGTAATTTGGCTAGGTTGCTTACTCTACGACACTTTTTAGCGCAAAAGTGGGAAGTAATGGAATCCTAAGAAAGAGAAAAGAACGAAAGAAGCGGAAAATTTTGAGGCATCGTGTTTCTCTTTCTTAGACACAATATTAATGAGAACAGACAATGATGCGAAGGAAAGTATAGGGGATGTTATTAGTAGCAAATGTAATGTAAATGTGAAGAAAGAAAAGTAAATGAAAAGATAACTTCCCGCTGGCAGGAACCGAACCTACGACCCTCGAGTAACGCGTCTGATGCTCAAACGCGTTATTCGAAGGTCGCAGGTTCGGTCCCTGCCAGCAGGGAAGTTATCTTTTCATTTACTTTTCTTTCTTCACATTTACATTACATTTGCTACTAATAACATCCCCCATACTTTACTTGGCATCATTGTCTGTTCTCATTAATATTGTGTCTAAGAAAGAGGAAAAGAACCCAGTGCACAGGGCAGTTCTTCTACTTTCTTGGGATTCCTTTACTTCCCACTTTCGTGCAGAAAAATGCTGTGTGTGATTCAATGTCAACTTGTCCAACATCAAGTTTTAATTGAAGTGCTTGCTTACTCTATAGGAAATTCAGTAAATGAGCTTTTGTTTGCAGAGCTGTGTATTCTGTCCTTTGTACCCGAGTGCTGGAGTAGGGTGCTTATTTGGGCCGGTTGGTACATATTCAAGGAAACAGGAAACAGCGAAACACAGGACAATGACAAGAGATGGACCAAGCGCTGTCTGTCTCTGTCGTCCTGTGTTTCGCGCTGTTTCCCGTTTCCTTGAGTGCTGGAGACCCCATAAGATGTGTGTCAAAAGGACACTAAAGCAAAACAATGACTTGGTTTAGATTGACAAACTGCACTCTGAGAACTATAATGCCATATGTTTCACTATCATAAGTTCATTATTAGCGGAGAAAATCAAGGTTGAAGTTTTATTTTTAAATTTGGTGCCGTTATCTGCGCGCATGACGTCAGAAATTCCAAATTTATTTTTTGTCTTTTTCGAGACATTGGCTCGATGAAATTTTCTGAAACTTCATATGCTAGGTCTATGGCACCCACAGATAACAATGCACCTCATTTTTGTCGTTAGAAGCTGCGTAGGACTTGGTAGACACCTTCAGAATCTATGACGTCACGGTGTTTGGTGCGGGAATCTCAAGGTGGCGTCTGCACCCGCATTTTCTTTTCGCGTGTTTTCTTGCTTACCAAGCGTCGTGTCGTGGTCAGAGTGGTGTTTTCGGGATTGTGAAATTGTACTTAACTAATACGCGAAAGATCGTTTTGCCCTTTAGTGTCCCTTTAAAAGAACCTGAATGTTCAATATAATTTAGGACATCTCTGCCATTTCATTTCGCTTAAGCCATTGTGATGTATCACGAATGCAAGGCTCCGCAAAATCATATTTGTTCCACGTTAGTTCATTCTGTACCGGTGTCAGGTGTTTCCCCTTTTTCTTATTTGACCTTCACTGAATAACTCTTTGCATTACGTTCTGGTGGAGGTGCCTCTTTGTCCTATGATTACGGGATGATTTTTTGTGTATACTATGATGTTTGTGATGGTACCATTGAACCTTGTTATGATGAACATTTATGTAGCAAATTACCGGTTATAATGAACTGAACTTTAGGTTGGTCACATTTAACTCCAGTGACATATTCTTATTATAATGAAACCAAAAACGTGAGAGCTGCTGCAATATCGGTTGTAATGAAGAGATATTTGGTTTATGCAAGGCTCAATCTTGATAGGTAATGTAGAAAGCAAAGTAAATATTAAAAGACTATTCACAACATTTTTCTTATTGTTTTAAAAAAGTTGCGGCAATTTTGGTCATCCAGTGCCAAAAAAAAAAATGCATTTAAATGGTTGAGCCACTGTATGAACAGAATGGTAAAACTGGAAGCTCATGTGACGACAAAGGGTGGCATCACTTGTCTAGCGTTGAAGAAAGAATAATGACAAATGCATTGTATGTAAGATTTTTCCACAAGCCAGATTGCTGATTTGTTATAGCACATTTTCTCTCTACTGCTACTGCGAATATTGGATATAACAAACTAATTTATGGTTGCGATGCTGCTCCGTTATGACGAGGTTCGACTATATGTGTACTGTTGTATGTGTAATAACAGGGAAGGAAGATGTTTAAATGATGCAGTTGTTCGTAACGGAAAGGACACTGGCTGAGAACATAGTGATAACCAGGACATTTATCATGTACAGGTTGCCCCGGGTGAGACTGTGTTGGCTTTCTACACGGCTCGCAATCCAGGCGACAAGCCTGTTGACGGCATCGCCACCTACAACATCCTGCCCTTCGAGGCGGGAAAGTACTTCAACAAGATCCAGGTGAAAGGGTCGTTCTCTTTGCTTTCGAAACGAAGGGATGTTTTTGTGATGGGAACACAATGCATCACATTCGTACGAGCCAATCTGACCCTGGTCTAGCAACACTACGCTCGCAATCAGCTCACTTCACGTGATGCAATCTGTGACCACTTTATGGCACCCAGATAAGACAGATGTTGACCAGGAGATGATGTTATCAGAATTAAACAAAAAAAATGTCACTGGAGCTAACCCTTGTTGAAACAGTGGCTCCAGCGACATAAGCTATGGTAGTTGTCGAAATGCTTATCGACTAATAGAAATTATCCTCGCGAACATGCAGTGATGTCGCCTTACGCTTGATTGACACAATGTGGCATGTTGCCATTTGTTGAGTGTAGCTAACAAGCAACAATGGACGAGTTCTAAGTTTGCTACCATTTTAGTGAGTGGAAATTGCTTAAACACAATTACCAACCCAACAGATATCAAAATCATTGGCCTCAGCAACATTCCTTGTTCGATGATTTTTCATCACTTCAAACAGAATGAGTACTGCTTTAACAGCTTTGTATTTGCCTTATGCAAAAGAGCTGTTGTTTATCTGTACCAAAATTTTTGCAACTCTTTGTAAATGGAGCCACAGGAGCAAGCTCTGAAAGGATGTCTTCCAAGAGAGAGACAATCTAATATACGTATGTATTTCATACTCGTATTCTGAAAAATCAGACCAAATTGCGTGGTCCTGTGAGCAGCACCTTGTCAAAATTGTAAAAAGAAAAAATCAGAATCAGAATTGCCCTTACAGTATTTCATAAGCATTGTGTGAATATTCGAGTACTTTGAATATTCTAACGAATATTACGGTATTCGAATTCGCTTCGATTCCAATTTAAGTTATTGGAAAATTTTGAAGTGTTCAAAATGAACAAATATATCTATATTAGTCTGCATGTAACTCCTCTGTAAAGGTGGTTTCACTGCAGTGGTGAGGTGCTATACCGTGAATACACCTATCCAGGAAAAATCTGTACTGCCGCGAAGCTCCATCTCAAGGTTAAATGAACATATTACCCTCACATCGATTCTTCATTTTTTAAGTTTAAAAGCTTGGTATACTGACTTATATGCTCATAGTAAATTTTAAAATGTAACTCAGTTTACAGGTTATGACTTGCATTTTACCAGAAGTCAAATCCTGCTACTATTCAAAGTTGCTTCCACTTCCTTTGAACCAAAAAGAATGACATTTGCACATGCCTTCTTTCAATTTTCAAAAAATATTTTGAATGTTAGTTGGGTCTTGACAAATATGCTCATCTTTCTTTATAATATGTGATACGTACTGTTCAAATTCAACTAGAAATTATTCGACCAAATCACTATTCACTTTGCATTCGCTTCGAACTTAAAATTTACTATTTCGCACAAGCCTGGTACTTCACATTTGTACAGATTGGCTTGAGAATTCACTGCATTTTTTTTTCTTCTGTTTTTAGCTCGGTACTGAAGCTAATGATGCAGATTTGTGTGTAGCCATTTTCGTGTGCGCCAATCACAGTGTATTTTTTTCTTGTGTGTTTCCAGTGCTTCTGTTTTGAAGAGCAGCGCCTGAACCCTAATGAACAGGTGAGCGTGCCCTTTTCCACGACAGCGCGTGCTCTCAGTTGGCAATGTAATTTCACCAGTGGGAGAAAGTACCGTTAGAAAATACAATGATACGGAGTCCAAAGCATTCAAGCATGGCACTTTTCAGTACGTCATTGATGAAGACTGAGGGGCAGAGCCTAGCATTAGCAGAATGAGAAGGGGGGGGCACCTCATTCCTTTTTTAACTGGCTCGGTGAGCGTATTATTCAAAATTCAGATGGTCACAACAAGTGGCTTGCTTCTTGAACATTTAGCGTTATTGAATGCTTCAACACAGTCATCAGTGTTTAGCCATTGTACCATCAAAAGCAGTTTGTGAGTTCGTCACATCGACTTGTGGCCAATATGGTTGTGATATGTTATGCGCAATATCATCCACCACTCACGTGTGGCTGATTGCACTGTTAACATGGTTGAACTGTCATTCTGACCACTGGTCAATTCAGAAAAGAAAAAAAAAAAACGTTTTGCCATAAGGGTGAAGCAATGAATGCGATAGCTACAAAGTAAGGCTAGCAGGCTAACTCTTTTGGATCCAATCTCGTGTAACTCTACGAAATGCTGCTGTAAGGGGAATGCGGCAGTTCCAGGGACTGGAGTGGTTTCCTGTTGTCGTGTTGTCAGTCCTTTAAATGCGAAGTGTTGAGAGCACAGCAAGTTAGTGAGCTGTTTCATGATGTCTGTCGAGATAGTGAGTGCATCAGTGCCTGCTACCACGCACTTATGAGCAAAGTTCCCAGTTGCTGCTCGAGCGACGCAGCCCTCCATCCTTCCCCCCTACTGACGCTCCTTCACCTGGTGAAAGATGGGCGGGGCGTTTGCTCTCTGCTTGAGGAGCAGACTGCCAGCCTTGCATGTGAAGCGATGTTGTCACATGCACCCTCCGTGCCCTGGAGATGGTCAGCTTGTTTCATCTCTGCTTCAGCTGCATTTGTCCCCAGCACTTGCATGCTTTTAGTGGCGTGTAGAACATACGATGTGCAGGGGCGATGTTATCAATTTGGACTTTATACGGAGCATGGCGGTGACGGCGAAGACCCGCCTTTTATTGCTCTTGCAATAAAAGATGCAAGCACTTGAAAAGGCACTGCTGCAAAATACAGCAACACGTGTCTTCACGATGTTCCTTTAACCTTGATTTTAGGGGCCCCAGGTCTAGAGATGAGGGACGTGAAGGTAATTTGGTGGGCGTACATAGAAGACATACCACACAACTTGGAGAGTGTTGAAGCAGGTTCAAATTATTCGGCGAAGGCTAATTCCAAGATCAAAATAATGATAGCCTTAGACTTACAGACCTGTATGGAGCACTGGCCAGGACGTTTAGTCAAAAATTGAGTCCACACACACACACAAAAAAAGTAGCCATAGTCAAGTTAACGGAAGTGTCCTTGTGTTTGTACATGTGCAGCTTAATAAAATCAACCAAACGCTGCGAGCTACCACCGTGTTCAAGTCATTCCTTCCGTCCCGAGTTCTTTTGCGTGCCAATACGTTACCCTCAATTACCAACATGTCCAAGTGTACACTCTTTCTTAATCTCCATATCTGCCTTTATTTTCTGCAGTGTGGTTTACAAGATATAAGTACATTGCATTTACTGAACCGCAGGTGGACATGCCAGTGTTCTTCTACATCGACCCGGAGTTTGCGGCTGACCCGCTGTTAGAGAACTGTAATGACATCACGCTGTCGTACACCTTCTTTGAGGCCAAACCAGGCATACAGCTGCCTCTGCCCAACATCCGGTGATGCCATCAACGCGCCTCGTCTAGTCTCAGGACTTACAATGTGCTGCAGGAAGCGCGCAATTCACGTTAGTTAGTGTGTAAAATGAACTTTTTGGTTGTTGTTACGTGCAGCGTTTGAATGATGTCCATGACACGCCTGTTAACATTGACCCAGGGTTGTGGTGTTTGATTGCTGATCTTGGTCACGGGTTTGATTCTGGGCTGTCTCTCACACACTCCTATCATGGTGGAATGAGAAAATAAAAATAAAAAGATCCATCACGTATTGAGCATTGATGTATGCTTCAACACCTTCGCCGGACACCAGCTTTTGCAGAGTTGGGATTGTGAGTCAATATTTCATTGATGTATGTGCAGTTGACTACAACAGCTGGTTCTCTGTGATAAAAGAGGTCATATCTTCCATTTAAATAAGTTTTATTACTGGTTACGCACACCTTCAAACAGTATTTCGTACAGCACAAAACCCAGCAGGATGCAACGTGGCACTGCGTGCCATTTCGTGGAGATGGGCATCAATTCAAGATGTTACGAGAGTTGCAACAAGTATTGGCTGTAATGCACGGTGCTCACAGATCGAAATCAACATCAAGTTTATTTATTATAAGGATTGATACGTGCGAGTGCTCGAAATTACCGCGTCATGTCACTATGAATCTGGCCACTAAAGGTGATGTTCACTCTGACGTAAGAATTTGAAATTAGTATTCCAACATGGCACAAACTGGAGACGTTGGACACAAGAGTATGCACATTACTTTGCCCTAATTTGTCGCATGCCAATCTGTGAGAATTGTACCAGGCAGAGGACAACGTAGAGCTGGTATTAGTTGACCTGTTATATACATACTAGTAGATTTGCACATTTTCTTCACAGAAAAAGTTATCTGGTGCTTTCTGCTTTTGTTCTATTTCCTGTGAATGTCGCGGCAAATAGATTCGGCTGAAACTTGTGCACAGGACAAAGTTCCATGAGAAGGATGAAAATTAGGCTGCTGCGAATATTCGAATGCCTCGAATATTCGAACGAATATTGCAGTATTCGAATTCGCTTCGATTCGAATTTAAATTATTGAAAATTTCGAAGTATTCGAAACGAACGAATAGATGCATATTAGTCCGCATATAACCCCCTGTAAAGGTGGTTTCACTGCAGTAGAAGGGTGCTAAGCCGTGAAAGCACCTATCCAGGTGTAGATTAGCCCGCGTGAAACTCCCTGCAAAGGTGGTTTCACTGCAGTGGAGAGGTGCTAAGCCGTGAAAATACATATCTAGGGAAACTCCGCACTGCCGCGAAGCCCCAATTCACGGTTAATGAAGCTATTACCCTCACATCGATTCATTTTTAAAGTTTAAAAGCTTGTCATACCGGCTTATATGCTCTCAGTAAATTTTAAAACGTAACATATTTTACAGGTTATCACTTGCATTCTACCGAAAGTCAAATCCTGCTACTATTCAAAGTTGTTTCCACTTCCTTTGAAGCGAAAAAATGGCATTTACACAGGCGTTTCAGTTTTTTTTTAAATATTGTGCAGGTTAGTTCAGTCATGACACATATGCCCATTTTTTTTATAATATGCGCTATATACTATTTGAATTCAATTCGAAATTATTCGACTAAAATCACTATTCGCTTCGAACCTAAAATTCACTATTCGCACAAGCCTAATGAAAATGTAAAATGTTTGAAAGGAAATCCACTTTTGGTGCCTCTGTAAGGCTCACAATTGAAGAAAGGATATATTATGGACTGTGCGATGAATCTCCTACCACTGCTTTTCCGGGGTGATTGGTCGGCCACGAGAGCCGATAGGGAGGCGATAAAATGGGTAGAGTCAGAATGGCAGGATTGACAACTCCAAATGCACGCACTTGCATACACAAAGGTTGATCGTGAAACATGCGAAGGTACACAAGCGGATTATTAAACTTCCTCCGCAGCTTCCACAGCATTGTATAAAACTAGTGGTTTTTCCATGTATGAATACAACCGATGAGCGAAGCTCCTTAGAAATGGGACGCACGCGGCGTTCGGCGCGCGCGGCGTTTCAGTGTCCAGGCAACGGACCAACCACTGGGCGGACGACAGGGTGAAGCGATAGTTTCGCGCGTTCGCCGGTTTGAGGGGAGAGGGCAGAGCCAAAGAAAGAGGGAGAGGGAGACTAATTTGCCTCAGTTTCGTATGCGTTCGTATTCTCGTGCTTTGCGCATCGTGCAGACGCCATCCGCATTCCGGCGCTCATAAAGCTCGTTTATCCTCCGCGTGAGGGAAAGACGCAACAGCTGGCACCGTGCCAGGGAGCTTCAACGGCGATGGCGGGGTGCCGGCCTAAGGAGCTTCGCTCCTAACAATATGTATTAAACAAAGCACAATGTCCGTGACCTGCTTTCTTAACTAACGTATGAAGAAAGTGGAAGAATTTTCAATATTCCATGAAAAGCAAAATTGTAATCAATGCGCACGAGAAGTCGCCAGTCATACGAGTCCAGGAATGCATCTGTACAGTCCCTTCCACCCGAACCCTCACTCTTCACGTTGGTCACGTTGCGGAGGCCCTCTTCAGCGCCGCTTCGGCCTTCATCTTGCGGTAGAGGAAGACTGCCCTCTGGCGCTCTGCCTCCAGCCGTTTCCGGTCTCCGGCCGGAAGCTCCTTGCGCCTGACCGTCAGGTCTGGTTTGTCGTCAGAGTCACCCGTCAGCATCTTGGTGAGCAGCAGCTCCTTCTTGCCGGGCTGCATCACAAAAGTGACAAGAGACAAAAAGTCTGACGATATCAAAGACAAAGCTATCAGCATGAGAAACCAATTAACACACATCAGAATGAGGAACATTCCTCATGCCAAAATGTGTGCTATACTATCTGTGATATAGAACAGGGATGAAGGAAATAAAGAAGAATGAGGTACCACATTTTTTTTTTTTGTGTATACGAAATATGCAGGAAGTTCGGAGCTAAAGTCAAAATGCAGGTTGCACGCAAATTTTGGTGTGCAAGTTGGCTTCACAGCGCTACTGTGCCGTAATGCAAAAAAAATGGCTTTTCACTGCTTCCTCGTCACAAGAAGTTCCGGTTTGACGTAAAAGCACAAAATAAAAGGCTGATGAGGTCTGTGATGACATATTGAAGATACATTCATTGAAACTAAGGACTACCTAAGTCTCGTTGAAGTGCCAGAAATATTTTTGTTTGTTTTTTCAATCGTGTCTAGACTGAGCCAGCAATAAAACAATCCAAGCGCATCAATGACTGATGCTGGCCAAATGGTGTGACCTTACAGCTAGCTAAGTTTGAGTGAGAATTTTGCAGAAATAGCTGCCAAACTTGCAAGGTTGTGAAAGCAGAAACACAGGACACTCCATGCTACACAAGTTTTCAGTTTCCAACCAAGATGCGACAGCAACCCCTTACCTTCGAGAGTTTGGTGCTGTCAGCCTTGCGGACATGGGCCGTGATGTCGGGAGGGTGGTGGACCACCTCGCCAAAGGCCACTTGATCTGGGCAGTGGGCAGAAGCACATTTGGGCACTTCATACATCTATACTCACAGCAATACTTGTATCCCCATTATTCAACTCTGACTTTTTCAGCAATGCTTATAGTTTTACGTTCGTGTGACAAAGCACCCAGGGCACCAAGCCTCATAGTTAGGCATGGGCGAATATTTGAGTGCCTGGGATGTCCAAATGAACATTGTAGTACTCGAAGTCACTTCGACACGAATTTAAATTATTCGAAATGAACGAATAGACGTATATTTGATCGTATGTAACCACCCTGTAAAGGTAGTTGCACTGCAGCGTGATGCGCTATGCCATGAAGCTACACTTCAAGGTCCAATGTACAGTACTCACAGATTCAAATGCGACATCAAAGTTTTTAGCATAGTAACTGGTACGCTTAATTGCTCAAGATAACCACGTCATGTCGAAACGAGTCTACTCTCTAAAGATAATATTGGCTCTGATGTATGCATTAAGAGTCGAAATTGCGCCGCTATGACCCAAAAGGGAAGACGGCCTGCGAGAAGCACGAATGCAACTAAACTCTGATGCAAACAACAATTCATGAGCTCCGTACTACGTGCGGCCGTTCAGCGCCAGCTTCCCGTAGTCTACTTGCACAGTGCCGCCACGCAGCAGCGGCGCGCGCGACGGCCCGAGGAAAGCGTTTGCCCAGGCACTGAAAAAGTAGAGGAGGCGCTGAATAGACTGATGCACATTGCCTGGGTGTGTTTATATAAGGCTCTCCGCCATTTTTCGAAGAGGTCACATTTTGTACGCCAAGCTGAAAGCTTACCAGTGGAGGTGTACTTACTTTGGAGAGCGAGTAGAAAATTAAAAAAAAAAAAAAACTACTTTTTTAAAGAAGCAGAGTCTTTCCTTAAAACTCTGCATGGATGACTGCGACACTCATTACTGGGTGTGACATGAATGGTATGCAATGGCAATTGCATGAGTTTTATGCAGGAACAGTTGCAATCTGTTATAATATCAGTGCTACCTTAATAGCCATAATAGCCAACTCGGAACGTTTCGTTCGAGCAAATACAATACCACACAGGTTCGGAGTGTACACTGCCCCCTACCTTTGAGGTGGCCAAAGTCACTCTGCTGTTGCCTGGTGGACAGCTTCTGGCGCTTCTTCTCCTTCAGCTTTTGCTCACGCAACTTGCGCTTCCTGCAAAAGAACAGTGTCACGCAGGTTGTTACAATTATCATCAACTTATTTAGCTGCTCGCACAGTTTCAGTCAACAACTTCACACTCCCTAGGACAAGAACTTTAGAGTTACACTAGTTTAACTAAAGGAAATAACACACATACACACAAAAAGCACAACTAATGTTGACAGTATCTCTTTTAAATATTTTTCTCTTTTTGAGATTTCTTTTCTTGAAGCAGCAACATGTGAATAGAATACACATCATTACTTTATGTGCATTTTATTCTCGATTTTACCATTAGAGGTTATCTTTAGTTCAAATGCTGCAAGGGAGAAAAACACTCCTTGCAGTCTACAGTGTAAAAACACTGATGCAAGTGTAGGCTGTCCCAAATAACTCTGCAGTGAGAGAACAGCGCACGTTGTTGCCCTGAAGAATTAGTTCCTGAATGAATGTGTGGAGATCACTTCTGCCCAACAGTTTCCAGTCCTCGGAATAAGCATATCGTTTCCCAGATCACCACTGTCCCAATTCATTAAAACAATTTTTAATTTGGCCAATCTCGTAACGTTTATTTGCAAAAGTATTCCATGTAGCTGCTTCAGAGAACGCTACATGACTTGCACCTGATGACACACTGTTTCTTTGTTTCACTGTTGTCAATGCGCCATGTCATGGTGTAGAAGATCACATTTCCCGTGTTCTCGTTCACTTGCGAGTTTCTTCAAATGAAGTGCCAATGTGCCAAATAATGTAATCATCACCATCAGCCTATCTTATGCCCACTGCAATGCAAAGACCCCTTCCAGTAATCTCTAAGCACACCTGTCTTGCGCTGGCCCATTTATAAATTATCCCTCAAAACTTCTCAATTTCGTCACATTATGTACCTATATTTCTGCTGGTATTTTTCTTCTGCATCCGACATGGCATTACACTCAAACCTCGTTATAACAAAGTTGCATGTTACATGAAAATAAGTTCGTTATATCCGAAAATTCGTTATAAAGGTTTATTCCTACCACTATATCTATTGGAAGACTAATCTTCATTTATTTCATTATAACTGATATTTCGTTATATCCGGGTTCGTTATAACGAGGTTTGAGTTACAATAAATGACCAGTTATCTGTCCTACACGTTGCATGGCATGCCCAGCTCTATTTCTTCCTATTAACATTGACTGGAATATTGGCTACAGCTGTTTGCTGTCTGATGTGCACTACTGCATTCCTATCTCATAACGCTAAGCCAAAGGATTTGCGCTCCACTTATCACTGCACTTGCTCAAGCTTTATTGCAAAGCCATGTAAAAATCACCCTTTCATCAGTGGGATCTGATCCCAAGATTCAAAGGTTGGTGGGTTCAGATTCCACTCAAAGGGTGATTGTTCGTCCACATTAATTCTGTTCAATTTACACCATTGTTACTACACTACAGTTAAAGACAACAATTAATGGCCCCACGCTTTTCCTGGCTTAGCAGTCTCTTGGATTCATTTGGCAACATGACATGAAATATGAAAGCAGTGACACTATTAATGATGGGCCATCTGCGATATTTCGCACATGCACCTCCAGTTTGCGGTACCAGTTCTACTGAATGCCTCCCGGCAACGAGACCTGGTCATCGCTGCTATCATTGTCGAACAAATCCAACTTTCAGCGTCTGCCTGGACGCAAACAAGTGAAGGTGGAAAACCATTTTGTTTTTGATCCCTTGGAATTGGGCATGGAAATGTTTTTCGTACTCTTTCAATCAGTTTCATAATATAGTTTTTTTATACTCATAATATACTTTTCACTCTTTCATACTTTTTTTCACACTTGGACACTGAAATGTTTTCGTGGTGTATATTCCCTCAAAAATGTCATCATATTTGCCTGTACACATCTCCAAATTCACACTTTTTGCAGCACTCTCCTGACGTTTGGCTGACAGTTATCGACAAGTCTGCAATAGGGGCCACGCTTCATTCCTTGACAATAAAATTCAAATAACCTAGCATTTAGCCTTCCGTACTGTATCAAAGTTCGTCGCATCATTTCCTGCAAGCGTGCAAAGCTCACACTGAACATGTTTACTATCTGAATTTTGATGTCTACCCTCTATTTTAGCCCTATGTGGTCCATCGTCAAGCCCCTCCCAACAAAATAACACAGCCGCAGTGGTCCATTGTCAGGCGCTGTTAATTGATTCATGCATGCGTTTTCTCACTGCATCATGCCCCATATTTTAAAAGAGTAAGTAAAATTCTTCTACTTTAGCATTGCTTTTTAAAAAACGAATAAAAACCAGTGGGAACCACCAGCGTCAGCGACATTTCATTGCACCTGTCTGCTTAAGAGATGGCTTTTCTAAACACCATGGTAGCAAGCTAACATTTTGTATATTGTGACACATGGTTGCTCACACATGCACAAGGTGGTTGCCGGCGGGTGTAAGTTAGGCTATCAAGTATACATTGTGTTCAATTTGTAACTGCCAGCTTGTCACGTCGTAGTATTTTCACTGTAGCTTGTGTTTCCCAGTGGTCTTTTATCCGTTTCGACAATGTACCAGCTAGCCCACAGTCCAACGCCTTCGTATTGCTTTGTTAGGTTTTGACCGGAATGGACCGAAGGTGTGTAAAGGTTTCAGACAGCCAAGGGTTAGAGAAAAGCGGGCTCGTCACTCACTCTCGCTTGCGTGCCCCGTAGTTCTTATCTAGATCATCACCGCCCTTGGGGTTGACTACGGTGTGGCCCTGCTCGTCGTGGTCGATGCGCACGTTGAACTTGTTCTCGATCTTAGCCTCCAGTGAATGCCCTCCCTGCCAGGTGATCCAGCCGCTTCAGGAACTGGTCGTCACTTTCGTTGGGCTGCTGCTCGAGACGCTCGGGCAGTGGCTTGAGTGGGCGTGTCATGCCACGCTGCTCGGATTCCATCTTGCACCGCTGCACTGCGCAGCAGAGTAGGACGTTAAAGTCACCAGAAGTGCAGCATTTGTAAATGCAGTATCATTTGCGAGTGAGTTGATGTCATGCAGAGACTTTGCTCGTAAAAGTTCAGCGTACCATAAGCTTTCTCCAAATGAGCTTAGAATATCCATGCATGCTTCATGGGATACAGTTTTAATTCCAAATTACAGTAAACCCTCGTTAACTCGAACTCGCATATCTCGAAATCTCGGATAAGTCGAAACTTTTTCTCGCCGCATTAACCTCCCATAGGTGCTATGTATTTTCCCCCTTTTATCTCGAAACTTTTTTCAAGGGGACCGTGGATATCTCGAAAGCTTGACCGGGAGGGCGGAAGGCAAAGTCCACTTTCAACAGGCAACTACGGCTCCGTGCGAACGCTTATCTCTTACTATACGTGCCAAACGCGGTGGTGAAGGGCTAATTTGAAATTCCCGCGGTCGCTACATTTCCTATCCGCCTTGTCATGTCATGCAACTGCTGAGTAGTGAGTGGTCTGCGCAACGGACACTTCCAAACATGGACCAAGAGTCCCGCCCAAAGTAGTGCAAATCTCTCCCGTCGGAGAAAAAAAATGCAGCGGTGGCGACCAACGGCTTCATGCGATGTGTGGAACAACTTGAGAACGCCTTTCGTACCAGATGCGAATGCCAAGCAGGCGAGCATCCCGCGGTAATAAAATTTCCTGTGAATTGTTTTTCCTTTATTACGGTAGCTCTCCCGCAGTCAAACTTTTGCTAGCAGCACTGGCTTTTCTTTTATAGTGACCTGGCCACACGTTTTCGGCGTTTTTGTTTAACTCGAAATACCGCTTATCTCGAAATTTTTGCCGGATTTTACGACTTCGAGTTAATGAGGGATTACTGTACTGTGATATCTTGGTTTCTTTTGCAACTTGCTTAGTACAAAGAAATATGAAATGCCTGATAATTTAAAAGCTGCATATTGTAGTTAAAAAATAATTGCATATTTATGATCAGCACTTAAAAGTACACAAGCTGTGAAAGCTTGATTAAAGTCCACTGAACAATAAAGAAATATGCTTCCGAAACACAAAAAGAATAAGGAAAGGGAAAGACAACAGCACTCTGGGTGTTGCCTTTCTTAGCGAGGCACTCGAAGTGCTCACCCGTGATGAGGTTCTTGGATGCCTTGCGCTTCCTCCGGCGTTTTTCAGCAGGCTCCTCATCGTCATTCATGCCGTCAAACAGGACTTTCAATTTACGAGGCACCTTCCTGCTCCAGGTTCTTTGGTGGTCTGTTCGCACGAGGACTGCAACAGAGGAAAAGCAACCATGGGAAATGTCAAATACTGCATTTTATTTTATTTGTTTACTAAAAAATGCCACAGTTGAAAGTGGTTAAACCAAACTTGTTGAGCAATAGCAGAAACTACCGTGAAAAGCATGCGACCGGCAGAATCTTGCACGTCAGCGCGCTTGCGCATCCAGCAGCGGCACGCTGTTCACATTTCTCTTCGTATTGCTGGCGTGGGAGTAATGCGACAAAAGTTTAGGTCTCAAGGCACGTGCACGTGCACCAGCCGGCTCGCGCCTCTCGCCAACCAACGGAGATGGGTGAGCAGGACAGGTCAATGAACCATCAATGTGCATGTCTGTTGCTATGACGATGCACATGTGAGGAGGAAAAGGAGAAAATTGACACAGGCTGAGCTTCAAGGTCTAATGCGCACACAAGGTCATTTTCTAGGCTTGGAGTGGGAAGAATACAGCAGTCTTTAAAATACTTTCAGTGGGCAAAGGCACCACAGAAAGGAGTCACGGAAAAATATACAAGAAATCTTTAAATTGCGACAAGTTGGTGAGCCGAACTTTTAGCATGATCAGTGCCTGCTTATACATACTTAAAGGTAGGTTTTATGAAAAAGATTAAGGCAAGAGGTTTTACCACAGAGGGAAAGGTCAGGCAAGTGTTTTCTTCATGGACATGACACTAGGATGGCAATATTAATTCGATGAAACAAGCTTCAGGTTTTTTAATGAAACCAGCTACACTGTGTAAGTAGGTGGTCCCTTCATTTGCATTTTTTCTAGCAATGTGCACATAGAGATGCTAATGACATAGTACTTGCTAAGACTATGACTGCAGTATTAATTTCAATGTACTGTATTTCCTTTAGTGTTATATCTTCATTTCAAACTGCTCCTATTGCAGTGATTTATTTAACAGCACTTAAAGGATTGTTGACATATTGTGTTTCACTTTGCATTATTATGATTATTTTCCACGTATCACCCACCCCACTAATCTATGTATGCCCCACTTGGACTATGTAAGGAATTTTTTCAAAGAAAATAATGTAAATGCACATCTCTCTAACAGACAAGCTATGAACAATTAGCAAATAGCAAATCAAGAGGGGACATAGGGAGATCAACTGAGGAGGTGCCCAGTTGTCTACCCTGCATTTAGAAAGGAGGCATACCTGATATTATAGCTAAGAAAAAAAGGAGCAGCAGAAAAAAGCGACAAAGAGCCATTAATGTGAACATAAAGAAACGTGCTAACAGTTCTGAGTTGTCCGTAAAGTTCCAGTTGACTTTACAGGACCGGCAATAGCCAAATATTTGCAACGTTTATGATTCAATGAGTACACTTTTATCTGATGATCACGACATTCAATCATAAATGCGTGCTCAAACGTAATGTCTAATTCGTGCTAGGATTGTTATTTATGATCCACTTTGGTGCAACTTGAAAATGCTCACCCAAAATTGAATACAGTGCTCTATCACAGGGCGCAACTTTCTGGATCGTATTTAACCGTACACTCCAGCCAATAGGTACGAACGTTTTGAAGGGTGATCTTGCATCTCTCCGACACAGTAGGTACAAAACTACAACCACTTACATTTAAGCCTTTTCATTGAGAATTTCTAACCATTCTTACCATGACTACCCACCCTGTTGTGAAAATTCCTTGGAAAAGTCAACACCAGAGGAGTCGTGGCACTAACACACAAATCTTTGCTGATGTTGCGTATCGTGAAGGCTTCAATGATCTTTCTTCTGTGTTAGTGCACCATCAGTAATTATGAGTGATGATGAAGTGTCATTTTTACATAGAAACTTAGATATAGGACTTGGACAGAATTGATTGCGTGACACAGATGGTTATTCTTCTGTTGTATGCTTTGC